>JAWWEM010000027.1:5891421-5999323 GCA_035582935.1 Ormyrus thymus
GCATAACCTATTCGGTTTTTGCACCAGAATCTATGAGATTTTATTAGTTTTTATAAGATCGTTTCAATAGGGTAGTAATTTTTACTCCTTTTTTTCTCTCAGTGCATCTGGATTACCATTCTGGCGCCTGGAATAATAAGACTCTGGCAGCTATCTTTATCATTTAGAAGATTTCTTTTACATGATTAAATATAATAAGTAATAAATATATAATAAGTAAAAAAGCGAAATATTCAAAACAGTTGGACAATAATCATGTTAAGTATTATACATTACTTTTATTCATTAAAATAAAACCAATCATGTGCGAAAGTGGCTTTATAAATGTGTAAAAAGCAATAAAGGAACATGTTGAATAAGTTAAAATATCTGAAATAGCAAAGCAGATATTGATAAAAAGGTTAAATTGTCATGCTGTATTGATATAAATAAGTTTTTATTCGAATATTTTATATAAAAATTGTACAGTATGTGAAGGAAAAATAATTTACAAAGGCATAATGCAATTCGTAGGCGAACAGTGACCTTAATTTTCTATGCAACGGCAGTAGTCAGGAGCTCTGTGAAAAATTTAATAAATTTTAATTCATTTCTCGGCGGGAAAGAATATTGAATAAATATGTACAAAGAATGAATAAATTGTCGATTAAAAAATTTGTTATTCCAAATTTAAAATTAAAAAATATATCTTTTTAGACATAATAGATTTAAAAAATTGTGAAACTTACACTCCATAATACGAAAGTTGTCTGCCACATTGGCACGATGACCCAGGACAGCAAAGATCACTGCCATATCGTGATTGACTTTGCCTGCAAGCCCAAGCTAAAGTTTTGTTCAACTTTTTATTCGTCAAACACTCGGCACTGGCAGACGAAAAGATGCATACAACAAGAAGAGCCAAAAGGGCCAATTTCAAACACGTGCTTGCTGAAAATGTATTTTTTATTGAGCGACATAAACTTTATTTGCAATCAAGTGACCTACTACTTATTATATCATTACGTTAAATATTGGTCTGGGCCATTGAAAATTAAAAATATTAATGGTAATAGTCTTTTAAAAATGACTTTGATATTAATATTAAATTACTTACCCATTTTCGACTTCGTTGCTTCTGCAGTGACAGAACTACACATTTTCTAATTTTAGTCATGATTTTTATACTGAAAATTTTTGTTATTTTCTTGATAAGAATAGCTGTTGACATATATAATATCCGGATAAATATTTAATAGCCCTGGAATTCACGAGTGAATGTAAATAGTTAATCCACGTGCCTGTTTCTTTTGTTCAAACAATAGTATAATTAAATATAAAACAAAAAAATTATAAAAAGTAACAAAAAGACCTGCAAACATTAGTTTGTAAAAAATATTTTTTATTTTGAAGTTTACTTTTTAGAAATAAAGCGTTTACAGTTTATTATTATACTTATAATAAAAGCTATAAACTTAAATTTAATGAATTGAAGGCTACGAAAATCGAGCATCCGCTCAAGTGTTTAGAATAATGGAGTAGGAAGTGCGAACAATGTTCCAGGTGTTACAGTTTATTGTGATTAATCTACGATAATCTACGATAGCTGTTTGCTTTGAATTAACAGAAACCTTATGTTTATCAATGTGAAATGAATTCAAAATACTAATACAGATGTAGGATTATTTTTATATCCATAATGTGATATAACTTTTAAAAAAATTATTTAGTAATAATGAGTATATTTAAAAGCATAAAAAAATTGCCGAATAAACTAAAAGTCTGCTTTAATGCACGTTAAATAGCTGACATTGACAGTGAACTTGAGTAGCGCCTTATTATGTCACGATCACTTTCAAATTACGTCACGCTACGAGGCAGCAGATAACCACCTCGAAGCAAGTGCATAATACCTAGTAAGTCTGATCCTGCGAGAAAGAGAAAGGAGGAGCTAACGACCCACCAGTCGGCTCCTTTCTCTTTCTTTCACATCTGCTGTACTCACAGGAAATAGGTTTATGAATACTTAAATATGCATTCTTAATTTTCGAACTTATATACATTATAATAATGACCGAACGCTCTTTTTATTCGATTTTTTTAAATATAAAAATTAATTCTTATTAAGTTCCTGCAATAAATCTGTAAAGAAAAATTAGAAGAAGAAAAAGTTGACAGCTACAAAAATATATAATTAATATTCAGCAGCTACCGTTTATTAACCTGTCGCGCCTTAAATCACTTCATTTCTTGCTGAAGTTCAATTATGAAGATAATCTTGCACCTGCTTTCTTAAGCACATTATATCTTTATTGAAACAAACTTCGTATTCTTTCATCTCAGCTAAAATAGCCAAGAACTTTAAGTGTATACTAAAATGTATAAGGATAAAATGGCGGCTTAAATAGAAGTACCCAATAAAAATAGTATTAAAATTATACTTACTACATGAAGTAATAAAATGTTGTACGCCGTTTTACTTTAAATCTTAAAATATGTTTGCTTTACACGAGAATCTGCCCAATAATTAATTCCGAAATCCTAAATAATAAACAAGCTTAGCCAACACCACGTGCTTAGAAATAATATAAGCAAGCCCGAAGCAGAAATTGCACGATCCGAGAACGTCCGGCTTCTGCAACATGCAGCGGTCTTGGCGCTTAGCGATCGGCGTCGATAACGAAATGGACCTCACGAGAAAAGCGATTTCAAAGTAGGAAGTCGAGCGTCCCCTTATTTATGAAGTACATGCCGAAGAGATATCAATCGGGGGCGTCTCCGCAACACTGCAGCTCTGCTTTTCGTTGTATCCTTCGTCGTCTTATTTGCCGCGACAGTTTGGACGGCTTCTCGGTTTATTAAAAATTGTTAATTAATGTAATGCCGCTTGCGTGCATGTAGGATCGATTCTTCATTTTTACAACCTCGTCAAGCTAATGGCTTTATTTAGAAAGAATTTATTCACTGATGAATTTTCGAACAATCAATTATGGCGCACCGACTGATTTGATATACCTATAGTGATTCAGCGATGACTTGATCGTTAGCTCATCAAAAGAAGCGATAGCATCTATTGAATAAAAACGCAGTTTTGCAGAAATAATCGTTAATTTAACAAAAGGACTCGTCCGCCGCTTTATGCAAGACATGTTATCCGAGCCTCCGCTCGATCCTCCAGAGAGAGCGTCACATTCTGCGCGTATCGAGCCTCGGACATCTCTCTCTTCCTCTCTCTCCTGCTAGCCTTAATTAAGCCACGCTCGAAATTGAATTAAGCGACGTGCAGGCCTAAGCTCGACACGGCCGTCAAGCTGCCTTGACTCTAATGGCGCTATAACGCGGCCCGGCTCATGCATCATGCATCGGGTCGCGGAAAACGCCTCTAACGAGGAGCTCCGGGAAAAAGCCGTTGTCGCCGCGATAGGATCTATAGGGAAGAGGGCTCGGGACGCGGCACCGGTCGATATGTATCGAGGAGGAATTTGCGATTATGCGCCGCCGCCGCCGCCGCCCCCGCGAGAATCGCCGACCTCCGCGCGAGAGCGTCAAACGCGGCCCTTATCGAGACCGACGGTCGGGGCCGCGGGCCCAAGTGGGATCGACTGCGCTCTCCTTAGAGGCAGGAATTTTCATTTTTTACTATTATAATTTTATCTCGCGGGAAATTATTACATTTTTCCGGCGTCGGCCGCTAAAGCTGATTCAGTGCCCGAAGTTCAACTTTGACTTCTCATCGAAAGAAAAATAATAAATTAAGCCGTGAAGCCAAGTAGGATTTTATTAAGTGCGCCGCGAGTCGCACTTTTTTTCGGCCTCGCGAAATTACCCACCGCGAGTAATGCCTCTCGCAGCTATTTCACAGCTATTATAGTACCCCGCGGCTCTTAAGACATCTCCAATTAAGCCGAGCTTGGCTCTCGCACGCGACTTTGTAATTCTATGCCCTTAATCGAGTTAAGAGTTTTTCCGCGCCACCTAATAGCTCTTTCCTTCTTTTTTTTTTTGATTCCAGGAGTGACAAGCCTGCATCATGCTCAAAGTCCTGCACTCGCTCTGCGTCTTCGGAACGCTGGTGCTACTCCGACCAGTCGAGAGCGGTAAGTAAAGTGTCAAGCAATTATACAGTTTTTCTATTTTATCAGTAAAACGGAGAATCGCGCGTTGGTCATTCTTTTGACCAAGTTTAATCAAATAATTAGAATAGAAAGTATTTTTTGCTTTTTTATTCCGGGCTGATTTTTGTATTAAATAATTAGTCAAACAAAAGGGATAATCCTTCAATTGTGCGAAACTACGAGGAAAAGAATAAAAAAAAAAATAAAGAAACGGGCGTAATTAAAAGCAGCGGGGAGCAAAGAAAAGCAGAAGTAAAGAGCGAATTCCCAATCGGCGCTTGCAAATGAATTTCAAGAGAGAATATAAGAGGGTGGAGGTGAGTAAAAGAACGTCCAGGGCGCGCCGAGCGTACTTCGCCACTGCGTCAGCCAATTACGGTAGGCGTCCGCCTAGTAGTAGCCGAAGCAGAAGCGGAGGCAGAGCCGGGAGATGCGCTCACCGTTGTCGTCAAACTGGTTTCCTGTAGACGCTTTTTTACGGGCCAGACAAGGAGGCATAAAGGGAAAAAGGAGCAAGAGCTCTCTCATTGCGCGCATGGCAGCCCTTCGCGAGATAACGCGCCGAGGAATTCCTGTTCGATACCCCTCGGTACCTGACCTGCGATTATACGATTGCGATTGCTTTCAACTTCTTTGGACGTCCCCCTTCGCTCGCTCACTCGTCCGTCCTTCTTTTTACTTCGGCTCTTCTTTTAATTCTTTTTTCCTCTCACAGAAGCTTAATCGCGGTGGTTCTTAAACTTGATTGACTGCAACCTAAATAAATATCCTTTTTAAATAGTTATTGGCAGTCTTAAAAATTACTTTACATATGCATTGTTATTATTTCTTTAATTAATAAGACTTCAAAAAAAAAAAAAAATTTTTTGTTTCAGGCTATTACGATTACGACAATGAAGTATATGATTATTATCGACAAGAGAGCAGTAATCAAAATGAAGTGAGTAGTGTGCCATATGTGTGCAAGGAAGAAGGTTTCCACGAAGATCCAAATGATTGCAGAACGTTTTATAGATGTGTTGATTGGGGTAATGGTAGTCCTCTGACACCTTTTAAATTTGAATGTGGCACTGGAACCGTTTTCTCCAAATCTAAAGGAAATGTGTGCGTACATCCTAATGAGAGCGGACGCCCTGAATGCTGCGAACCTAGTAATGAGATTGACTCTAATGAACCAGGCAATGAAAACTGGAATCAGGAACAGCAAAAACCTGAACCACCCCAAGAACCCAATTATCCTCCACAAAGACCTGAAAAACCTTATCCTCCACAAACTGGTTATCCTCAGCAGACGGAAAGACCATCGCAACCGTCGTATCCCCCCCAAACCGGATACCCGCAACAACCAAGTTATCCTCAGCAAACTGAAAAACCGGTGAGACCAACTTACCCATCATCAACTCAGCCTTCCCGTCCTCCAACTTATCCGACGCAACCTCCTCAACAGCCGAGCCATCCGCCGCAAACTCAACGACCTCAGCAGCCAAGTTATCCTCCACCAACTCAAAGTCCTGAGCAGCCAAGCTATCCTGGACATCCAGAAAAACCTGAGAAACCTACTGGATGCAATCAATCTGGTGGTGGAAGTGGATCTTGCGGATCTTCACCAGGCTGCTCCGAAGAAGGATTTTTCCCAAATCCGGAAGATTGTCATAAATTTTATCGATGTGTTAATGAAGACTCTCGATTACAAAGATATGATTTTACCTGCGGTACTGGAACGGCTTGGGATCAAACATTACAAACGTGTAATCACGAACATGAAGTTGCTAGTTGCGGTGGATCTGGTAATCAACCGTCAGGACCTGATTCTGGATCCTCTTCTAGTCCTACTCAAAGTCCAACACAACAACCATACCCCCCATCAAGGCCTACCCAGAGTCCAACTCAACAACCATACCCTCCTTCAAGGCCTACACAAAATCCAAACCAACCTCCATACCCTCCCTCAAGACCTACACAGAGTCCAACTCAGCAACCATACCCTCCATCAAGGCCTACCCAAAGTCCAACTCAGCAACCATACCCTCCATCAAGACCTACCCAGAGTCCAACTCAACAACCATATCCTCCCTCAAGACCTACACAGAGTCCAACTCAGCAACCATACCCTCCCTCAAGGCCTACGCAAGCTCCAACCCAATCACCTTCGCAAAGTACAAAAGGACCTGAGTACATTCCACCTCAAAAACCAACAACGCCAGCTTCAACAACTGATTCAGGCTCAAGTGGTGCACCTGGTACCGGTGGGCAGCCTTGCTCTCCAAGCGGTTCAGCAGCAGACTGTAAAGAAGAAGGATTCTTCCCCAATCCTGAAGATTGTCATAAATTCTACCGCTGTGTTAATGAAGGCGGATCTTTTCGAAAATACGACTTTGTGTGCGGAACAGGAACTGCTTGGGATCAACAATTACAGACCTGTAACTACGAGAGTGCAGTACCAGGTTGTGGAGCTTCCGGATCATCTCCGGGAAGCCAACAACCCGGTTCTGGTTCAGGACCAGGCGGAGAAAATCCTCCAGCTTCTGGAAACCAGCAAGGTTCTACTTCTGAACCTTCACCTCCACCAACATCTACTCAATCTAGTCAATCTACTTCGCGACCTTACCCTGAACAGACCCAAGGAACGACTCCAACTGTAACTGCAATTCCTGAACAATCTACTCCTCAAGTAACGCAGCCTTCGTCTACAACTTCTGAAAGTACAAAGCAGCCTGGAATTTCAACACCTAATCCCACACAGTCAACAACGCCTCAACAAGCAACGCCACCTCCGCCACAACAGCCAACTCAACCAAGTACGCAAAATCCACAACAGCCAACTCAATCAAGTACGCAAAATCCACAACAACCACCTCAAAGTACGCCTTCAACTGAGCAATCAACTTCTGGTGAAGGCGCGGGCACTAATTCACCAAAACCTAGCGGGGCTTGCACAAGTGAAGGATTCTTTGCAAATCCAAATGACTGCAGAAAATTCTACCGATGCGTTAGCAATCCTCCAGGATTCATTAAATACGACTTCGATTGCGGTCCGGGAACTGCTTGGGATCAGTCTCTTTTAACGTGTAATTACATACATCTAGTAGCCACTTGTAATCAAGGACAAGGTGGAAGTGAACCAAATCAACCTTCATCTCAATCACCACCATCAAGTACATCTTCACCAGCCACTCAACCAGCAGAAGGATCCTCTAAACCAGCTGAACCAACATCAACAAGTAGAATGCCTAATACAGAGAATTCCAGTAGCACTGAAAGTTCTTCGACTACGTCAGGAGAATCCTCTTCGTCGGCGCCTTCGTCTAGTACGGAGAGCAGTTCTGAAGGATCTTCTAAACCCGATTGCAATCCACCGAAAAATAATACGATTGTATGTAATGCTCCTGGATTCTATCCTCATCCAACTCGATGTGATAAATTCTATCGATGTGTAGATAACGGAAGAGGATTTAACGTTTATCATTTCGACTGTGCACCTGGTACAATTTTCGATCCAAGTATCGACGTTTGCAATTATCCAGAATCAGTCTATCCAGCAAGAGACTGTGAAAATCCACAAGGTAATCAAAGTGGAACTACCCCTTCACAACCTTCATCTCCAACTACGCAAGCACCTACAAGCGCAGAAAGTTCAACGAAACCTCAAAGCACAGAAAGTACAGCGAAACCTCAAAGTACAGAGTCAACAACTTCTTCGTCAACGGAAGTTACAACTGGATCAAGTTCGAGTGAAATGACAACGACTCAATCTTCTACAGAAGGAGCATCTACGACAGAATCTCAAACTTCTGGAACAACAGAATCTGGGGCTGAAGTATCGACAGAAGCCAGTACATCTTCTTCTGAAGCAACGACTATGAATCCCGAGGCAACCACCTCTAGCTCTGAAGCAACTACTTCCTCAGAAAATGAATCCACGACAACATCTTCTACATCAGCAGAAACGACCACCAGCGGATCGTCGGAAACAACTACAGCATCAAGTTCTGAATCAACGTCCGGATCAACAGAAAGTACATCGCCAGAAGAGCAACAATCTACTACTAGTACTTCGTCATCGCAGGAAACTACAACTACTCCGTCGGCCACAACAGATTCTCAGGAATCGACCACTACTCCAAGTTCTAGCGAAAAACCACCATCCACTGATAATTGTCCGACATTAGCAAATCTTACTGACGAACAGATTGTACTTGTATGTCCTACTGGATTTAGAAGACATCCGAAATTGTGCAACCTATTTTACCAATGCACAACGAGTGGAAATATGGAAGTCAAAATTCTGATATTGCAATGCCCTGAAGGTACGATATTCGACGAAAAGGAAAATAAATGCCTGCCTGAAGCTGAAAGCAGCCAACCTTGCATGGGAGCAATTGCCGGGAAGAGAATACAAAGAAGAATCGCTAGAGGTTCTTCACCTTTGGTAAATAATAACATAACTTTTTCTTCAATCCATTGCGATTTATCGAAGTGGAAGAGTTTAAAAATAACTTTTGTTTGATTCTAGATTGAGGTATCAACGAGACCTCTGTGCCCGGAGGAGGGTCACTTCCCTTATCGCGAAGGCTGCAGCAACGTTTTCTACAAGTGCAAGCGAGATTCAAGGTACGCGTTGCAAGGCTTCTTATATAAGTGTCCAAAGGACTTTGTGTACTGGTCAGTATCAAGGCGTTGCGAACGTGCTTCGAGATTACCAACTTGTACGAATATGTCTAACGAGACCGAAAACGAAAACGAAGCGTGGGAGAAGAGATGGGAAATTCCCGTTGAAGATCGCAACCTATCCGCCAGATCGCTTTTCTATCACTGAGCGACAATCAGTCAAACGTTCTCTTTTTCATTAGTCGGAGAAAACGTTTTTCCGCTAGTTTTCTGGGGAGTATATTAATGAAAAGATTACTTTTAATTTTAATCTTAAGAATGTGAAAAGCGACAAAACTTATAAGAGTATACGAATTTTAAAATTGCTACTCACTGTACGGTTGTGATTGCTATTTTTGATATTGTAGTGAAAGATGCGTGGGATTTTACTTTCTAATCTTTTAAGTATTTTAAAATTGAATTATATTCAGATAAGTTAAATGTCAATGATTCTCTAAATGTTATAGATTAATGATGGATTTACTATTGTCCAGCAAAATGTTTGAAATTGATAAGAATTTAAGTTGATTACTTCTCTTCCTTTTTTTAAGGACAAAAAATACTGCCAGATTAGTTAGCATAGTTTAAATATAGAATTCGTAAAGCTTTAAAAAATCTTTGGAAAAACTATATTGAATTAAAGTATAAAAGAGTCAAAATAAAATATTCTATTTTCAACATAAATATTTTAAAAAAACTTCAGAATTCAAAATAAGAATACAAATTACTGATTTCGATATGGTTTTTCTATTCTAAAATAATTTTTAAGCAGAATCTCCATTCGATTTTCTATTTTTTAATATAAAAATAGCAAAGTATGAAATTAAAAAATGAAAGATACGAAAATCGAACGCGATATTCGGGGTCGTGGGTTGAGGGACTTTGATGCAATATTTAATAGTAACAATTTTTTGTAACGTCCTCGTACAATTATTTATCTCTTTTATCTAAAATACGTGTGCGTATAAGAAAAATATTTTATTGACAGCGTGTATATATATATAAAAATCTAACTAAGTAAGTAAATATGTTTTAAGTTAATGAAATGTAAAACATAATATTTAATGTTTATTATAATTTTTAAAGTACAAAAAATCTGTAATTGGCAATTTTGTACTTTTACAATAATAAAGTTAAAACTTCAACATAAGATACCCTTAATACGTATTTCTATAGCAAAAGCTATTCATATCTTACTTAATAACTTAATTTTACATTTTAGTTAACAATGTAATTTTGAACATTCAAAGTAATTGCAATCACACTACTTTATATGTGATCTCTTTACTTGTAAATTAGAAAGATATAAATAAATAAAAATATATAAGATAAGCATTGAAATTTAATTTTTTTTATTTTAAATCTCATCAAAAATAATTGTAAAATAACGTCTTTTCAGGTAAAAGTAAGTATTTTTGATAAATACTCATTTTCAACTTTGTTTTCATAACTTAATAATTTTATGCGTAAGTTTTAGAACATTATTATTACTGTTATATTTTTTTTCATTGTCATTAATATTATTTGTTATATTTTTTTTGTTGTTTGTTGTTTACTGTTTTATTCTTTGGTCAATGCTATTTTTTAATCTAATATTATTACACTTATTTATTAACTGCTATAATTACTAGCTATTATACAAACCCGCTCGCGTATATACATTTCTTATTTCTATATATACAGAAAAGGCTGCAGCCTTCTTCACAGAGCTGCTAGGATGGAAGTCTTTTTGCAGGAGGGGATATCTTGGCGGACGTTACATATTAATGGTCACCGCTAAGTTATTTGATTCATTGATAGCTGTCTAATTATTAAATTTATTCAAATATGCGTCAATTATTATATCTAAATATATCTAACATATCTTTCGGGAGATATTGTGCAGCCACCAGGTAGAAACTTAGATCATTTATATACACGTATATTACATCAAAAAACAAAGGATCCAAAATGATCCCTTGGCATACTCCTGTTGATTCAGGTAAACTGATTGCTTACTTGCTTCTAATAAAATTAAAGTCTTTTCTTCTTTAAGTGATTGCCTATACTTCCATTTGAGTCCCTAAAATCGCGTATAATAGTGTATAAGTAAAAATACATTATTGATTAAATGGTACAGCCAAATATAAGTAACTTACGTCATTTATCGTGCGAATGAATTATATCATTTCTGAATCATTACCGATTGTTTTTTTTGCCCTGTGTTTAGCTGTAAGATAAATAAATATTATTACTCTCGATTGACTATCTATACCTGGATTAATTGGAACATTATAGAATTATTTATATTTTAACTCAGAACCGAATTATGATATTATCAATTTTGAACGAAAATAAAAATTCGTTAAAAAATAACGTAATAATTATTTAATAAAAATGCTGTTGAGTACAATTGTATGCTTCACCTTTCATTTCAGGTTTTATCGACATTTTATAGCAAAAAGAAATAATGAATGTGGTATTAAAAAACGTTTTTTGATCTTCTTAGAATTAAAAACCCGCTATTTTTTTAGTTATTAAGAAAACGAGACCTACGTGATTTCAATTTTGTACCAATGAATTCAAATATCAATCTTAAAACTAATGATCTCATTATCTAATTTATAAAAATATATTTTCAATTAAAATTTATAATTTCGTAAATATATGTATATGGTCTGTTAGCTTCTTGAAAATTAATTTAAAATATGTAATTCATACAATGTTAAATAAAAAACTTACTCCCTCTTCTTCTGTATTGAACAATCTGTTGTCATTGCTTTTTTCCAACCACTCAGTTGCAAACTGACCAGGTGAAAGATTAAATCTTTCCATAGTTTTTGAAAAACTTTTTCTACCATCGTTAAAATGGCTTACAGCCATGTATAATGCAATTTTGAATTCTGTCAAGCCATTTACATTTATTTCTGGGGTTAACTTCCACACAGAATCGTGGAAATTTTCATTGAATGTCTGTATGTAATTTCCCATGCATTTTTTCAATAACTCTGTATTAGAAAAATCCTCATAGACTGATTTTATATTTGCCATAATAGCAGGTGGAATGGTGCTCTTGTGTTTACAGCTCTTTCTTAAAGTTTGAGCTTTTTGCCATTCGCACCAGCTGCTTTCACCAGTTGGACATAAATGGTGTTGCTGATTCTCATCAGTTGATATTTCATGATAATAAGTGGCCCAGATTGAATTATACATTTCTTGCAGGGACTCAGAATGATTTTGGACAGCTTTAGTGTAATTTGATACCAACCAGTCAATCATTTCTGCTGTCAGGTGTTCCTTGCTGTCCACAGTATCAATAAGAGTCTGCTTAAGATCTCCAAGACAAGCAGCCATTCTCTTCTGAATACATTCAATGGATTCTTTTCTGTTAATTATATAATTCTCTCCATAAGGTTTGGTTTCAGAAATAACTTTATAAACATTGTTATTTCCGTTTCCTACAAAATTTGCATATTTCACATTATAATTTTTTTCAGAACGTAGAAACATTTCTTTTATTCCATCTATTTCTAATTTAACAGCACTGTCTTTATGATTCACAGAACAATGTGGTTGGTGCTCTTCAAACCACTCTAAATAAGCTGTGGTATTCTCTCTCCCTTCCCACATATAACAGCTTCTACAATAACTGCTCTTTGCTAAGACATCGATAACACAGCCTGTTTTGTAACCAATGAGGCTGGTAAATCCTACAAGAGATGAACAGTCTTTTTTTATCCAAGAAGCACTGGCATATACATCCAGCCCACCATTTTCAGATTCAGTAGTATACTTTTCTATTGCAACTGCTTCTCGCATTGATTCCTTAGCAACTTCTTCACATACATCAAGTAAATTCTTTATGTTTGAGTTAAAAGCAGGAGACTCAACAGGTTTAGGCAAGTCCATGATTCCACAAAAAGTGGATAGGCCAGCATGCCCATGTCCTAAAACTTGAGCTGCAACCACACTTCGTCTATTTATTTCATTTACTCTACTAGTCTGACCAACTTTTTTACTGGAACAAACTGAAGCAATGACCCCACATTCATCACACTCAATATCAATAGTAAAGGCAAGTCCTTGAGGTTTTGATTCAGAAAAATGTAATTTGTTATGACAATTACTACAAGACACCACAATTTCAAGTACTGAAAACAAAATATTTATATCAATTATTCTGTTCTTAGTCTCATCACACTCAATTGGAACCTCATTTAGTCCAGAAATAGATATTGTCGATTTTTGTTCAGAAGGTTTCGTGGCCAAAATTTTTCTATTTCTTTTTTTATTCCTTCCTGTAGACCTTTTTCTATCTGGGTGATGATTTGATCTTCCTCTTGCATCTACTTTCCGCTCTTTTGGCATTGTTTTTAAATGTCACACTTCCACCGGATTATAAATATACTGTACTTTTAAAACTTATTAATTGTCAACTTACTTTACTGACTTTTGTAACATAATTTTATTTGGAAATCACTTTCAAAAAGTAAACTTTGTCAGTCTGAGACTGACAATACAGCATATAATAAACAAACCGACTAATAACCTAATTTAAATGGGCATTCGATCGATCAATGGTTCAATTGAAGGTTCCGTGGCTAAATTCACGTTAAGCAATTTAAATTTAAAAGCGAGAGTTAAAGTGCAATTTGATAATGTTTTTATTATCATTATTATTATTATTATATTTATTATGGTTTATTATACTCGCAGAATTATTTTGGTAAAAAATTGTAAGTTTTAATCTGAAATTTTTTTAATTTCGACTGGACTACATTTAATAATAAATAACTGGCACTGTTTACTTTGCTGTTTTTATATAAGGTTATTTAAAACAAGTAAAAATAATAATATATAATATCGTAATTAAACCAAAAAATCACTCAGGTTAAAAATTCATTAATATATTATATTATATAATATATAAATATAAAAATAGAATTTTGAATCTTAAAAAGGAGTTAAAAAATTCCCTGTCGGAAAGACCTGGTAAAATGGTGCAAATACACACATATAATCCGATACCGGTATCAGGTTATATGTGTGTACTTGCACCAATTTTACCAGGTCTTTATAAGGTTTTATCGAACTTTTTCAATAGGGTTGATTTACCCTTTTTATTCTACAATAAACTGAACGTAAATAAATAAATTTAAAAAAATGCTATGAAGAATTCGTGTGAGAAGCAGAATTTAAACTGTTTTGCCTTCTTATGAATATGTGAAATATACGCTGAAATTTTCAAAAAGTTGCAAAAAATTTTTATTTTTTCCTTCCAAAAGATTAAAAAAAGAAATGTCAAAAATTCCCAAAATGATAACTGCAATCATACACGTTTTCAAAAAGAACCGATCCACTGCAGCATCTTCCAAGCCGTATATTACTTGCAAAAAGGGTAAGGACCCTTGAAACGTCGAAACTGTCGAACTCCTTTAAGCACATTCATCTGCAGTAGGTATCTTCAAAAAGCTCACATACATGTTTTATCTTTGATCAATAACATTTTCTACTCTTTATTGCGGTAATTATCTAAAAAATTAATATTTAAAAATAATATTTAATGAGTAAAATCGGAAAACAATTAAAATAAAGAAAAATTCCACGATATTTTAGTAATCATTTACATCACTAATTATATATAATCAAAAATCGTAAAATCTATCTTAGAAATATATAAAAATCCAAAACTTTCTCTATGAGAAAGCAAAACAAAAAAAACATCTTAAAAACCATAAGCTAAAAAAATTTTATTTGAATTTCCATAAATTCAAAAAAACCGCGACTAGTTGCAATTACACGAAAAAAGTGAGGGAGAGTCGCGTTTGATTGCGCGACCGTCTATATCTTCCGGCAGCACTTGGCTCCAATGGACTCTTTTCCGGTTAGGGGGTCAAAATGACGGGCTTCAGTGAAAAGGTTTGTAGTGCATTTCTTGTTTTTTCTCAACCTTTAATTATTTACGATCTAAAAACATGTGCAAAAATAAAAATTATTCTCTCTGCACTAAAGTTTACAATTTATTTGGAATCAGAGATAAGTGTACGAACCGAGAAAATCGCGGGTCGAACAACGACGGTCAATCGGCTGGTGTACACGTGTTTGTTAGCAGCTTTCAGAATTTTCGGTTAGGTGGTCCGAAATCTGATTTTCCTTTGTTAAAGAATGGTTTCACTAAGTTTGATGGATTTTATCAATATTTTAGTTGATTTCATGAAAAGTATAAGAAATGGAACAAATAAAGTTGCGGTGCACACGTGGTTAGAATAACTATATTGTTTATTTCTTGTTGCTGTTTGATGATACAGAATTAGATTTGAATGAGAAAATTTTTTTTAGTCTTTAAGTTTTAGTCTGTGTCGTGCAATTGTTTTAATTTTGTTTATTTGATTTTTTACAGCCAATCCTCATTGATGGCCGTGGCCACCTACTTGGTCGCCTGGCTGCGATCATTGCCAAAACCATCCTTCAGGGAAACCGAGTTATTGTTGTCCGCTGTGAACAACTCAACATTTCTGGTAACTTCTTTAGGTAATGTATTTTTCAATGATTTAAAAATCTTTGATCACTACAGATGTACTTTAAAACAGTTTTAATGCTAGTCATCAATTTATAATTTTTTTAAATTTAATTTTAAAATCGTTCAAATTACTTTAAAATGGGAAATATATGCAACAGTTTCGCAATATTTTTATTAGTTTAAAGTCATGTTATTATTGTTTCATTAAATAGGTTATAAACTTGCTACATTGCTTTGCTTACTAATGTAACATACATTGATTTTTTGTTATTTATTATTTAATTAATGTACACTGAAGTCAAATTATTTTAAAAAATTTGTAAACTAAAATGCTTTTTATAATTATTATATGATTATTACAATCTTACCTACATTATTTGAATTCGTATGAAACGAACCTTTGTATGATGCTAATTATACAATATTTAATAATGAATAAACTATTTTTACATACAATATTAAATAAAATATTTTTTAAATGTATTTTAGGAACAAACTGAAGTTCATGTCTTTCCTCCGCAAGAGGTGTAACATTAATCCTGCTCGTGGTCCATTCCACTTCCGTGCACCAAGCAAGATCCTGTGGAAGACGGTTCGTGGTGCGTACTATTTCTAATTTATTTTATATTCTGATTGTTACTTACTCCAGTGTTTACACTATTTTGTAAGTATGATAAGTTATTATTCAATGATTACCTTATTACCTACATTATTTGATTGCAATGTGAAAAGTACTTTTTAATGAGAATGATAGAAATATAAAATATTAAACTTTAACTATGAATTAAAATGAAATTAAAAGTCAATATATCTTTTAGGAATGATTCCACACAAAACACAGAGGGGTAAGGATGCTCTTAGGAGACTAAAAACATATGAGGGCTGCCCACCACCTTATGACAGAAGGAAACGTGTTGTCGTTCCTGGTGCCATGAGAGTGATGTGCCTGAAACCAGGCAGGAAGGTAAGATTCGTTTTTCTTTATTTTTATACCAACTTGTAGTTGCTTTACGTAAAATTTTTACATGATGTTATGGTAATTTGCGCCTGAATATTGGCTAAAATGTCAATTTGATGACAATCTTAACTGAGCACATTAAATATAATTTCTTGCTGATACAGTTTGTGGAGCATTATTTAAAAACTATTTAATCATTTTTCTAGTACTGTCACGTTGGACGCCTCTCACAC
Source organism: Ormyrus thymus (assembly GCA_035582935.1). Lineage (NCBI taxonomy): Eukaryota > Metazoa > Arthropoda > Insecta > Hymenoptera > Ormyridae > Ormyrus > Ormyrus thymus. The sequence goes on from JAWWEM010000027.1 coordinate 5,907,853, forward strand.
GAGGTTGGATGGAAATACAAGGCAGTTGTTCGTACCCTTGAGAACAAGCGACGCGTCAAGTCCATCATGGAAGTTCAAAGGAGAAACAAACTCAAGGTATTTTAAATATAGTTTTATAAATTATTTTTAGTTTATAATAACTTAATTCACTAATTGTCTTCTTTAATTTTTCAGAAACTCACCAAACAGGCTGGTGAAGCAGTATCAAAACAAACTGCACCATACACCCAGATTATTAATAGTTTTGGATATAATTAAGACCTTTGTTATAAGGACAATAAAAACCCTTTTAACATTATAAAATGATGATTTCTTTTTTCATAAAATATTTTTATCAAAAGTTGTACTTTTTTTACTCAAAACAACCTTTGACATATTGTTTTAAGTATGAATGAATTGAAGACGTGATTATTGAAACGACTAAAAATATATTTATTTTTTACGGTGATCCAGCACTTTTTACAAATGACTTATGATAGGACGCATATGTACAGTATAAATTAAGTTTGCAAATCTTAATTATTAAGTTTCTATAGTATCAACGGTATAAACAACGGTTCCACGACGATCATTATCTTCATCATCGTCGTAAACTTCTGTATATTCTTTTTCATCCTCTGAACTTGATGCATCAGAATCATTATTATGTTCGCGATAATTGCCTGTACTACGTGGTAAAGTACCCACACTGTGAAATCCCAACTGTCGCGCTAAGCGCTCTTCAGCATTTTTGGCTTGAATCAACTGAAATTAAAAAATTAAATTTATCTCAATTACTTTTTCATTTTCATGATTTGCTTTACATATTTTAACTTAGAAAACAATACCTGTAGTTTTGTAGCTTGTTCTTGTTGTAATTTCAAAGATTCTTTTATATCTAATGTTTTAACTGCTCCATGAACTATAAGTGGTGGTGTAGCTGCCGTAATTTCCCAATGCTTATCTTTTTTACATTCTCTTTCTTTTTCCTTTTCAGGATCATGGACATTTGATTTTGTTGTTTTGTAAGGCTTAAATGATTCTTTTCTTATCTCATTTTCAGGATTTTCTACTTTATGAACAATATATTTTACATGCTCTAACTCCAAAGGATCTAAGGCTTCAAAAGATTCTATTTCTTTTATATCTTCTGGTTTTATTAAGGTTTCTTCAGGAGATAGATGAATGACTTTTTTCTTGTGAGTTCCACTTCCAGTTGGCTAAAATCATAATCATGTTTATTAATAGACATTTAAGTATATCTTAATTAAAACAAATATTGATTGCATACTTGAGCAAGAATTTTTAAGGGATCTTCTTCATCATCACTGTCAAGTTCAATAATTTCTTTATCTTCACTTTCTCCTTTTAGTTTCTCAGAGTATTTTCCAGTCCATTCTAATTCATTCATTGCTGCTTTACCTTCAGTAGCAATATTAAGTCTAGACAATAGATTAGCAGCATCTTCTACTTTATCTCTGTGTTTAATTTCTACTTCAATTTTTTCTTTAAAATTTCTAATTTTTTCTCCTTTATCTGGGAGTTTTGAAATGAATCTTCTATAAAAATTAAAAATCAATTTTTCATTATATTTTGAACTACTTTATGTTTAGATTTAAGTTGAATAAGAAATCAGACATACTTATTTGCAAGAAGTTTGTTTTGCCTTTCCAACAATTCCTGCAGTTCAAATTTTTGTTTCTTCCCTAAATCATCAATGTAGCCTTGACTTGCTTTTTTAGGTACAGGAGGTATTTCACCAGGTACCTTTTTTATAACTGGCTTAAATATGTTCATTATTCTGTTAAAATATAAATAATTACTGTAAATATTTTAACAATAAATAAGATTTAATGAACATATATGTAAAAAAACTAAGTATAAAAATTATTTATAATAAGTTATTTTAACTTCTATGATTATTTGCAATTTAAAAAATATTTCAAAAGTCAATAAAAAAAATTTAACTTATTTCAAATTTAATTATTATTTAATCTACTTTAAAAATGATAAATAGTATGAAAATTTTGCAATGGTATTTTAATTCTGACATCTTGTTTTTAAGTAAAGAATTTTTTAATTTAAAAAAAAAATTAAATAGGTTAATAGAAACAGAATAGTAATTCGCGTTAAACTTTATTCATTAAACAAATTTATTTGTAAAGAAGTTAAAATAATAAGCCAAATTATTTAATATGCGAACAAATATTTTATTTTTTGAAATTTATTTTAAACAATAAACGATTAATTGGTTAGAATACTAGGTACTAATTGATAAATGTAACCATCACAAATTTCGCATAGAACTCATAATAAAAGTTAAGATATTTGTCTAACCCTTCTTTCATATTGTCTATGATCACAAGTTTATTATCTTTTTTATATATTAACCACCTTCATTACACAGGTACGAGTACGACCCGCCGGTTTGCACATCATAATGAATACTGACTATTGAGGTTAAGGCAAGCTTATTTGCGTACCGTGTTGCGTACACAAGATTTTCGCATTTACTAGTTACTACAGCGTCTGCTGCACAGCGCTGTTGCTATTTTCACACTAGTGATTCTCCAGGGATTTCACAGATTTTTATAGCTCTTTTTCGAGATTTTCCAAGGTGCGCTCCGTTGGTAGAACTAGTGATCTCGCTCGAGTAAGAAAAGGCGGAACATTCGATGCTATTGTGCAAAAAAATGCTAGGATAAAGCACTACAGATTATAAAAATGTTGATATCTTGCTTTCAATAACTCGCTAATGCCATATCCACCCACGCATGCGCAATTCTGAAAAAAAGAGTTTAATACCAGTTAATACGATATAATAATTTTCAAAAAAATACAAAAAGAATTTAATACAGCTTGTCAGTACCAATTTCTGTACCAATAAAGCAATCGAATTTCTAATTTAAACAACTTGCAAAAATGTTATCTTTTTAAATGTCTTTAAAAAAACCAAAACGTACTAATCAATCAGAAAACATGCTGAAAAATTGTAGCAGCCAACGCGCAGCTCGCGGTATTTACGTGCGTGCGCGGGGGCTGGGTTCGGGTGGGGGTGTTGATTTGTAAGCAAGTCGTCCGTTCGCTACGACCAGGGCTCATAGAAATCAGCTGTGTGTCGTGAGCGACGTGTGCGTGTTTGTGTTTAACGCGCAGGTATACGTTTTCTTCGCGCACGCATTATTTCCCTCTTCGCATTATCGAGAAAACTCATCTAGGTCCAGAAAGTACCGCGTTCCAGGATTCGCTTTAGCAACCGTCGAGTGCAATCGAAGAAGTGTCCGTGTAAACGCACACAGGCGGGAGTCCTTATCAAACAAGAGTTTTCCGATTGAAGCAGGTGTTATCCGGTGGAAAACGGCGCTACTGCTGTTGAGAGGACTACTGTGCTTCAGGTCTGAACCTCTTGGACACACCTGATTGAGTCTATGTGGTACAGGCTAGCTTAGTGGTTCGTCTGTGCAGTACTAACTTGCAAGTATGTCTTTTTTCGGAGTCAACGTTACCAATCCATTCACCTCACCAGTGGGCCAGAGGATAGGTGAGTCTATGTTTGTTTTGATGTGGTTGTTATGGAGAATATGTACTAAAAGTGATTTTACTTTTCAGAACAAGCCACCGATGCTAATTTGCCGAGTGAAAATTGGGCCCTTAATATGGAAATATGTGATATCATCAATGAGACAGAAGATGGTCCTAGAGATGCCATCAAAGCCATAAAGAAAAGACTAAACCAAGCTGCCGGCAAGAATTATACCATTGTCATGTACACACTTACAGTAAGTTCTTATCTGCTTGATATTGACAGACACATAACTCTATTTCCCAGGATGAATCATATTTTACATTTTAGGTCCTTGAAACTTGTGTGAAAAACTGTGGCAAGCGCTTTCATGCCTTAGCTTGTTCTAGAGAGTTTGTACAGGAACTAGTGAAACTAATCGGACCAAAAAATGAGCCTCCGACAGCAGTGCAAGAAAAAGTGCTGAATTTGATACAGACTTGGGCAGATACATTCAGAAACCAGCCTCATACTCAGGGTGTTGTGCAGGTTTACCAGGAGCTTAAAATTAAGGGCATTGAGTTCCCTATGACAGATTTGGATGCTATGGCTCCTATTATTACTCCTGAAAGGGTAAGATTATATACTTTGTTACTTAGAACACAAAAGTCAGAGTAATATACAATAAAGTTTTCAGATTATTAATAAAATAATAAGGAAAAACTGAAAATTAGGAAAATATTTATGTTCAAGTAGCAGCTGCATGTGTTATTTAAGAGGTGTAAATTATTACTTTTTACAAATAATTGCAACAGTAAAATGGGTTATATAAATTAACTTAAATAAAAATTCCTACTACTTATTATAGTAATCTCCCCTTAATTTATTTAAGAAGAGCAAGACAGTTGCATGATTCATTTGATGACTCATAACATTTTTTCTTTTTTAAAACTGTTTATAAACGTTGCGCCTTAATGCCTCTATATAAGTAAACAAATTTATTTTAGACCACTAGAAATTCCAAAGTAAACGCTTTAAAAAATACTTTACTTTATGCGTAATCACGTACTTTATTTTACGTATTAAAATGCACCTGTAATTGTGTATATGTACCTGCAATACTCATACATTAAATCTATGATCCACTTCTAAAAATCGTTACATCATTGTTTCACATTATGACGAAACATTCCATTATTTCGATCTCGAATGAGACATCACCGAAATCTTATGGTTCGGATTAAATTTTGAAAATTGCACCGCAGCATCCTCTGAATACCAAAGTCTAATTCGTTAGAAAAAGACGCAGCCGAAAGTGATAATTACAATAATTATCAGTGTCATAACAATACACTGCTTGTGCATCAACTTACTTGCATTGACATATATCTACGACATGCCGAGCGCCCAAGTCAACATAATACTCCAGAGCAGGAGTAGTTAATTTAAAATTGGTTATTATGCACAGTTGCGTTCTGCTGGCGAAGTAAATTTCTCATTTATCACTCTAACGTACCGCGACGTTTCCGATTACGCGGTTGACTACGATGTTTTCCGACAGGGAAGCTCCTCAATTAACAATTAAATATAAAAATAACTATGATTATAAATTGATGGAAATAATTACAACGTCTCCGCGTAGCGTGGCAATATTTTAAAATAGTTTTAATTAATACTATTTGCTAAAAGTTTTTCAATAAATTTATTGTTGTATAAGTATTATATGAGTATATATATATTTTTTAAAATATGTTTGTGCATCTGGATTATTGCAAATTCAGTGAGCACATTTTTCTTTGCCTTTTGAACATTCGTCTTTGGAGAGAAAATTTTGTTTACTTATCAGAAAAACGTACTTTAAACGTCTATTCTACGTCTGCTGAGCTTATATTGGATTTTTCTCAATAAAATGGTTTTATGCCTTTAAGGATTTCTTGTATAGTGTACTTTCTGTAATTTCATTAATACTGTAGTTTATTGATCGATTCATTGATATCTTATTTTTCAATCTTACTATTATAAAACTGACTGAATTTATTTTATATAAAACACCAACGAGACGCTTGACTGGGCGTAAAAATAACTCTAATTCTTAGCAACAGGGACGCGAACTTTCAATAAGAAAAAAGAATATGCTAAAATCGTGTCGTAAAAATCAATAAGACATAATGTAAATTGTAGTCTAAATATAGTAATTTTTTGTCATACCGAGTATACTTATCCTGTTGAAGTTCATGTGCAAATAATATTTTCTACTTTCCTTATTGAAAACGAATATCATTGCAACAAGAAGACTTTGTAAAATTGTAAAATAAATATAGGCGTCGCAAATTAAAATTTCATAATAATTACGTAAAATCTTGATGTCCTATTACATAAAAATTAATTCTAAGGTATTTACTCGTAAAATATTCAGCCACAATTTGAGTTGAATTTGAAACAGTATAAGAAGTACACATTTTCCTACCACACAAATGAACGAGCTATAGCAAAAAAATTAGCATCTTCGTTCCGATAGCAAGTGTTTCGACTCCCCCCCTGAAAATCCCTAAAAGGCCGACGGCATTAATTCCACATTTATTTTGCAGAGCGTGCCGGAGCAAGACATCGCGCTGGCAGGAGCGGCGGCGCAGCCGGGGGCGGCCTCCTCGGCGGCAGCGGTGGCCGTGGCAGCGGCGGCGGCGGGGGCCGGAGGCGCCGCGCCCCGGACGGGTCGACCCGATTCCGCCGGGCACCAGCAGGCCATCAGGGCCGCCCAGCCCATCCAGCTGAACGAGCAGCAGATGGCCAAGCTGCGCAGCGAGCTCGACGTCGTGCACGGAAACATGCGGGTACTCTCGGAGATGCTCGCCGCCTACTCCGGCGGCCTCCAGGAGAAGACCGCCGATCGGGCCTCCGCCGAGGATCTGGAGCTGCTTTCCGTGAGTTATAAAAGAAAGAATTTTCATACAAGAATTTTAAAGCGAATGAATTTCATAATGAATGAGGAATTATAATATTAGTTACATGCTTGGCATTTTACTGTGAATTCAAAATTATTCGTAATATTGCAAATAATGAATTTTCAATGACAAATGTATTACGTATTTTCAGTTAGGAAGGTCGGTTGTAAAAAACGAATGCAAACACTGAAAGAAAGAATTCTCAAAGTCCTTTAAAGAGAAACATTCATTGAAGTAGTTAATCCTTGACGATAATCTTCCTGATTTCGAGATCTTGCAATAGTTTTTATAGGGCACGTAAACAAAAGAAGGTTTCCTTTTGTTTTTCTCCCATGCAGTTTAATGGTTCATTATTCCCTCTAAAAGAAGCCGTACAAAAATAAGCAAGTATTGTTTGTATCTATTTTTACGAGAGTCAGCTGCCGTAAAGCCGCTAAGTATTAAGTAAAAATATTTTCACAATGTCTCAATGCTAAAAATTAGACTTTTATCAACTTGGAAGATAAGGCGTCGAAAGCTGTAAAACCAAGCAATTAAGATAATTTTTCGAAATTCAGGATGACTTTCTTATCAAGCTCTTGTGACATTTATTCAATTTAATTATCTCTTTTTTTTTTTTAAGAATAAATTTTTATTGTAGGCGAGAAAACTTAAAGAAGTGCATAATTGAACCTACACCGTTATTTACGTACTGTTAGGATGCATTAGCGATCGAATTTCCCTTTGATAGCGCGACATTACTTACCTGTAGCTGTAACCTCTTTAACTTGATAATATTTAATGCAATGCCGCACATAAAATCTGAAAGTGCTTTAACACAAAGTCAAATGGATTACGATGTAAAATTCGATTCATGTATCGAATTTTACATCATCGTAGACAAACAAATATCTTTTTTAATTTGAATACACTTCATTTTTTTTTAATACATCTCTTTTTTTTTAATAAAATGTTAAGTACTTTAAAACAATTTCTTCAAACAGTTTCTTGGCTGACGAACAATAGTTTAAAGAACATAATCAGAGCAGCCTTAATTCATAAATTTTTCACTTTAAATGTTATTTATTATACACTTTATATAATCTGCAATAAAAGGTGTGATTAAATTCTTACGGAAGTATATCAATTTATTTGTCAAATTTGAAATTTAAACTATCTTTATCAATATTGAGTTACCTATTTTGCCTTCTAACTCAAATGATCCTGAAATTTAATTTTTATCCCAGATTAAAACAGAAATAACACTTTCCAGGAGCTGCACAACACCTGCAAAGCAATGCAAGAGCGAGTGGTGGACCTAATCGGCAAGCTCGCTCACGACGAGCTCACTGCGGAGCTGCTGCAGATCAACGACGAGATGAACAACCTGATCCTGCGCTACACGCGCTTCACCAAGAACAAGCAGCAGGTGCCCGCGAGCGCCCTGGTCGCTCAAGCGATCGGCGCCACCTCCTCCTCGGCTTCGACGTCCAACCCAGGTATCTCGACCGGCGCGAAGAAGAAGCTCGAGGCCGGGGATTCTCTCATCGATCTGTCGGACGATGAGCCCGAGGGAGCCGCCGCACTGCCGCTCAATCATCAGCTCGAGAAGCGCATCGCTGACATAGGTGCGTTTGTAGATCATATGCGAGAATGACGTGCAGGGCTGGGAGGCGCAACATTGTTTGAAGGAACTATTTGACCTACTCGTGTGAAATTCGGGGAATTTAGACTAGATAAGGAAGCAAGGCAAGGCTGTGATATAAGATTGCATTTTTAGCTATAATGCTGAGCTTTATTGTTTATTATCCGAGTTTTTTCAATTTTCAAGATTAACAAACATTTAATTATTTTTTAGTAATTTTGGCCAAATTATTTTAAAGGAGAGATAGAAATATAGACTTTTTATGTTAAAATGGTTGTCTAACTAAAGTGCAATGCAAAGATATATTATAATTGTATCTACAGATTTAATGGGGCCAAGTGGCGATGATGCAAAGTCGCGACGAAAGGATGGTGAAAAGGACGAGTTCGATGCATTTGCACAATCGCGAACTGCCAGTTTTGATGCTTCTAAAAAGTATATTTCAGTTATTAAACATTCTTCTACGAAGAATTTTTCAACTCATAATTTCTATAACTCTTTCAATTTTAGACAAGGAAACGAGGAAGACGTAGATTCCAGTTCGTGGCGCGCGAAAAACGCGGTAAGTTACTTGAAACAAAATTTGCACGAGCATACATTTCATTTCCCGTACACGAAAGTAACCCTCAAAAGCCCATATCTAAATATAGCCTTTAATTGAATGAGCCTTTTTTTAACAGACCGACAAAACGTTGACGTCTTCGGAATTCGACCGTTTCCTGGCAGAGCGCACAGCAGCTGCAGCCAGCGAAGTATCAGGTCAAACAGTAGCTACGGCGGCCGCAACGAGCAGCACTAGTAGCGCCACAGGCCCGACATTCCAGCGCCAGATCGAAAAGGACGCCGAGGATAAATCCCTCTTTGCTCTATAAACAAATGTGCGAGACCGCGTTCTTGTCTCTAATCACGTTCTATCGCTATCTCTCTATCTCAGCTTGGAAAAGAAATTTATGCTTTCCGTAAACACTGATCGTTTTTTAAAGATGGAATTATTACTTAAGCGTTGTGGCATATTCGATCGGGAAATTTGGCATTAAAAGTAACTTGGTCCGAATGTTGTCATTGAGTTTTTTTAACGGCAAACAACAGCTTTTAAGTAAAATTAAAATATTTCATACCTCTTTTTTTAATTTATTGTTTCAAAGGAAACCAGTAAATTTAAATAATTTTGTACTTTAGCTACTTTTAAAGCTGCATTGCTTGATCAATATTATTATTATTATTACTATTAATATATTATTATGAGGCACACGAATGTCAGTGTCATCATATTATATGTTCTAATAGAAATGCGAAAGTTTTATTGTATAACTGCTGGAGCGGGATAAAGAATGTTACTCGATGATTGTACGTGATTGTGCGTGAATTTTGTCCACGCGGAGAAAAAAGAAAAGTCCAATGTTAGAACATTGGCTGATATTTACATATGATTTTAAAAAATGGCGCTTGAATATTTTTCAAAGTCATATGTGAATACTTATGATATATTGAATGATAAAAACAATTTATACATGTCTACATGCACATATAAAATTGTTACTTTTTCATTCACATAAAATGTGATTTATGCGAATTTTATGGAAATTATAGTATTATTAATCAGCCATTTAATCAAAGTTACCGGGTTTTACATTGTTTTGCGGAATTGTATATTTTTTATTTTTACTCTCTTAAATTCGGCGTAGGTTCCGACTTTTTTCTCCGTGTATAAATATTATACTGTATGAATATGAAAAATCAATAAGGACAATGATGTATAATTGCACGTAACGTTTTCCCACAAAATTTTACTAATCTATCGCATTTTATGTGAATAATGCTTTAACAACTAAAATTAAATTAAGTATCGATAACTTTGCTTTTTCTTTTAATACATTTTCTTAAATTCTTAATTTATAGGATGTAATTATATAATCGAAGTTTTAAACAAGAATTTAAACGAGCAACGTAAATTTAATGATTCTGTAATTATACAGACCAACAAGTTTCAAAAAATTATTAATATAATTGGGTTAGCAGTACTAGCAAATTGAACAATTTCAATTAATAAAAATATTGTTAAGAGTCAAATAATAATATAACACAAATTTTAGTCTTCTAGAAGCTGCAAGATTTTTAGTTGTTACGGTATTTTTTAGTAGTTTTGCGATTTGAGAACATCTTAAAATCAACATGAATCATTATAATCATGAATGTTGAAGTATATAATACTTAAAAAAATTTAATCAATTGTAAAAATTTTCAAATTTAACTTTTGTTCATTTTGATTTTGAGATGTATTTCACGTTGATCCTAATGATTGCTTTTAGAATTGAATCGAAGTCAAGTCAAGTAAAGAGGAGGGTGTATGAAACATTGTTGCGAATGAATTGAATGGTAACAAAAGAGAAGATAATATTCACTTTTTTGACTGCAAATAGCTTTTCGTATCGTGAGTACTGAGCTTCATTTCAGTTCAGACTTTTTTTTATTATTATTTACTTAGTTTCTTGCGTTACCTGTATACATAGTTCACGCAGTGTAATGCAAATTATGTATATGGCTTGTATCCACGTAGTTGTATTTCTTTAGCATTTTTAATTACTAGAACTCCATTTACCTCAATTATTTTGACGGTACGTTGTTATTATTATATTAAAATTATTTTATTTGTTAAATATATATATGTATATTAAAACTAGGATGAAGAATAGATGTAAAATCTCTGTAAAGATTGGAGTGATTAATGTATAATGAAATACTTCTTCAGTTCTAGAAATGAGAGAACAAAACGATGCAAGGTAAATTTTTATAATTTGGAAAACGATCAACTTTTAAGTACTTATTCTATTAATTTCTATAAAAACTTGTAAAATCATTAATTTTGTATCACTCTCGGAAAAAATATACTAATCATATGGTTACGAATCTTGGATCATTGAAAGTATGAAGTGCTGTCTGTCTGCAACTATCATTAAAACCACAAGTAGTGACTTTAAATAACACTATGTAAAGCACGCAAGGTGGCGGAAGACGCGTGATGATAAGCTGAAATGTATGAGAAAAGAAAAGCGTTTTTCTTTTTCTTTGATGAAAAAGAATCTTAAAAATCTGTCTGTGAAATGGCGAGTTATATTATACGTATATACCTTACGGTATTTTTTGAAATAAAAGAACAAACAGAAGATTTATGAACATTTGCAATGCGCCCAACGATCCTTCAAACTTCCGCACTTGCACTTATTATTGCAAGTACTTCATAAGAATCGCGAAACAAATCTTTTTTTCGTATAAACTGGAAACAATGAAAAAAGTAATAAAAGTATTGTTGTTTTAAATTTCATTAATTTCTTTTGACATTGTCATTTACATATATTTTGCATGAAGACCGTAAATTTTCATGAATTTATGTTGATTTTATTATTTTTCTAGGTGGGTGTTCGCAGTAAATGCTTCAAAAATACTTATTATTTCTGATTAGTAAAACCTGTTTACAAAATTAATATTCAATGTTTGCAGAGTAACTTTTTGATATTTACATTTTTATTTGGAGAACCTAGACTAATGACCTGAATCAATTTATTTTTGCTTTGATTTCAAACATTGCAAGACTATCTTTTTATTTGTAAACGAAAACTTAAACTCAGGAAAAAGTAAGTCGTTATTTATAGGTGATTACTTTCATAAATCTGTTACATAAACTTATCTGCTCAACGCGTTCATTCATTTCTTCCATCAACTTTAAATCTTTCAAAATCCTCTCTAATTCCCTACAAACTTCGTTCAATCAAAGACAAAGCTCTCGCAATCCCATAGCTTTGGCTTTTCCACTTTTTTGGACCCACCTAGCCGTTAGTAACTTTCGTTCCGCTGTCCGTATCGCAGGAGCTGAAGCGTTGGTACATTCTAGATGTTCGATCAAGCACAAATTCGACATAATGGAAGTAACGGAACAAAGCCCGCAAGGATCAGCTCAAGCAGGACTACTTGTCTCGGTTTGTTAAGGGCCTGTCTTCAGGATCCTCTGCGAGTAAGGCAGAGCCCTATGCTACCTAATGAAGCGTGAATTCGCTCGAGTGAAAAACGCCGGATTTCCACGGTAAATAACCAATTGATGAGGTTGCGCTTTTAACGAGAGCTCCGGCATTGCTGGGAATCAGATCCGCACCGACAGCTCTGAAAATTCGAAAATGCAGTCGTCAAGCGGTTTAATGTTTGTACTGAGATAACTAAGTAGCGCTTCTTATCTAAACTCTGATTATAGGCATTTAAATTCCATTGAGTAGTAAGAGCAATGCGTGTAAGTACGTCATGAATGAGCCGCGAATATTCTAAGTAGCCCAGGGCGCTTTCACTTTCCGATTTGCCAGTGAATCGGGCATCGAAACGATCCGGATTATAGAGTACCGAAGCGCTTCATGCGTCCGCATTTACAACTTTAGTCTCTGCAGCTGTCTCTGCTGAGATTCTAGATTCGAGTGCAGTTCGTAGCTCCAGACGACAGACAGACGGGGTCGCCTCACGCCACAGTCTACTTATCCGGGCAGAGTGCGTCGTGTGTTGGAATAATGGCAGTGGCGCGCGAATCGTCGCCTATGTGTGCGTGAGCTGCGGCGGTGAACGGCTGTGCAGGGCCTGCGCGCGTACTATTTTCACTCGGCGGCGCGGCTGCTGTATATTGCTATATACAAGCAAGGGCAAGCCAAGAGAGAGCTGTGACTGCGACGACGAGAAGTCAGGCAGACGGACGCGCGCCGCACGCGCAAGTGCAACTTCTAACTCGGGGCGTGTGGATTATCGGTGCACAAAAGCAGAACAACGCGAGGAAGATGCAGAGGTGAGTACTCCCTTCAACAGGGAAGGGGACCAAGGGCGAGCAAACAGGTTGCTGAGGAGCACGGATAATTATATGCGAAAGCGAGCGGTAGAGAGAGAGAGAGAGAGAGATAGAGTGAGCGCAAGAGAGCACACCTGAAAGGGGGAGAGATAACTTGTAACGCCAGTGAAGCTGGCAAGAAGCGAGGGAGAGGCGCTTAATTGTGCGAGTCCGCCTAATTAGTCGCTCGCATTGTGCTCTGATTTCATGCGTTAGAGCCTGGCTGACAACGAGGCCGACGCGAGCGACCTGACGTATAAAAAACCTAACCTATAGCGCGTGGGGGAAACGAACGTACGAACGAACGAAAGCACGTCGCATCGCTCATCACAGGCTCCGGTCGATGAATCCGAGTTAAAACCTTCCTTCGCCTCTGTTTCTCTGTCTCTGTCTCGAGTTTAGTATCAGGGGGAGAGAACCGAACAAGAGCGAGAGAGAGGCGGAGCGGGGGCGTTTTGGACCGAGGCGAAATTTGCGAGTGCGCGGGCCCGCCGCACTATCTCTCTCTCTCTCACGCTCACTGTGTATGGATGCGGATTTGCATAAAGACGCCTCTCTCGCGCGCCAGAGAGGAGGAGGAGGAGCTTTTTCACGTGTGTGTGCTGTGCTGCCTTAGTCGAGGAGAGAGACGACGCTTTTCGGCAGCCTTACTCCCCGGAAAAGAAGATAAGCGGCTGAGATAAAGCCGCTCCGCAAGGGGTTCGGGAAATATGGAGTGCTTTTTTCGACACGACGTCACCGATAGATTGGTTATCGATGGAGGGCTCCGCGGCGGGCTCCGCTGCTGCTTAGTGCTGCTTGCCTTGCAACTGGAGAGCGGACGGCGGCCCTGATGGACTGGCTTTCCGACAGTATAACAGACTTTTGTGCGTGCGTGTTTGTTTTCCTTTGTGTTTTTTGAGGTTGGACGCGTGCGAAAAACTAGCCTCTAGAGCTGTGTAAAACAACGAGTTGGGAAATACTCATGAATTTCAGAGAGATAAATGTAATAGTCTTTCATGGAAATGTTTCGTCGTACATTTACGAGGGATTAATTTTGACGGTCCGTTTCGAGAAATGAAGCGCTGAGTAGTTACGGGTGTTAATTGCGAGTAAATTAGAATTGGATGCATGAAACGTGATGTAATTATGTAAAAGATAAAAAGTGACAATTAAATGCCGAGTCCTTTCTTTTTATCATTTACATGTTAATACAATTATGATAATATGAATTATTAACATTATATGTGCTATTTTTTTTTGCAGGTAGACAAGCTACTCTTCCAACTTAATTGCTGAATGCAAAATACAAATGATTCAAATGCACAAGTTTAAATGGAAGAAGCAACTTAAACTAATAACCCTGAATCACGAGAAGTTATGTTATCTAGAATTTATCAGTTGATGGTGAATAACTGGTAAATCAATTAACCACAAAGGCACTTTTGTGCCAAAGGAGGGTAAATGGATCCCATTAGCCCGTGGTACTCATCCTATAATCGCTTAGCTACTACAGTAGGAATTACAAGCACATTCCAAACTTCGCCGATAAGTACAAGTACAGATCTGTCATCAAATCATTTGAATTCTACTACTGTCGACACTCAGACAGTGCCTTCCACAACTTCACCCCAGTTGATTATTCAGACTGCTGCTCATTCTCCTGCAACCCTGGCTGGACAACCTTCATCATTCAACCCGGGAGGGTTCCTGTCTACTCCAACTGCAGTTGGGTACGATGTTTTTACTCCATTCTTTCATTCAAACTCCAAACAAACATCACCCTATTCAACGCAACACGCACAACCCATCACCAGAGCACAAGTAGTCAGTACTTCTAAGCCAGCTTCCCCAGAAGAACCAGATATTCCTAGTTTAAGGAGTAATTATACATCACCTCAACAAAATGAAGTAAGATCTGTTTTTAAATTCTTTTTAATAATTAAACGTAACTTAAAGTTATTTATGCTTATTTTTTTTTTCAGACATTTTACGAGCATCAAACAGCCACATCTCCCCCAACGGTGAACTGGAGTTTATCCCACACAACGAACAGTAGTCAAGTTACTAGCCCATTTGGAATTCTTCCACATGAAAGTGTTACAGTTTCATCTCCACCAGGTCCTCCAGCTACAACAAAGCCTAATAGTGTTACTTATGACAATCCATTTGTAACACACTACAACAGTAATGGAACTACTGTTACAGACTCTAAAACAGGTGCTTGGTCTAGTTCAGATCCTGCTAAAAAGAATGGACCTCAGTCTCCTATTAGTAGTGGTAATTCTATAAAATGTGTAGTGACAGAGTCGTCGATAGTGGGTGCCCACACGTTTTTCCAAGGAACGAACGCTTTTGACTCGGACGACCTAACACCTAGTTACACGACTGACGACCAATCAGTCGCTAACGCGCCGGTAGTGCAATCATCGTTACATCACCAGTCGTGTATAGTCACGGCGCCAAACATAACACCATCAAATAGGATTTCTCAAATACCTTCGCGATCTCCAGTGCCAACAACAATATATTTAAGTGCAACAGTGCAAGATAAACAAACTGTCTCAGGTAGAAGCAACTTTCATTTATTCATACTTTATTTAAAAATTATAAAACTATACCAAAAGAGCCCTTTTATATAAAGTAAGTTATTTATATAAGAGGAATGGCAAAGTTCCTTTGTTTTAAAGTTGCATGATTACTGACCATTGTTATTAAACTTTTAAAAACAATGGAGACTGTTAAAAAGAAGCCAGTTTTTCTTCTTTAAAAAAACAATTTAGTAGTTCTTTGTAGTTTTTATTTCAAAAATATTTTATTTTAGTTATGAAATATCAAAACTATTTATTGTAATTCCTTAATTTTTGCATCAAAAATCTTCATTTAGTTACATACGTTTGCATGGAGGTTGACGTAAAAGGATGCAAAAATGTATATATACTTACTAATTTTATATACTTACTAATTGTATATACTTACTAATTGTTATTAATAAGTAATAAGTAATTATTAAATTTAATAATTAATATAAGAAACAGTATTAATAATGGCAAATGACAATTTAGAATCATATTCAGATCGCCTTGCAATCATAAAGTTCAAAAATTCAGTGAACCATTCTTATTTAGGTACTCACAATGAACATACAGGGCCTGATCCAGGCCACGATAGTAGCCAATCTTCGCCCATTAGTTTCTCCATCATCGATTCTCGCAACATCACGTACACAACCGGGGCGACCGCGGGAAAACCGCAGCAACAGCCACCAAATGGTACGGTACAACAGTTCCACGTGCTACAGCAACAGCAACAGCCGTCAACACAGCCGCCGTCGTGCAGGCATTATTCGGGAGCGACGGAACCTGAGTACCATCACCCTGCTCGGTCTAAGTCGGCGGCGTCGACGGACAGCGCGTACTCCTCCAATACGTCACAAAATGGGCCCGACTGTGCGGTTGTCGTGCCCCGTAGGCCTAGCCCTTTGCAGGCCCACTCGCAAGCCAGTCCGCTAGGGCACGTGCCCAGTCCTGCCACTTACCCCATGTACAACAGCCCCATGGCTTCTATGAGTTCACCCTCTCCCCTCCAACAGCAGACCAACAGCATGCAACAAATGACACCTCCCTCGCCGTTGGATGTCACTGTTACACGGTCGCCATCCCAGCAGGGACAGGTCGCTTATTCCTCGGTGATTACTAGAGCTCTGGGTGCCAATGAAAATAAGACTTCTTATACTGTTGATGGTGAGTTTCTTGTTTTGGATATTATTTGTACATATGAAACTAAATTTTACTTAAGTCATTCAAATAACAATATTTAAATACAAATTTTGCTAAAATTGTTTTTAGGTAAATAAATATAAAACAGTTTTTACATACATTACATAAACTAATATAAAAATTAACATTTCTATGATTTAGAAAGATTCAACACTAACACAAGAAATATTTCTAAAAATATTGATTTAAATTTTTTATTATTATTATATTTTTGCTTGGCTATAAATGTTACAGCGAGCAGGACGACCTATGAGAGGACACAAGACTTTAACCAGTCCAAAACGATGTGCTGGGAAAATGATGGTCGGCAGCCGGCAGCCGATGCTCAAAAATTCTCTACCTCGAATTATCTATCGCCGGAAGGTGGAGAAACGACAGTACTGGGTAATACGGAAATGCAAAGGATCCAGTCATCTTGCTTAGAAGCCTCTCTACCAAGCATGCCAGAACTTAACAGTTGTCGGGGCGACCCAATGAACATTGTTAAGAATCTGCAACCTGTCGATCACGAGAACGGTGAACTCAAGGACATGGATGATAGAAGACATCAGGAAGCAGTTGCGGCGGGCGTAATCAGTGATAAGCGAAAAAGTCCAGTGGACTATTTGGGTAGAATACCACCACCCGCGCATCACAATACCGTCGTTAATCAGCAACAACAAAATGGTTATGTGGATTTTGAGCGGTGGAACATAACCACTCTACCTCATACTAAACTAATAAGTTCAGCTCCGGGAATGTTTACGGCCCAACAACCGCAACAGCAGATGCCGGCCCAAATGCATCACAATACGAATTTAGTAGGCAATACAGTGACTCATCCTCAACAGCCTTTGCTGGTTTCTCATCATGCAACGCCTACCGTCTCATATTTTCCGGCCTTCCACATAGGATCTACGGGTCATCACGTAGGCATCATGCCTCAACAACACCCGCACTCGATGCAACCGCATCACCCCGTACATGATTTGCACACGACAGTGGACATGAGTGTTCTTAATATGCCGGATTGTCACCAGAATCCTATGTGCGCTCAAGATCCAATGAAGGACGATAGACCACAGGTTATCGTTCCAAACATCGAGGAGGAATTAGGATTTTTGCAGCAACCGAATATTACGAGTGTTGTTCATAATACACAGCAGCCCATGACTCAGGAAATTAAGCGAGCGGCGAGTAACGATCCCAATTCCGGTTTTATGACTAGCTACCTAAAGTTCCTACAAGGGGAAAAGGAAACATCCCCTCCGCCAGCTAATCGAGGAGGTAAATATCAATTTTTCCTTAATTATTAATTTTGCGAAATCAGTTAATGTAGAACTTATATTATCTACTTAATAATAAAAAATTCTTAATAAATTAATATGTTAAAACTTGTTTAGAAGTAAATAAATTGTTTTAAATAATTTCTAAATTTTCGATAACATAAACGTGATAACAAATTTATAAAATACATTTATCTGATACACAGTGAGAAAAACCTCTTGGAACAACAGACGTCCTTATATTCCCTTAGAAACGAATGGGGGTGACGCATGGAATAGAACGGGACTGTGTGTCCCCACCTGCACTACTTCCACCCCCACTTCAGACAAGTCGAAGGATGTTCCGACGATAGATTACGCCAATGATCCACGCTACTTTCCTCTACCTAAGGAGCGAAAAGCTCACAGTTTTGACTCAAGTGACGATGGCTTCTCAAGTGAGGACGAGCTAATCGCATCATTTGGTAAACGTCAAGAACGAAAGATGATGGCTTTTGCAAGTGCGTGTCACAGAATTCAACCACCCGTAATGCATTCGCAAATTCAAGATAAACCACCAGTTGTGCCCAAGAAAAAAGGAAGACCCATTAAACCAGGAGGTCCAACAGATAGGAAAAGAAAAGCGGCGGCTGCAGCAGCGGCAGCAGCGGCCGCTGCCGCTGCCCAAGGAATCATTCTTCCGCCTGTTGAAGAAACACCTAAAAAAAGTAAGAATTACTTATTTATTTCTAATATAATATTTTGACACGTAATATTTTTACAAAACGCTAATACCCAATATAGGGGATGCGACATTAAATAAGTAAATTAAAAAAAAAAGAAAAAGCGGACAGAAAGAATGCTACCGATTTGCAATAGATTTTGGGCCATACGTGAATACTTATAAGTTCACTTTCGTTTACAAAAAAGTAACGCTATAATAATTTAAGGTAGTTGTATGAGCACATATAGAACATTTATATATATAGATATACAGCTGTGTCTTCGCGTCACGGATGTAAACAAACGACGCGCGATAGCAGTATTAGCCTTAGCTGCCACTTTTTGCATTCGGGTGGCGCTGAGCCATACGGCTTCCGTACAGTATATATAGATATACAAACGTGGGTAAAAATTATGAGAATAATTTTGAACGAGCTATAACTAATAATTTTGCACGTCAATGCATATTAATTTTTACATTTTTTTAAAGTACATAACTTTAGCTATAATTTCTTTGTCTTTGGAGTTTCTGGTGGATCGCTATCAATTAGAAAACTTTAAATTGCTTATATTATATGTATGCCATACATAAGAGCATAGGCTTCAGAGCTTCATGTCAAACACTGTTTTCTCAAATTTTTACATGTTAACTGTTCTAAAAATTTAGGTGTTTGTATTTTACGTACTTTACACTACGTGCTTACAAAGTCTTAATAATTTCTTTGATAAGTCGATAAACCATACAACCACCTTAATGTCCCCCCCTATTTATTTATTTATTTATTTATTTATTTTTTATTTAAACAATTTTTTAATTTCTTAAGAGAAATTATTTTGGAGCATATAAATTTACATTCAATAATCCCCCTATTTTATTATTTTTTACTACCTACTGCCTCTCAACAGTAGCAAAAGGTCAGCATAGTTAAAGCATCCTTATTCGCTAGCCTCATCTGGCATATTCAGTGATGCAAAACAATTTATTTTAAATAATTTGATCAAAAAAATAAGAATGAGCAAAGATAAAATATGTACACCTTATTTTTCTACCATACATTAAATACAATAATTACTACCGCATTATCTCTGCCGTAGTAAACATAGGCTTTAATGAATTAATCTGCTTTGCAAATAACAGATCAGTATTTTTTTTCTGTTCTTTGGAACTGTCAAAACATACAATTATGATGCTTCTTATGAGCCAGAATTGAAGTAATTGAAATGTATGATATTTTTAATTCGAAAATTATTATAAACTCAAATTGTAAAGTCAGTATGAAAAAGTGAAATAAATAAATTTAAGAAATTTAAACAATTATTATTATCTATAAATTATTAATTACTTGCGTTTACATTAAATACAGAAACACTCCAGCTTCCGCGGCGTGAAAGTTCCCGACGGAAAGCTAAAGAAAAGGTGAGCGAGAAATTAGCAGGTACTCAAGCCGATGCTGATCCCTATGAAGAAGAGCAAGGCGATTCAGATAACGACCCTGCGTGGACGCCTGCTGCTAAACTAACTGGCGACGAGGAGGAAAAGAAGAAGAAGCGTGGCCGACCAGTCATATCGAAGCGCAAAAAGCTCCTTGACGGCGACTACTCCGACCCACTCAATGCCCCGAAGCGACCCGGCCGAAAACGTAAATACCCCATCGACGTAAATGCTAGGAGTAATGCTCTTAAGATCTCTTGTAAGATAGATGAAAAGCTATTGGCTTCGGTGAGCGACGAGGACATTGACATATCTCCGTTTACGGTAAGTTTCATCATTTCAATGCGTAAAATAAGTATTTGATTAATTTTCACCATGTAACTTTTTCATGATTATTCACTTGCAAAACGCTATGATATACATACCGCTTGGATATCGTTTCAATTGTCATCAATAATGTAACGCTTATTTTGTTGCACGCAGCATTCAACACTCGGAGATGCCGAAGATGCGGTAAATCTAAAAAACACATTTAATACCAGTCTACCAGTATAGGATTTTTTCTTGTTTATTTTCGTTCTCGTTTCAGTGTCTTATTTTTAATATATCATAGTGAATCTAAGCACAATGCAAGTTTTCTCATTGATTTTGGATAATTATATATTCAAAATCAGTGGGACTTTTCGAAAACCTTCATCATGAAATATATTTCACTCATCAATTTACACTTAAGTTTAAGTATGCAATGTACGTATTATATGTACTTTACATTATCTTGATATTTTAATTATAATGTTTAGATTTATTACTTATGAGAATAATTTTTTAGAAAGCGATCTATCACTTTTTAAAAAAATCTTAAATATTGTAATATCAATAATAAACGGACAAGCACTTGATGTATTAAGAATCTAAATTAAACATTTCTTAAGTTTCTTTGTTTTTTCAATTTCTCTTTATGCTGAATTTCAATTTTATATTCATTTCATTTCTTTAGGAGTTGTACATATTTTTTATAAAGACAAAAAAATTAATTTTATAAATTGATTTTAAGTAAGTAATGACACTTCAATAGAGCTTGAATCTTGTTTTATTTGTCATCTCATTCTAATTGTAGTTGATTTTAAAATTTTTTTTTTCTTTTCTTGATTCATATTTTGATTAAATCCTGATGCATTGTGTAGAAAATTTAAAACATAAAAAAGGCTTTATAAGATAATTCAAATTTTTTAATATTTCAGCCTGGCGAATTCGTTGTCATAAGGACGGATTTGAATCAACAATATCCGCCTCTATGGAGAATTGATGGGAAGACACTTTTACAAAAATATGAACCTTTTGTTTATAATGGCAAAACCTTGTACAGAAATATTTCAACGGTACATTGAAAATTTTATGTTGATATTATAAATCTAATTTATAACAATGAATCTTTGTATACTTATTTTTTTTTAACTTCTAGTATTCAGGATGGGCTCCGGAAAATCGTCATATTTATTTACAAGTCCCAGTTAAATTTTGGCAAGAAGGACAATTAGAGACGATAGTTGAATTTTTACGAGACGAAATGATATTGGATAACAGGTAAATGGAAAGCACACAAAATTCATTTATATTTAGTAGATATACTTCATTTATATTTAATTATGCTTTATGTTTACAGCGAATGTATATCAAAATACATCAAAGAGATGGAGAAATATCAAGATAACTTTGAAGTTTATATACAAACGCTAATATCACAAGCCCTTGATTCTAATTTCCTCACGGAAATTTTCCAAGAAAAAGGTATATAGAATAATTTTGTAAAACGACTGTTTTACAATTCACTTTACCATTAATATACAAAAACATCAATCTGACAATTAATTATTATTATTTTTTAGATGAGTATTTCTTGGTTAACGTGAAAACAGTTGATGAAATAACTGAAGAAAGAAAGCAACGATTGCTCTCGACAACAAATTGGCAACCAAATCTTGTCACAGCATTGTCTACGTGGCCTTGCATAAATGTATTGAAAGATAATGCATCGGAGTATAAAGGCAAAACATGTGCTGGTTGTCATAGGGTAAGAATCCACGCAAGGGTTTTACTCTACGGACAGCCTTACAATATTACAACTTTGGAAGGTTCTCCGCCTAATCCTCAAGTGCCTCAAGAAAAGGTAAATTAATTTTTTACGAATACAAAAATGTAAACCATTACACATAAAGATTCATTTACAATATAAAAAATATTAAATAATTTTTTAGGACTTCATCTTGTGTAGAATATGTCAAACAAAAGTAGGGTTGTTTAACAAAGTTGCGCATCAAAAATACTTAATGTTTTTGGAGTGCGCAAGAAAAGTGGCAGATAGAAGGGTCGCCGATCCAAATAAAGACACAACGATAATTCTCAATGAACTTCTAGCAGATGAAGCATGGTTGAATCAAGTAAGTCCACACAAACTTTATTTCACTTACAGTATTCGTACAAAAATAAAGAGAATTTAAATCAATACTTTATATCTTTTCTTTGTAGCTCTTTAAGGAAGTAAGAATTATTTGGGCGGAAATAGATAACATCGAATATCAAGCTAGAAAGAAAGATAAAAATTCTAATGCTGCAAATGCTGCATCAAATTCTAATGCTGCAAATGCAACTAATGTTGTTGCAATTGCTGCATCAAATTCTAATGCTACAAATGCAATTAATATTGCTACAAATGCGGCATCAAATTCTAATGCAAATGCAATTAATATTGCTGTAAATGATGCATCAAATCCTAATGCTGCAAATGCAATTAATATTGCTGCAAATGCTGCATCAGCACAATGTATGAAAGTGCCAGAAACACCCCAATCATTAAATGAATCTCAAGCAATGTCTTACAATGATCAAATGAGCAGTAACTTTTCCTAGTATCTGCACAACGAGTGCCAGTTTTCTAATGCATTTGCTAACTTATAAATAAGTTAGGAAAAAGAAAGTAAATCGAGAATAAATCAATTGCTGGTACTTTGATTTGAAAAACTCAACGCGTCTATAAAAATACATATTTTATTAAGAGCAACAGGTTTACTTACTGCTGCAATATATGTAATGTACCGCATTTCATAAATGCTAGTGATCAAATTTATCACAGTGTTTAGATTAGTTAAAGTATCGTCAAAATCATTCATAAAAAGGATGGGGTATTTGTTACGTCCATACGGCTATTTCATCTATCTAGCACGTTTCAACCTAGTCTATTATTAAAGACAGGCTACTACTGCCTATGGTCCTACTTATAGGTCTAACGTTTACCTTTGATTCCGTAACAAAGCATACCGTATGATTGCAGTAACAATTACAACTTCCAACGAGGCTTCGGCGTAAAGAATGTGTGCTGAATTTAAATTTAAATAATATGTAAAAAGTAAAGAAAGGGATTTAGCTTTTCAATACATATTTGCGTATATCATATCTCTTAAGCGTTATGAAGAAATGATCAAAGGATCGAGATTTAGTGTATAATCAGAATTAAATTTATTTCTATTTTGACTACTCTGCAAATAATATCAATAACCTTTCCGGTCTCATTTATCGTAAAGAATGAAGCAATTTATCTATTTACAAAATTTACAAGATCAGCCTTGTAAATAAAATTATTGTGATATAAATGTAGGTGACTTTACTCACCATTAAAATCGATCAGTTATTAATTAATTTGAAAGTTCTCGTTATTGGTTGATTTTTTTTTAAAAGCAAAAAGAGTATATGTTTTATAAGCGAAAAAAAGGGTTAAATATTTTCGCTACGTACGTGTTTAAAAACTCTATATTTAGTTTGTTTTAATTATCTAATCTTTCCTTCTATGGATGATTACTTTTGCATAGACTGGAAATAGACATCATACGTAATAAGCAAAATCTTTTACTTCTGAATTTGTACAACTCTATTTTTTAATACTTTTTCTTTAGTACAATACAACATAATTTTGTTGATCTTTTTAGGCTTCCTCTTGATGACTATGATATATTTTTAAAAATAAGACTAAATAATTGCGCAATATCCTTTAACGATTTTCTGTACATTCGATTGACATGTATATTTATAAAATGATATTATCAACAATTATTATCATTGTTTATGCCTTTTATCGTTTAAGTTTTGACATGTTCCAGATTTATTGTATGTTTGGGAAAAGTGAATAAATGCAAAAATCGTCGAGCGAATCAAGCGAATGTATTTAAAAAAAGAATACAAAGTGTATGTGAATTCATATTTGTAAATTGTAAAAAAAATGTAATAATAACAATGTAATAAGCTACATAGATGTAAGTATAGTTGAAACAATTGAAAGAGCCTTGTACTACTCTTGGTAGAATTCAATCATTTAATCAATTTCGTTTTCTGAAATGCGGGCATTTAAGGGTGATTAATTTGGCACGTTACAAAATCAGAAAACCAGCTATGAAATAAACCGAGCAGTTACATGTGGCCGGAATACGAAGGGAGAGTGCCATTTAATATTTTATACTCATCGCGAGCTTCTACAATTGTGTTAGGATGATTGAAAGTAAAACCTTGAGAACCTCGATTGTCGAATGGTTTCAGAATCTGTAATTTTATGTTTTATTTCAGAGAAAGCAAGACTTTAGAGAGGAAAATCTTGCGTAGCAACGGCTCGGCAATAAGTCGTCCCGTGGTGCTGGCCGTTAACATTGTAAATGTAGTATAAAATCGAAAAGTCGCGGAAAGCTATTGTTATATTGCATACTTGTGTATGTATGTATGTCTTTTATGAAAAAAACGAATAGATCCCTTAATCTTCTAATGTCATTTGTAAATTTTTTTAAGCATCTCCTTATTAATAATCTTGCGGAAAGTCAGAATATATCGAGATAATTTTGATGGTAAAACAAAGATTCCAGTATTTTTCGGTTAATCGTGTACTGGAGATCATTATTGTACAGCGACTATAAACTGGAATACTTTATGTTTTTATTAATAATTTTTCAATAAAATTCAGAAAAATTCTTTCGTATAATTAAAGTTTCTTTAATGTTTTGTTCCCGCTGCTCATTTTTATTTTCTAATAGCATTTTCAATTCATTCATTTTTACATTTTCTCTAAGTTCATACAAAAAATAAAAAAAATGCTTTTAGTATTTTCATGCATGTTTTATAAGCCGTTTCTACCTTTTTGCTTTTGGCACTATTCACGAATAATAAAAAGTAAAACTATAGGCTCCCTGCTCCTGTTATCTTATAATGAGAATAAATGTTTTTATAGCTTATTATAGAAACTAATCCATAAATTCAGAAGCATGTATAGCACAAGAGTCGTAAATTTTATCACATGAACATTTCTACTTATACGCAGGAAACTATAAAAAGTTTTAAATACAAAACAAATTTGTTTTGCAAAGTTGTAACATTTGTAAGCATCTAATATAACGATATTTGTTTATACAACGTTAAGTACAGTAAAAAAGGAACGTGAATCTCGAGTAAAACGCGAGGGAGATGCAAATAGACCAATCTCTCATTTCCACCATTAGTCCGGAAGCAGAAGGGGTTTTGTAGCCGATGGAGGTCCACGACTCCACCCAAGTGTTTTTTATGCATCTTTTCCTGCCGAACACGAATTTCGAGGGTGGAAGTTCGAAAAATGGTCAGGGAAATTGTTATAAACAATTTAATTGTTTAAACTGTTCTCCTGAAAGAACTATAAAAGGTATTGACATCTGGGATATGTCAAATGATCCCTTATTTAATAAGGAATCCACCTGTTTTTTAAAAATTGAAAAAAGTTAATTAGAACCGAAGTTATTGCAAATTTAATGCAAAAAATGCGCTTTTACGTTTTTTTGCTTACTTTTTTCAATGTAATTTTTTTTTCTATTGAAGATAATGAGACTTCCAAACTCTTATTTTAAAGAAAAAACATTGTAGTATTATCGATCACCATAAAAGTTATTATTAAAAAATAACGAATAAATTCTTCCTAGTACTTCACAGTTGTAAATTTTGCCAAAAGTTATGAATTTAATTTATTTAAAACCTATTTTCAATTGTTTAAGGTAAAAAAAATTGCAAAAAAAGTAAATGAATGTTAATCTACGTACAAAGAACTAACATTTGGCACTTTAAAATTCTTCATTTTCTTCATAAATTCATGAAAATCATCATGATGTGCATTGCGTGATCGCAGGTACATTGTGGTATACTGCAGGAAAGCCCATAATATTTTTACAACTGCTTGTTTAAAGTCCCAAATGTTAGTCCTTTGTACGTAGAATAACATCCATTTACTTTTTTTGCAATTTTTTTACCTTAAACAATTAAAAATACCTTTTATAGTTCTTTCAGGAGAACGGTTTAAACAATTAAATTGTTTATAACAATTTCCCTGACCATTTTTCGAACTTCCACCCTGGAAATTCGTGTTCAGCAGAAAAATATACATCAAAAACACTTGGGTGGAGTCGTGGACCTCCATCGGCCACAAAACCCCTTCTGCTCCCGGACTACATATGCCCCTCGATCGTAAAAATTGTATTCCCAATTTCCAAAAAGCATATCCTAACAATTAAAAAATATTTGTTGGCATTACAATTATTACAATCTAAAAATATTTAAAATATTTGGAACAGCTTATGATTGACAATCGTTTGTTTAAAATTCATCCACTCTTCGAATCAAAAACTGATGTAATATCTAAGTAAGCACGTGTTTTCTAATTAAGAAGATAAAGTACTTTGCTTGTTCGAAATACGCGCTGAAAAAAAAGGCAAATCGGGCATTCATTATAACAATAAACAAAAGCGAAACCTTCATTTATTCAATTAGCTTCGAATAAAATACTCCCAATCGAATGCGTGACGCAAACCCTATAATCTAACGAATCCCTGGAGAACCTTCTTGGCATCTTTTCTAACGACTTACAATCAGAATTCGGAAATAGCAAGGATTCTGATTATGAGCCTGAGCCTGGCGGCAAATCGCGTAAATGGCGCGCGAATTGGCATTGGAAGTTTCTCTTCTAGCCGTTTTGGGATTTGGCCCTCCAAACCAGCGTGCTCTACTCATATTCCGCGGATCCTAGCAAGATCCAACGTAAATGTTCTACGCATGCGCTTGGCGAGGAAGTTAGCACCGGTCCTGGAAAGCCCTGCGTGCGCACACTTTTGTACGTCTGAATCTGTGTGCGGGGGCTGGTGCGGAAAAGAGGGTCAAAGCCTCTATAAGAGCGAGCGAGATAAAGCATCAGAGTAAGAAAGAGCGAGTGGAGAACGAGCCGAAGCTAGCCTGGGGTCCAGTTCGCGTTTGTTGCCCGTGAAGGATGCCTTCTGCCAATCCTAAACTAGAGAAGCAGGCCTCTACGGAGTCCGTAGATCCGATCCGTCAAGCGATCATCGTCGTCGAGCACAAGATCCGTAATCTCGAGAAGCGCAAGGTAAGCTAACCTCGCGACCGCGCGTTGCCCTGTCACAGAAATCGCGAGAAAGAGAGACAGGCCGCCGCCATGTTCCGCAAAGCGCTGCCTGCCATGTGCTCGCCAGAGCCGACGGCGACGATGTTCTCAAAAACGAGCATTATAATTGATTCTTTTCTTCCTTTAGGGGAAACTTGAGTCGTACCGGGACATCGTCAAGCGCGGCGGCGAGCTCAATGCCGACCAAAAGACCGCCGTCGCGAAATATGATGAAGTCCAGCAAACCTTGGAAATCACACGCGAACTTTATAAGCAAATAGTCGGCATTGCCAACGATGCTGCCAAACAGCAAAAAAAGCTCGCACGCAAGGAAGCGCTTGAGAGGATGCAGCAGGACATTGTTAAGGTAAGTACTGGAGAAGCTGGATAAGTAGCTTAGCTATAGGAGTAAGAGCTAATGATATAATTTTATAGGTTCGGGAGGTGTTACTCATACAGGACACTTTGATGAACATGGGAGCACAGAGCGTTCGAGATGACTTTGTTAACGGAGCAAATGGGGCTGTGAAGCTTGAGGAGACTGACCTCAAGTTCCTGGATGATCTATACAACGAAGTGATGTTAAAGCACGAGAGGCAGGAAAATGAACCTTCTTTTCTTCAGCAGGCTCAAAAAGTGGCAGAACACTATGTTCTGATTGTCGATGGCAAGCAAAGAGAAGTAGTAGGAACTACCTACTCTAAACTCAAGGAGCTCATCACGAGTATCACTACTTGTGGTTACTTTGACCAGGTCCAAGAGGTTGAAGTCGCTGTAGAAGAAGTAAGTCAAGCAACCTGTTGAGTAAGATTTGAAAAATGTAATATGATAAAAAAAAATTTTTTTAAATTGAAAAAATAATAGATAAAATACAAGCCTTTGTTGCCCAAATGCCAAATCTTTCTTTTTCTTGTATTTTCTTTTATTTCTAATTTGAAATAAATAAGTAACAAAAAATTTGGCTTTGCTGAAACTTTATTTTGAGATAAACAACTGATGAATAATTCTTTGCAGGTAACACAGGCAGTGGCTGAAACTCAAATTATTGCATCACCACCTGAACAGGGGAACGAGGAGTACAATAATAGCAGTGAAAGACACATTCCACCACAACCACCACAACCTGAAACCCTTTTGACTATACCGACATTTCCAGTTCCAGTAGCTGCTATCCCGGTAGTATCAGGAGCTACTCCAGTTCCTACTCCGATTCCTGTTGTAGCCCAGCCTATTCCACCCATTCCACAAACTGCTGTCGACGCTTCGTACTATACAAATACTGCGGCTTTTGTTCCAAGTCCCCAAGTCCAACAACAGCAGCAACCAACCCAGCCAACTCAACAGCCACCTCAACCACAGGTTGCGCCGAGGATTAATGACGTTATTGGGCCAGCACCCAACTTCTTCTTCTTGCAAGATTCAGAGCTTGATACACCAGAGGTTCCATCTACTTCATCTCAGCCACCGCAACCTGTAGTTTCTCACATTCCTGCTCCGGTGACTGTCGTTGCCGCTACCGTTACTCTTAACGCTCCTATTCCAACTCAAACGTTTACCAATCAATCTTTTACCCCTGGACCTCCAGTTGTGGCACCTCCGGTAATTTAGTTTTGCTACGCATATCTTTAGCTTAAAAAGTTGAATATATAGTAAAATATAATGTTGTTTTTAGGTAATGTATCAGCCACCAGAAATTCCACACTTGCCACCATTTTCTAGCGCTAATCCTCCGCCGATTCCAATCCCTCAACCACACCAAACTGGAATCCAATTTAGCCCACCAAACCCGAGCAGTTTCCAACCTCAGCAGACTCAAACATTCGAACAGATGTCACAACAAGAATCTATGACAACTCAAAAAGAAGAATCCCTTGTAAATATTTATTCTTGTCTAATATAACTATTACTAACTAAAAAGTTAAAAAAATAACTCATGATTTATTGAATTTTAATACAGGATATTGAGAAAAGTGGCAACGATGTTAATGAGATTGAAGTAGGTCAAAACAACAGCCCAACTGACTGGAGCCAAATGTCTGAAAATGCAGATAATGACTGGAATCTGGTTGAAAAATCTTTGCAGTCTTCGCCAGAATCAAATCTGTTACAAAACACTCAACAGTCCTGGGGTGGCGATCAACAACGAACTGGTTTCCGAGGGCGCGGTGGAAGACGAGGAAACTCAAACAACTATAACAACAGAGGACGAGGTAGTTACCAACAAAATGGCAGAGGTAAATTAAATCCTTTTGCTGTGAACGTTTAAATTAGAATTATTATTTCAAGCAAAAAATTAAATATTCACAAGCAACATTTTTTCATATGTTCATATAGTTTTAATTCAAACCAATATTCGCATTTTAGGTTCCTACTACCGCAACAACGACGGTAATTACCAAAATGGTTATCAACGCAACTGGAATAACGGCGGCGATGGAAATGGTGGGTACAACAACACTTTCAAGAGGTCAGCCAGCAATCAATCAAGGGGTGGTCCACGGGGTGAGAGAGGGGGAATGGACAGAGGTGGACGAGGCGGTGGCCAGTTTCGCGGAAACCCGAGGGGAGGCAACCGTCCTAATTACGCACCGCGAGGTAAAGCTCAAACGCAAAATTAAAGACGCCATTCAGAGCTATATGCTATAATTGAAAAAAGCGAACTACATTTTAATAACTTCAATTACGTTTTCAATGTTCCAAGTCACCAAGTCTATTAATAAGGGATTACTTTCAAGTGAAAAAGTATTGAATTCTGATGTAAAATCGATTCATAAGTTATAAGAACTTACAATGCATGAAAATTGAGTCAAACCAAGATCATTGTTCAATTCTTTTGTAATACTAATTTCAGTGCTGTGACTTTTTTGCAATGATACTTGATTTCATTCAATTGGTGCTAACGAAATAATATTAATGAATTTATAAAGCGATTTTATTTCGAGTTCGCAATATAAAATAGAAGTATTATTAAATTAAATCAAATACGTAGTGGAGATATGTATAACTGGATAATTTATTTTTTCTTACCTCGTGGCTTGGAACATTTATTAATTGAGTGATTGAATAAGTGATACAAATATAGCTACTTGAATTTGGTGTCCTACAATAAATCGAGCAACAATTTTGCTCAAACTCCGATGTAAAGCGAAACATTTAACATAGGTGGAAATTAAGCGAGATCAGCCAAATTCAGATATATGTCAATCCACCATGCAAGTATTAATTGTGTTGTGACAGAAGGCAGTTTTCACTGGGCAACAACAGCTGATCCAAGATTAGAAGAATAAAGAAAAAAAAATATATAAATCTATATAAAAAAATCCCCAAAAAAAAAGAGAAAATACATGCATTTTATGTAAAATACACATCAGCGTATTTTACAAAATATCAATTTCGATTGGGAAGGCAAAGCCAATTCACATGACGTCAGGAAGCGATTGGCCTATATATAAGATGCACGCGATCATAATTTTTAGAGTAGGTTAGGTATATTTTGTTAGTGTATCATATTTGTATGTAAGTCACTTTCTGTCACTACTTTCTGAATTAGCTTTGCCTTGCCAATCTGTTTAAGAAACAGTGACAAAAACTTAGGCAACATCTGTATGACTCTTCATGTTGCGACGCAGTGTTCTAGTGATTTTTTGTAAATGCCAGAAAAAAGAGGATCCAAGAGCAATGCTTTTCTCACATCTTTATCTTGATACGTAATTTTTAATTCTCCGTCTCTTAAGGATAGAACGAAATGAAACTATGAATCTGTAATGACACTACCAGATTGAAAATAAAAGTCTTTCTTGGGATTGATTTATTATTCTTTTAAATCTTTTAAAAATAATGGACCCTTCTCATTTGCTCCCCTTCTGCTTTTTTCTGTGACATTCATGAATTCTGTGGGAAGCCAATCGCAAGTGAAAAAGCGATTCGTCAAGAATTGATCGAGATTTGATCAATTTCATTTTTCAAACGTCGACTGTCTGCGTTACAAGCAACTTTTTACTTTTTTTTTTATAGCAAAGAGATACAAGATTATATTTTGAAAAGTAAAAAATCTAATTACAACTCGAGCTTTAAAAAAAAGTGGAGTTGAATATACATTTGTAAATTATACGATGGCAGGTGCATTAAATGAATGATGTTGACCATTTGCTGCCAAATGAATGACAAAAAATATCGTATTGTATTTCGTTTGTATATTGGTGTTCAGCCACGATTTTTTTCCTATCTTTAGTTCTTTTTCTACAGTAAGATATACGTTTAGGCTGCTACATATGTATCTTCCAAATAAAGATTTCATTTCATTGCTTTTAACACGTTGTAAATTAGTGTTCGATGTTGCATCGACCAAAACTTGATGATTCGACACAAGGAAATAAGAGAACATTTCCAAGTTTTATACATTACGCAACATTTATAAAATTTGATTGTGTCCAAGTTTTTTCAATAAATGTCTTGTTTAATTATCATTTGCGTGCGCACCATTTTTATAGAGCTTCTATAATGCAAATGGATTTGTTTACTTTAAATTCCATATATACGATTTTTCGAAATAAAATGCGCTTTAATTTTTTGTACTTATCTATCGCATTTCTCTTTGTTAACTTGACCTACATATCTTAGTTTATAATTTTTATACTTATGTAAATGTTTTAGCATGCTTCAAAATATTCAGTTTTATTTCAAATTGGCTTTTTAAATAGTTACTTAGCTTTTAATGTTAAACAATGTTTTTTAACAACTGTTACAAATTTTCCTTTTGTTCATGTTTTAATTTAACTTTAATTTGTTTAAAATTTTCGATCACAATATGATAGAATAACAAAAATAGTACTGAGATAAATATAATTTTAACGTTAATAATATTTAAATTGTTGTTTAAATAGTTAATTTTTTTCAATATCATATCCATCTTTTCAACATTTATCGAATGCATCGCACATTAGAAAATAAAGTTTAGTTTCTACTTTAGTTTGTTTTTACGATATTTAATGTTTGCCAAAATTCTTAGAAACTGTAGAATATTCTGTACACTGTAACTAGTGTTAAATGCGTTATATGAAACGACCGCTGAATAAGGTAAGTCATAGGTAACTTAAACAAGTTAGTATCCTTTCCGAGGTATCATTTTAATCAGGTATATCAACAAAAGAAAATATCTTTTAAACAAATTATTAAAAAAATATTTTTTTTAAACTAAAAAAATCATATTAAAATGCTCAATATAACTTACAGTTATTACATTCTTTAAATTTAGGGTTTATACTTACCTGTTAATATTCACTTCTTACTGATTTTTGTAACAAATGTTAATTTTAAA
Source organism: Ormyrus thymus (assembly GCA_035582935.1). Classification (NCBI taxonomy): domain Eukaryota; kingdom Metazoa; phylum Arthropoda; class Insecta; order Hymenoptera; family Ormyridae; genus Ormyrus; species Ormyrus thymus. Next base: position 5,940,676 of record JAWWEM010000027.1, read on the forward strand.
AAGATTATAAATATGTACATAAAGTATAATTAAAATTTGAATAAGAAAGCTAATTATGCTTCAATTAGAACCTTAAAAAAACGAATGTAGGATGGTAATCTATATTTTTCTGTTTTTATTGATTGTTATGATAAAAGTATAATAAATTAACCTTTAATTTTGGGTAATATTTAAGTACTAAAGTTAATCTTAAAAATCTAATAACAAATCCGTAATATGAAAAAATCTATTAATAAAACAGTAAAAAGAATGTTGAACAAGGAAATAGGTAATAAAAATTTTTCATTTTATGTAGAAACCGTGATAACAATTAGTAATATTTGAAAGGAAATTGTGACACTTATAGAAAATTAAATCAGTCACGTCTTTATTAATTAGACTTGATTATGGATCTTACAATGTATTAGTACTACGACACCAAAGCATAGCATAAATAATAAAAAAAAATAATTTGAAATACGATCTATATGCATATGTAATTCTTAAAGCATACACTTTACACATATTATTAGAGCTCACAGTGGTGTTCATTCTTACCATAGGTAAGTTTCTTTATGTTCCAAAAAAACTATATTATATAAATTTGATTTCATACAACGTACATATCTTAATACATTAATTGATCCCGAATAGTAGCCGTAAATATACAATATTTTGTAACATTTTAAAACATATATTAAATCATCTACAAAATAAACATACAAATCTCTTGCGCTACAGTTGAGTTTATAATCTTATTTTGTTTTCAATTACATGGTCAGGTACATTTTAAGCCGGTGTATGCGTGCCCTACATTCACTTACTTATTCGTTCACGAGTTTTGATTCCTCTATCTTGATTATTGTTGCTTATTGGCTTAAATTGACGGTTGTTCTGTAACTTTGATCATTTTCCCTGTTGCTAAACTCAAGTACGACTTGAGCTTACCCTTAACGCGCGAGTACTTCAACAAATATTCGATGCTTCATCGCATAACAAAAGTATTTTAAAAAAGTATCAATGATTACACACGTCTGTGTCGAACCTCGTTGGATTAAAAACAATCCGACTGAGGTTTTTAATTAAAAAGTTAATCTCGCAGTCCAGCTGTTACCGTGAATAAAACTATTATTGCGAGGGCTTCTTGCGTCTGCCGAATAGGTTGCTCAGTACGGAGCTTTTCTTATAGTCGCGGTCTTTACGCGAGCCAAAACTCTGCTCGCTCTCCGATCCACTTTCGGAAGCTCTTCTGCCAGCACCGTCGACCACCGAGATGTTCTGCGAAGGACTAGTGGGCGAGGATGCCATTGGCGGTGCTACGTAAGGAGGTAATGAAGTTGGTCTTCCGGTAAATGTGTTCATCTGATGCTGCGCAGGAATCTGTCAATCGTTAATATTTGTTAACACAGATCTTCATTTAATAACATTGCTGATTTTTGTTTGATCTTTCACTTACCGGCCTCGTATTGACAGCTATGTTTCCGTAAGCTGGAAGATGCGAAAAAATTCCACTAATTATTGCAAGAACTGTTTCTAATTAGAAAAATTCTACTAAACTCACCATTATCGTGTGGACTACTCCAATGAGGCATTTTACTGGAGGGTGGAGGAGCGGTAGATGGTAGTGGAGGTATTATTTCTATAAAAATAGGATAATATTTAGAAACATTGTTGACTTTTATCAAGTGACAGAGATACAAGTTGGAACAATCATTTTACTGGCAGTGCGTATACCTTGTTGCTGAAGATGGATATTGTGATCACTATTAGGCTGTCGGTGCCAGCCACCGTCGTTAGTAGCATACTGACCAGACGTACCGTTTAAGTTCATGTTCGTACTTGGAGGTTGATAAGATTGCGGCCGCGTCTGCTGTGCGTAATGCTCGACGTCTGCAAACGAAATTACTCTTACCGCTGCTGAAATAGCAAATTGTAAATGTTGACCTTACCGTTGCGCCTGATGGCCACTGTATTGTCAAAACTGGGTGACCTGGCAGGTACCGGCGGAGGCGCTCCTCTGGGTGGAATGGGGGGTTTGTCGCTTGGGTGCATCATGTACTGCTGGTTGACGTACTGTTCGTGCTGTCTGGCTTGTGGCTGTTGCTGCTGCATCACGTGGTGATGATGGTGTTTCTGCTGCTGCTGTTGCTGCATATACTTTTGAAGAAACTCTTTCTGCGGTTGGGAGTCTGGAGGGGACCGTGCAATGCCCGCGTTATCATTGTTCCTCAAGGAGTCGGAACGCTTTTTATTTATGGCCTGAGGGTGGTGATGGTGATGTTGCGGTTGTTGCTGCTGAAACTCGGATTGGGATTTGTTAGGGTTGGGAGGGACGTCACGCCTGATGACAGAGTTTTTGCGTTCCATCTCGGGCGTTGACGCGTGACTGCTACCTGTTGATGGCGCATCGTCCAGGTGGTCGGGTGACAGATTTTGAATGCCTCCAAAACCATCCTGAAAAAATGTATACTTGTCAAAACCCAAAACGAACTTTATAATAAAACGAAATTGCATTTCTTTATTTTCAATTTGACGCTTCAATGCAAGCAATATGTAAATAAATGCTTGTTTAAATGATTTTAGATGATGGGGATTTTTTTTCATACTCGTTCTTTTACAATATTTACAAGATAAAATCTCTTGTAAATATTCCATCTTCCCAAGGTTAAATTTGTCCCCTCTTGGGAAGAATAATACAAAGATTCTTAAAAACAATAAATTAATTAATTTTAGAGGTAAAACTTTCATTTAGAGAAAATCATTTAGTTGCATTAAAACTTGGCAGATTAAGAAAATTCAGTTGATCTTCACTTCTTTTTCCGGATTTCAATAAATATACTATATCATCCCCACTCACTTTTAGCGCTCAAGCGCTTGTATATATATGTACACGTAGTAGCCGATGTTCATTTTTAGCCTTCGGTTCATTTATTCTTGAGCTCAGACGTGCACGTTTTAAAGTTACTTATGTGAAGTCGTAAAACGGAAAAACGGAAACTATTACTCTTGAACAAGAATTAACTATTGATGAAATAAGAGGTTAGTAAATTTTTACATACCTTTTCACTAAAACGATTTCTAGTAAAAACTTACATTTTTCATAAAACATGTTAGGAAATGTTTAGACAATGGAAAAAAAAATGTTTTTGTTTAAATATATGTATTGATTTATTTATTTTAATTATATTAAAAAAAACAATATAAAATAAATTCTCATTGTAGACTTACAATGTTTATTCGAAGTTAATTATTTACACAAAAATATAAAACAAAATAAAAAAAATAACAATGATTATTATAACAGAATATTGTTTTCTTATGCATTGAATTTCATTGAATGCAGCAGGTAATAAATTAAATTAATAAATATAATTTTGAAATAAATCTTCTTTGTGTCAAATTTAGTTTTGCGGGAAAAATTTGCATTACAATTAAGAGTCATGTTAATTCTATGATATTGAATTTTATAATGAAACTTTAATTACTGTCAAATCAATCGATCTCGTTCTTCTAAATTAAGATTTACCTTTTGCGAATCATCGTAACTCATGAGTTGCAGACTTGGTGGTAATTTCGCATGGAAGGAGAGTTTGTTCACCCAATCTTCCATATCTTGCTTACTAGGAGTTAAGAACAAAAATTCTGAACCATCTGTACATTTTAATCTGAACACATTCTTGCGTTTGGTGTAATCTTCGGCTTTTTCGCAAGTTGCACTATATATATTAATTGGTGCCGTGGCTGCTTTACTAGATTGGAAATCGTCGATATCTTTAAAGAAGCACAAAAGTTGACCACACAAAACTGAAAAACAAGTATTCATTGAAGTACAAATTCTTCTGACTAAACAAATTTTACGATTGACGCTTGTTTTTAAATTCGTATTTCTTCTTACCTGTATAGTACGGTTTCCAAGATCGAACGGCAGCTTTCTTGCCACCACTTTGGAGTTCGTGCTTCCTTTCAAGTACACCTTGAATTTCGACTGGAGGTAGAGAGTCAACATTTTCTATACGCTGATGCTTCCTGAAACTCTGCGTTCTTCTTCTTGTGGTAAAGCTCGGCGTTCTCTTTGGTTTCTTTGTATCCACTTTCATACTTTCAGCTCGTTTGATATCCGCTGCAGACGCTAATAGACAAGATAATTGAAGTCTTGCGTAAATCATACTAATAAATGTTGTAATTACACTTACATCGTCGAAGCCTGTCACTTAACATGTGATGAATACCACCATATGATTTTGTAGTGGTTGGTGTGTTTTGAGAAGTATCATTAGATTCAGATTTTGCAGGAGACGTTGGCCTAAAAAACAGTGTTTTTGAACTATCCTGTTCTAACTTTCTGATATTCAAATTAAATATTTGCGAATACCTGTTGAGAGACTCATCGTAAGGGCCACTAATTTCATCTCGTTGACTATGGCGAGGACTCTCCTTAAACCGTTGCCTTTCCTCTTCTCGTTTTCGCTCTTCTGTAATCCTCTGAACTTCTTTACGTTTCCGCTCTTCCAAACGAGCTTTTTCAATACGTTCTTTTTCTGCTTGCCTAGCCGCCATTTCAGTTTCGAGTTGCTTCTGGAAGGCCTTCTCCAGCTAATAAAATAAATAAATGTTTAGCTTTACATGAAAATTAAAAATAAAACGATTAAAAACCGATTTTTCGAATTATTACCATTGTTATGCGTTTAAGTGCACTGAATTTATCTTCTTGGGCTTCGATGGTCTTCTCAAAGTCTTGATGCTTCATAATCAATTCTTCAACTTGAGGTATTGATTCGCCGAACTGATCATCCCTGAGCATAGGCTCTCGACTTAATAGCCAATTTTCCAGCGTATCTGCATCTCTCTTGAAGCTCTGTGTGTCTAAATTCTGTTCGTAAATCTGCCTTCTCTTCTCCCACGTATCTTCCAGGATTTCTCTCCTCTGTTTAAGTACCGATACTTTCTCTTGAATCTCTTTGGCGAGGAAGTGACCTTGCTGTACAAGTTTCTGACCGGTTTCGTAGAACTTGGTGAACGCGTCGTTGTGCGTGTCTACCTCAGCACGATACTCGTTGTGACGGGATATCAGGGCTTCGGCGCCTGGAACATCGCGTGCAAGATCTGGTGCTGTGACCTTGGCTACCATTTCGTTAATCCAAGAGATGAGATCTCGGTATTCGTCAAAGTACGCTTGTAGTTGTTCGGCTTGCACGAGTTTATTTTTACGCTGTGCAGCTTTTTCTAAAAGGTCGCTCCAGGACTCATCTACCTGTTCATGTTTAACCGCGATGTGTTCCGTTGCATCAGGGAAGAGAGCGGCTAATCTTGAAGCTTCTTCCATTACAGCTTCCACCTTAAAATTAAATGTATGTGTGATTACTAACGTTTACATGCGTCTTTTGTAAATCAATTTTGGTATTGGAACATCTAGTCTATTTACAAAACGCCATTATTTTAGTTTGACTCACCTGTTCTTTCACCGCCCCAAGATCAGCGTCTAATCCTTGGTGTTTACGTACAAGAGCCTGTATAGTCTCCAAGTCATGAGCATACTCGTGATCAGAACCCAGAGTTGCTTCCTTTTCCTGAATCCAAGAGATAGTTTCGTCGGCTGTTCTGTCGAACATGTGCACTTGTTTAGCTCCGGTTAATGCTTCTTGTCGGGCATGAGCAAGTTCCTTCAGATCTTCCCATTGCTGTTTGGTTTCGTCAATCTTCATATGAATTTTTCCGGATTCTGGATTTTTTTCTTCCATAAGTTTCTGACCGGCCTCGATTATTCCAGTCATCCGGTTCTCGCTACTCATTAAACTGGATAAGAAGTTTTCGAACATTTGGATAAGAAGTTCTACATGTTCAACATCGGCACCGTAGTCTTCTGATGCAGCAATCTGTACACAAAGATAAAGATTATAGTAGCTATATAAACTTTTTATTTTTGTCAAATCGGTTTAAAATAACTATATACCGTTGTTTGATCTCCTATCCATTCGATAACTTGATCAGCTTGCATAATAAATCTATGGTATTTTTCACTCTCAAGTAATCTTTGTGATCGTTTTTCTTTCAAATTTTGTAAATCTTCGAATTTATGTTCGATTTCTGAATATTTGTAGGCGATATTTTTACTGTCAAAGTGGTGCCTTTCAACCAATCCCTTAGACAATTTTTTCAAATTTTCGACTGTACTTGTAAATCCAGCTAAATCACGTTCAACTCCTTCCAGTTTCTTAAACAACGATTGAACGGAATCTTCGTCTTTGCCGTAATCTGAAGAAGTTAACAATGGTAATTTTTCTTTGATCCATTGTTCAGCTTCTGCAGCTTCGGCATAGAACTATAAAAAGATACATTTAAATAAAGTTTAAATTCATAATATATTAAAAAAAAGATATTCGCAAGATTTTACCATTTGTGATTCAACAGCGTCGAGCAACCTTAACTTTCTTATACTGGCAAGGTCTCTCAAATGCATTAGCTTTTCTTGCAATTCTCGGGACAACGACTCAATTTTTTCTGATGCAAAATGTCCACTTCTTGTCATGGCGGTAGCTCGACTCGCTAGTGAAGCAACAACTGGCTCCCTTGAAATCAATTCAGCTTCCAGTGCATGATGTTTCTTTTGCAAACGTTGGACAGTAGTTAATGAACTTCCCAAATCTTTACTAGCAGCTAAAACCTCCTTCTCGGCCAACCAGTGTAATTCATCTTCTACGTCTCTTGCGAATTGATGTAAAAGCTTGGCGTCTTCTAAATTGTCCCTTCTGATTTGTATAGGTTCTTGAAGGCTATGATACCTAGTTATAGTTGCTGTAGCTCTCTCTTCGATTTCGTCACTCATGAAATGTTTGGCCCGTTTGAAGTTCGCCACGCTGTCTTTAATCGATTCGCAAGCTTCATTGTGACTCATAACGTCATTTTCTAAATTCGTATGTCTCTTTAGTAAATTTGCAACGCTAGAAAGATCTTTTCCGTGATCCTCAGATTGCAGTTGCGTTTCAATTTCGTCGATCCAAGCTTCGAATTCGTCAAGAGTTCGACTGAATAAGAGAGCTTGGTACGCATCATCGAGACGATTTTTTTTCAGTTTACTGGTTTCTTGAAGAAGTTCCCATTCTGCTTCGAGTTCGTCTAATCGTTCTTGAATTTCCTTTGATGCAAAGTGATTTTCTGTCACAAGAGCTTCACCTATAAACGAGAAAAATTAATATTATTTCTTTTTCCGTAAATGATATTCATATGAATGTTTACATTTATCATTATTATTTACCTTCATTGGTAACTGCAGAAACTCTTCCTTTATTAGCAGCCAACTCGCTTTCAAAGGCTGCGTGTTTCTGAATTTTACTTTGTAAATTTGTAGAATCTCTGTAATTTTCATCGCTTGCAACCTGTTGCTTCTCGTGAAGCCAGCCTTCAACCTCGAGAACGTTTCTTAAGAACTGATGTAATCTTTGACTTTCCACAAGTTTGTTTCGTCTGGATAAAGCACTACTCTTCAGTTTATCCCTTCGGGCACATACGGCGGCCAATCTCGATTTAATACTAGGAGCATCCGCGTGACCCTCAGACAAAATTACACTAGCGAATTTCTCCAGTTCTTCTATGCGACTTAATTGAGGAGTCAACATCTTTTCAAAATCTTCATGCTTGCGCATTAATTTTTCGACTCCAGATAGTGACTCTCCAAGATCGTCGTTGTTCAAAAAAGCTTCTTTAGTCGCTAACCAGCTATCAGCTTGACTGGCTTGTTCTTTAAAAAGCTGCAATTGATGAGCTTGCTTCAGCTTTTGTTTGCCATTGTACCAAGCGTCGTTCAGCTCCTGCTGTAACTCTTCCAAGTGCTTCAGATTCTCCTGTATATATTCGCCCATAGGGATAAGCTTTTGGCCATGTTCTCCCAGAGCCTTGAAAGTGTCTTGTCTTCCATCGATTTCTGCTTTTCTTTCTTGATGCAGCTCCAAAAGTGCTTCAGCCTCCAAAATGGTTGTAGGTGGTTCAACTTCGTTCATACGCTTAATAGTATCTGCGACCCAAATTTCGAGCTCTCGCAGCTCTGCACAGAACTTTTGGAGAGTGTAAGCTTGGCTAAGATTTGCGCTACGTTCGCTCGTCAAACGCTGCAGTTCGTTCCAGTTTGTTTCGAGCTCGGAAAGGATTCCATTTATTTGAACAGCATTTTCTGGATATTTTTGCGACAGTTTACGCGCTTCATTTTGATGTTCCTACATAAAATTAATAATTTTATATTTATATGCTTACAAGATTCTTGCTGCGAAAAATAAAATTAATTTTTTCTGAAGAACTTACTCTTAATTTGCCTTCAATAGCAGTCATATCTCTTTCTAAAGCCTCTTGTTTTCGTTGCAAGAGTTCCACGCCAGCTAAATCTTTACCAACATCAGTAGTGTTCATTAGTAGAGACTTTTCAACAACTCTCTGATTTGTATCGTCAATGTCTCGGTTAAATAAGTGAATTTCTAAAGCTCCAGCTAAAGTTTCTCTATATGCTCCTAAAGCTCCTTGCAAACCACGCCACTTATTATTAAGACCATCTCGGCGCTGTTGAATTGACCTAGTCTCTTCATCTTTACCCTACAAGTAAAAATTGGTTTTAACTCCTTCAAAATATTTTAAATTGATATTACGTTTATCGCATGCATTCGTACCTGTTTTATTAGCTTGTTAGCTAAGGTATTGATAGTCTTCATTCTGGCATCATCGACTCTCATGTCGCTGTCGACGTCATCAAGTTTGCGTTGCAAGCTCAAGCAATGTTCATAATCCTTACCCGTATCGCCAGCTTGAACCATCATCTCTTTATCGCGAATCCAAGCCTCGATTTTTTCTACTTGGTTATTGAAATCAAGAATATCTTGTGCCTCCTCTAGACCTCGACCACGGTTCTCAGATTCAATAAGCAGCTTCTTCCAAGACGAATGTAAATGTTCTAGCTGTTGACGAATTTCCACACTGGCCGGGTGTTTTTGCATCAATAACGTTTCTCCTTTAACTAATGGAAAACAAATATTTTTTATTGTTTTATATTAACAATACAACTAAAAATATTAAAATGTATAAAAGAAACACTATATTACCTTTGATTTCTTCAATTCTGCTTTGGTTAGCAGCCAATTCAGCTTGGAATGCTTGATGTTTCTGCAATTTTTTAATCTTATCTTCGAGACTTGAGACTTGTCCTTTAGATGCTTCAGCTTCAAGTTTCTTTTGTTTCTCACCAATCCACGTTTCAGCTTCAGCCACATCTCTGACGAACTGCGCATGCAAAAGTCCAGCTTCTAATCGCGCTCTTCTGTCATTGCATAGTTCGCGAATTCGCGCTCGCCTCTTGATTACTTCATCCAATCGTTTGGCTATCGTTCGCGCTTCGAAGTGATTCTGTGAAAGAAGCTTACTGCCATGTTCTTGTAGTGCAGTCAATTTGTCTTCTTGGGTGAGCAGCAGTTTTTCAAACTCATTATGTTTCTTTACTTGAGCATCAACTTCCTCAACGGATACTCCAAAGTTGTCATTGCTCAATGCAGCTTCCTGAGTTGTAGATAAATTATCTAATTGTTTTGCATCTCGTAAGAAGAAATGAAGGTCTATTAATTGATCTAGATGGATTTTCTTTCGTTGCCATGCTGTGTGTAGTTTTTGACGTTCCTCCAATAATTGGCTACATTTTTCTTCAACCTCCTAAAATGCAAATATATTGACAGTAGTAAAAACCTCAGAAGTTTTTTCCAAAAATAAAATTTATCTACTTATACTTACACCTGCTGCGTAATGTCCAGTTTGTACCATGGCTTCACCTAAATCAAGAACGGAACTGAAAGTATCTTCGCGCGCTTCGATCTCTCCTTTCAAAGCTTCATGTTCCGCTTTCAAAATTTGTGCACTGGCAGCATCGCGAACATTGTCTTGCGTAGACATTGTTGCGCATAGCCCAGCCGTCCAGTTGGTCAGATCTCGAACCTGTTTACATCATTTTAAAAATTAATATTGATCAGCATAGAAGATGTAATCATTTGAAGTAAAAAACATTTTGACCTACCTGTGTCAAGAATCTTTGAAGATCACAGCTGCCTTGTAATTGATCTCGTCGATGTGCCGATCTTTCTTTCAGTTCTTCCCAGTTAGCCAAAACGATCTTCTGTTGCTGATCGATATGAGCGGCATTGTTTCCTGGATACAGAGCCTGCAGCCTAGCAGCATCTTCTACTAGAACTTGTAACTGGGCCTCTAAGGCTACCAAGTCATTTTCAAAGCCCTCATGACGTCTGATAAGAGCCAAAACTGAATTTAAATCTCTGCCGAGATCGTCCGGCAAAGCAGCTTTTTTCTCTTGAATTCGAGATAAAGCCTCGGCAACATCACGATGAAAACGATGAATTTCGCCAGCAGCCTGCAATCGCTGTTCTCGATTTCTTACAAGTTTCAAAAGATGTTGCCAGGATTCGCTGTAAATATTAATTAGTTTATCAAATTAACTTAAAACATACAAAAAATTATTTTAGAAGTTAACATATTCTTTTTTATAATAGTTTGTATAACTTTATACCTCAAGTTGAGCACCAATATTTATCTTATTTATAATTAATTTAATTTTTAGATTTCTAACAGTATAGATAATATTCAAAATGAATCTTACTATTATTAATCCTAGACAAATCTGTACACTCCACTTACCAAATGGATGCATGCAACTGAGCCACCTCGAAAACCGGGTCGTCATCACCTTTGCTATTAATTTATGTGCAGAAAAGTAGTAATGTTAGTTTTCCCATGTCCCTCTAAAACACCATGCTACACCATCATATTTTCAAAAGAAAAATTTTTTAATAGAAATTTGGTATATATTATTTTTAAAAACTCGTTCACTGCGCTTTCTTTGTTATTAACATGCAAAATATTAATTATATAAATCTATGATTTTTTAACGTATGTATACGGTTTAAATCAAACTACAACTTTAAAAAATTAGTCTCCTTTTTCCAAAAAAATAGATACATTGATTATTTCTTACCCAAGCTGTTCTTGGCGCTTTTCAATGTCTTGGATATAGGGACTCTCGTTAGCTATCAGTTTTCTAGCCAACACTTGGCACTGATTAAATCTCTCTGACCCTGCATCTATCCTGTGCTTGAAATCGTTGAATTTAGCCTGCAAAAGCAGCAAGTGCTCGTAGTCCTGCCCATAATCTTCAGAAGCAGCAGTTTGCTCCTGTTCTTTGATCCATTGTTCGAGTTCTCTACTCTCAAGGAAGTACTCGTGTCTGTACATGCTCTCCATCAGGCGTTGCTGTCTGACAGTTGCTAAACGCTGCAGCGACCGCACCTGTTGAGCTATTGCCTGTTGCTTGTTGGCTATAGCTTTGCTGTCTGGGTGTTTTGAATTGATCATTGTTGCTGCTGTGTTACCCATTTCTGTTACGATGCCATTGTAGGTGTCTAATTCAAGCTCCAAAGCCTATTTTTAAATATATTACTTTAGTTTGTAATACTGCAAACAAATGGTTCGTGTGGATTTAGTACTCACTTTGTGTTTAGTAAGTAATTTAGTGGCTGCATCGCGATCGCGTCCGTAATCAGTAGAGTTGAGGATGTCGTTCTTTTCAACAAGCCAACTTTCAACTTCACCTGCTTCAAAGAAAAATTCTTGAGCTTTCAGCGATAAATCAAGAGCGTGACTTCGTTCAGTTGCTTTGTCTCGAAGATGATTCCAGGCATCGTTCAAGTTATCACACAGTTCTTGAATCTGATTTTAATGAACAGTATTAGAAAATAAGTAGTTTTGCATGTTGTATAAAAGCTGCAGACGCATATACTAATAATATGTTTCTATCTAAATCTTGTTTATAGAAAAAATGTGAACTTTTGTGAACTTCATGCGCAAATATTGACAGCCAAAGTTGTGAAATTTTGAAATAAATAACTGTGATAAGAGCAATCTCAATGAATAATAATAAGATGAATGAAAATTAGAAACAATTAATGTTGTTTAATTGAACGATTAATAAAAATATAAACGATTAATATTGTTTTCTAAATAGCCACGTATTTCCAAAAACACACGCCTACTGTATTTTTATTTTCTATGTGTTTTTTTGGTTTACATTTCTTCTTCTTACCTCCACTAAACCAAAAGACGAAAGAGTACCCCAGCTGTACAAAAATTGCACATTTATACTTTCATTTTTTATAAATATATTTAATGCGTGCATTCGATAGTTATTAATATACATAACATCCCAGATTAAATATGTTTTATAATATAGAATCAGATATTATTATCGAATAGGATAATCGGTGCTCAATATTGGGCTCAATTTTTCTTTAAAAGTAAGTGTGAAATTTTTGCGTTTACAAATGTATTAAATTATTAAAAATTATACAATTATCTGGAATGTTAATCACGAGTACCAATTGAAATCATAAATACCTTTTTCTTTTCTGGGTGTGCTTGGTCAATAAGAGTCTGACCAGAAGCAAGAGTCTTCATTATCATTGGTTCGTGTCCCGTTATCTCGGCTTCAAACTTCTTATGCTTCTTGTGCAAAGATTGCGTCTGATGTAAATTTTGCCCTAACGTGGTTGATGAGGCTTGAGGCATGTGGTCATTGATCCATTGCAGTTCAGCATCTAATTCGAAACCAAACTTATGGAATCGCAAGCTTTCCTCCAATGCTTCCCGACGACGCTTTGCCGGCTCTTTAAGACTTTGAAACCTAGGGAAAATCATAAATAGTGACTATTTTTCTTAGTTTAAAAAATGTTACTAACTTCAATAAATTTTTAACTTACTTCTTTTGCGTATCTTGACTAGTTTTTAAAATGTTAGGAGCATCGAAGTGGCCTTCGTGAGCCATCTCTTGACCCATAGTTACCAAGTCGTTTACTTTCTGCTCCCATTGATTCAGTTTCGACTCTAAAACCTGGTGTTTCTTCAATAAGTCTTTACAGCTACGAAGATCCTTCCCAACTTGTTTACTCGACAAAGCGTTTTCAATTTCCTCCAAATCTTGCCTTGCATCTTCGATGACACGGTTATAACCATGTTGGGCAGCTGCTTGTCGCAACCTCCTACCCTTTTCTAATGATAAAACAACCAATTGGTCCCACTGATCGTTCAGATCTTTTAAAATTTTTCCAACATCTTCAGCTCTGTAATTAATTAGCAAAATGTAGAAGGAGAAATTTAAACAGTAAAGTAAATCGATTTAAAAAATGTGACACCTGTAATTTTCCTCAGATATCAGAGCTTTCCCAGCTTTATTTACAGCTCTAAGTTGACCCTCGTTAGCTCTGAGTTCCCGTTCGAAAGCTTCATGCTTTTGCAATTTACGTTCCAAATTGTTTAAGTCACGGTAAGTCTCATCTGATGCTGTTTTCATTTTGTCACTCAGCCAATCTTGTAAGTCATCCACTTCTGCAGAAAATTGTTGATAATATTCGGATGCTTTGAGGGCTGCCCGTCGGCGCTGCGCTGCCTCTTTGACATTTACCCGTCTTGCAAGTACTTGATTTCGTTTCTCATTTATGCTAGAATACAATTTTCGTATTAATTGTACAGAAAAAATTCAAAACAATAAATATTATAATACCGATTTATTCTTACTTGTTTTTATCGTAATGATTCTGAGCGATAAGTTTATCAGCAACGTCGCTAAAAACTTTTAGCCTATCGTCTTGCGCATGCAGGGTATTTTCGAACTTCTCGTGTTGTTTTAATAGAGCCTCAACATCATCGAGAGACTCTCCGAGGTCACCGAACTCTAGGAAGGTCGCGTGCGAACTCGTGGTTGCATCGATTTGATCCGCTTCGCGATTAAACTGTTGCAATTCTAGGCACTGGTCTAACCAAGCCTGCTTCGCAAGCCACGTAGAAGAAATGGAGTCATACAGGCCACGAAGTTTGTCCAAACGTTCTTTCACGTCAGTCAACGATGGATTTCTTAATAATAATTGATCGCCTAGGGCTTCGACTTCTCGGAATCTAATTATAATAATAATGTTAAGCATTTGAAAAAAAGTCATAAAATTACTAAATATTATTTGAAAAAAACTTACTCGTCTTCCTTGGTCTTAACTTCATCGCCAAGTTCTGCGTGTTGCTTTTTCAACCTCTCAGCGGTCGCTATATCTCTTACTGGCTCCTCAGCTTTCATGGTTTCATGCGTATCCGTTGCCCAATTAATCAAATTCTTTGAGCTGTTCATAAAAATTTGTTGACCAACAGCGTCCTCTAATCTGGAACGCCGTTCCTTGGCTTTAGTTTGGACTTTATTCCACAGGTCGCGAATTTCATTTTGCCGAGCATTAACGTTGCTTAGCTCGTTGGGATATGTACTCTTTACACTGTTAGCCAATAAATTGACCTTTCGAACCTACGACGGATTGCAATCGTTAAATATTGAATAAAATACGTATTGACGTTATTCAAATATTTCAAAAATATTTCATAGTACCTTCTCCTCGACTGGAGCAAGCTCGCGTTCTAGATGCTGATGTCTTCTTTGCAGAGCCTGAACAGTCTTGAGATCAGGTCCGATTTCAGCCGTATCCAATTGTGTAATCTTTTCCAACATCCAGTCGTGTGCCTCATCGCAGGTCCTATTAAACAACTCAACACTCGACGCACCTTCTAGACTCTTCTCTTTCTGTGCTTTTAGCCAATTGAGATGGTCCCAAAGCTGATGAATGTGTCTCTGCCTGGCCTTAACTTTGTCTAACTGACTATGTCCCTGTTTAACAAAGTCTTCCACCGCCGCATCGATCGCCTCCACACGTTTACCAGAAGCGGACAGGTCCGTCAGGAACTTTTCGTACTTCCTCTTGGCCGTCTCAACGTTGTCACGTGAATCGTCGGCCTTCAACATCTTTTCGCGGTCTTTTATCCATTTTTCAAAGTCGTCACACTCGCGGTAGAATCCGTACAGGCGGATGGCGTCTTCGAGGAGTGCGTGACGACGTTTGGCTAATTCTTGCAGCTGCTCATACGTACTGTTCATGTTTTGCATACGTTTTTTCAAATTATCCACGTTTTCAGCAGTTGATCGTCTGCTCGTTGGTTTTACAGCTGATCGTACGGACTTAACACGACGTACGGGGACTACTTGTCTAACCATTCGTGTCTTCTTCACCCGTTGTGTCACTCTAATTCTTTCGGGTTTACGTACTTGTACCTAATGAATAAGAAATAACGTAATTAGCACATCAAAGTTTCATTTAAACGTTAAAAAATCTAAAAAAGGAATGTAAAACAATGGAAATTCACCTTGATAACTTTGGGCTCGACTTCTTTTACATAAGTAGCAGGTACGAAGCCATCAGAGCCATCAGCTTTCCTAACGCTCCACCAATCCGGATTTGTCTTATTTAAAAGTAACATGACCTCTCCTTTGCCCATGTGCATACCCTGTCCTTCAAACGGATACAAACTGCGAACCTGTGGTACGAGCCTTTCTTCAACGGCGGTTCGCATTTCCGTTCGCTCAACAGCTTCGTCAACCCATTCATCTTGAGGCACAAGTCGCACTTCCTGTGTCCACTCTTCCTGTTCAACCTCAGCCACGGGTTCGGCTTGTTCTTCTGTCTGCGATAAGTCGGCTTGCAAGGCAGTGACTCCAGCTTTTTGCAGCCGAATGGCTTGAGCATTTAAAGATTTGAGATCGTCACTGTAGGCATTGAGTTCACCCTCCAAGTCCTTGTGACGTTGGAGTAAAGCCTGAGCGCTCGGCTCATCCACGCCGTAATCTTCGGAAGCTACGAGAGCCATTTTTTCTTTCATCCACGAGTCTGCCTCGTTAGCATCCGCGTAGAACTATAATATTACAATAATTAACATTAATTTATTTTAAAGTTAATTGTTGAGAAAAAGATAATTTAAACTCACCTGTAAAGCTTCTCCGGCCTCTTCCAGCTGTTTTTTTCTCAGAGCAAGAAGTTCTTCTAAAACCCTCCAATGCTCTTGAAGAGATTCTAGCCTGTTCTCAATTTCCGGTGCGGAAGGATGTTGCTCTAGGACCAGCCTCCTTCCAGCTTGAATAAGCTGTTCGGACTTTGGTCTTCTGGTTTTCGCTTCATCTTCTAGCGCTTTATGTTTCTGCTGTAGAGATATCAGCGCTCTTAAGTCCTTCGCTAATATGCCTGCTTTACAAATCCTCTGTCTGTCCACCAGCCAAGACTCTTCGTCCTCGTGATCTTGAAGGAAGTGGAAAAAGTTTCTGGCGTCTTCCAGCCTCACTTTGCGTTCTTTACTGTATTCTCCTAACTGCCCGTAAGCCTTGTTAAGTTGTTCTAGCTTGGCTTCAAGAAGAGCAGCTTCTTTACTAAGCGCAGGAGCGCCACTTTCTGCTTGCGCAGCCACTTGAGCTTGGACCTGTATCGCCTGCCTCGCTAATCTGCGTTGGCTCTCGCCCAATGCTGTGACCTGTAGCTCCTGCAAGCTGTGTCTCTGCAACAAATCTTCCACTCCGAGCAAGTGAGGTCCAACCTCCGTGCTCTGAAAACTGAGCTGCAATTCTTGCACGCTCGCCAGGGTCGTCTCGATCTCGCGCATCAAGCTCATCAGGGCGCAGAGGGCAGACAGATTTGTCTTGTGCCTGTCCAGCAACTCCAGCAGCTCCCGCCATCGCTGAAGTACCTGCTGTTCTCTAGCTCTGACCCTCTCCAATCCGTGATAATTCTCGCGAACGAGCTCCTCCGACATGTTGGTAAGATCGTGAAAACGCTCTTCTCGAGCTAGAATGTCCGCACTGATGGCCTCGTGCTTCTTCACCGTAGCGTCCACCTGTGCAATGTTACTTCCGTACCTTGGGTCTGACAGTACTTGGATCATCTCCTTTAAGTAACCCTCTCTCAGTACGCTCTTCCTCTCGAACTTGTAATTAAGCTGCTCGAGTCTTTCCTGCCTCAGCAGCTCGCTTCGCAGAGCTACTTCTCGTTTATGTTCCGCGCGCTCAAGCTCGATCCATTTGCGCTCGATGTCGTTGACGAGCTGCCCTTCTTGGGGAACGAAGGCTGGTTGGTTGAGCGACTTTAACCTGGTGTTGATGTGGAAGTACAGGGCTTCGATCTCGGAACGTTCCTTGTATTTCGGTGGCTTCTCGATGGTGCGGTATTGCTTGAAAGCGAGCAGCTCTCGTTGAATGCCTTCTAAGGAGTTCGGAAAGTTCCGGTCTTCGAGTACCTCGATTTTATGTTTGATCCACTCCAGGAGGTCTGTTGTGAGCTTGCCGTAATGGATCTTCATTTTGTCGGCGTCCATCATTTGTCCAACGATCTAATGTATTAATAAAATATTTATTACCTGAAGAGTGTATGAAATATCTGTAATTCTATGTAATACATTTTCAAATGCCCTAAATGCATAAATATGTAAGAATAAAATTTAAAGAGAACACGTTGTATTTACGATGTGATTCTAATGAAAATCTAACAAGTAGCTCCAAAGTCCCGTTTCAACTCCAAAAAGTAAAACAAAAATTATATATCGTAATAAAACCTTTTTTTAAACTATGAAACCCAAAAAAAAAGCCCAAAACCCACTCGCAAGACGACAACCTGAATGTAGGTTAATTATTCAACTCGTCGGCAAAGAAAGCTGCAAAGACTTTTATCATCGGCAGTAAAGCTCACTCACGTTGGCGATTCTCTTGCCGCTCTTAATCTCGTTCTTCATGCGCGCGAAGGTGTGGTAATAGGAGGCGACATAGGTCATGATGGACTTCTCGTCCGGTCTGGACGTGTCGACGTCCTCGGCGTCGAGCAGCCTGGGAATACCGAGCTCCGAGTTCGCCACGTCGAACGCGTAGTTCAGGTTGTCGATGTGCCTGGTCTGCTGTAGATCCGACCAGTTCACCAAGTCCGGTCGGTGCGCGTGGATCAGCGCGTTGAAACCCAGACCGCTTCGCCATGATCCTGGAATCGGAGGGAATTTTAGGTGTGTCGAATTTAATTATTTTGGATAATTTATCGTTTTGCATTCGTCGTTGCAATTGATCATTCCGTTACTTTGGAAATTTGAAGACTTAACTTTAAATTTTTAAGAGGATAATTCATAAAATCGAGCTGCTAAAACTGGTGGAATTATAGGGGAAGATATTTTATAAATAAAATTTTCCTTCTTTTAAACAAACTTGTTTATTATAAAAGCAGGTTTATCACTCCGCTAGCTTTTAACAATTTTTTATTCACGGAAATATATCACTGAAACGAAACAGGATTCACGCATTTTTTCGTAGAACAAAAGCTATAAAAACTTCTTTGCCTTCATTTAGCTTCTATATATAGGCAGATGATACACTGCATTGAATCAATCTTACTTAGTTGTTATAAAAACGTACTACTCTCACGAGCTCTGAAGAGGCCAATTGATAAAATTCGTACGAAGCGCGCTTAAGATAATCGCTTTACGTTTTATTGATTGATTTCATCAAGTTCCTTTAATGACATAATATAACACGATCTGATAAATTGCAAGAAACAATCAGTTATATTCAAATCCATCAAATAATTATCGATAATCGGTTATTCAATTTCAGCCTTTTTCCAAGTAAATTTCACAGTTACTCCTTGAAAGGCCAGCTATCAAACGCAACGAGGCCATTATTTCATCCGAGAACAGTTGTACAAACTCCAATTGAATGCGACAAAACGTTTTACGGCCAGGTGCGGGGCAATCATCCGCGCGCGAATAACACGCAAGCCATCAATAACGTCTCCTCTCATTTTTAAACTATGCCGTCAGCCAGTGTTTCTAAACGTCGGGCTTCTGCTCGAAACAAGAAGCGGCTAACGTTCCGTTCATCAATTATCGAGTGTTTCGACAAACAACGCCCGCGCACCGAATCGGAGATTAATGACGGCTGCGATGATTCTACAGAGCATTGCTGCGGAAGAAAGACTTTTCATTCTCCCTGTTCTCTTGTTCTGCAAATGCGCGAAATTCCGTTTCGTTTAATAATAATCCTTAATAACAACAAACGTTAATTTTCTTAAATTCCCTCGGGCGCAAGTGAGCACCGGCTCGAGGAACGTAAAGAGAAAAAAAGAAATCTCTCACCCGTGAAATCCTGTATGTTAACCCCGGGATATCCGTTGGTCTTCCTCTGGCACCAGAGCAGCAGCGCGTCCTTGGCCGACTTCTTCTCGCTGCTCTCGTTCTCCTCGTCGACGTCGATCTCGATCTCCTGGATCTGGAACCTCAGGATGATGGTCCAGATGAGCCCGAGGATCAGCCTGGGGTTCCCGTCGACGATGTCCTCGGCGCCGATGCTCTCCAGTCGCACCTGAAAAACAAGGGGGGCAACGGACGCGCTAGAAAATCGGCGCGAGCTTGCTCGAGCCGCCGCCGAGCTTGGCGTGCAGTTCCGCGCAGTCGTATAATTGATTGCGGGGCCGCAATTAAACGCGCTGATTGCGGGGAGCCGAGCGCCGCGGAGCTGTCTAATTTACAAAATCGCCCGGTTAACGAGCTCAAGTGGATATAGTTTTCCTAGGGTTTATCGCCGTCGGAATTGCGAGCGGGCTTTGTCGAGTTCGATCGAAAATTTGATTATGGCGTCGTTAAAGCTAACGGTTTTGGGGGGGGGGGAAATTGTTTGCTTTCGGCTCTCTCTCTGTTGTATTTGGCGATTATTTTACGCTGCGCAATGTCAGAGGTTGCAAGATGAACAATTACATATTTCTGGTTCGTTCGAATGAGGCATTTGAAAAGGATACGAAGCAGCTCTAACGTTACTTTTGTACTTGACGTAAGGAACGTTTCTCATTTACTATTATTGGAAATGTAAAATTGCACGCGACACGTGAAGCCTTAATTAATTTTAAAACTGTTCCTTATTGAAACTCGAAAGGACAATGCCGCACAAGCACCGCGCCTCTTTCGAGATCTAAGTCCACAAGTTAATAGCACGAAAACAGCTTAAAGATAATTAAGCCCGCGATATTATTAGCAGTATTTCATGACGCAACAGCCGCGCAGACTTCCCAAGCCCGAAGAACATATCGTACGGATCCCCTCGACGTCGACGAGGCGCGCACCTCCATCCTTGTAGCTCAAATACTTTCTATTTCCATTTACGGCTAACGGAAAATAATTAGGCATGCGATATCGCGCGCGCGCGCGCCGACTTTTCAATTAGATTCCGCCGATCCATTGATGCAAACATTATTTTTACAAACGAACGGTACAGGTCTCCCCCGCGCGCGTCTCCTCGGGAGAGGAAGCGCGCGCGGCGGTCTCGAATTTACTGCCGCGGCGAGAAATAAATTCGGAGCGACGCGGACTTTTCGAAAATCTATCGGGCTGCAGGAGCGCGAGGCGGGATTTTTTTTTTTTTCCTTCGCGAAAAATAACGCGGGATCGAAACTTTCCTCTCGACTCGCGGACTTTCCACGCCGCGTTATTAAATTATTATTTTTTTCGAACGCGCGGAGCTGTAAGCTATTGTGCGCTTTTCATTGTATTTTGTTGTCCGGACGGGAGACTCGCCGGAAAAGGCCGTCGAGCGTGGCGAATATAAAAGTTTGAAAATTTCTAATTGTGCAACGTGTTGTTGCGCGGGAGGCAAAGGTCGCCGTCGGCCTTGAAATCTCGAAAAACTTGATGCTCGAAAGTTATTTGACCGGCGTTTGTTGATTAACCGATGATGTCATCGCTCGGTTTTATAGGCGAGATAAGTGATATTAATGCGATCGGGTTTCGCGAGAGTAATTGGTGTGCTTTGTATTTTCAAAATTTTACTCTCGCGGTATAACTCTTTTTTTTCGACCCGATGACAAATGATTCTCGTTAAAATGTTACTTTATAATTGTTCGAATCGTTCGATTTATCGCGGATTTAAATCTTGGGACTGAGTGCGTCAAGTGGCTTTATCTTGACTTGCCATGAGCATTCCTTAAAAATTTTGAGAATCTGCGATGATGTGTTTTCGCAGCATAATAAGTCTATTCATTGATAGTTTATTTGAATTTTAACTTTAACCTTATTCATCTAGTCATCGTTTATATTAATAGCATGTAAGACACGTCAATTCATTCACGTAATATTTTCTGATTCGCATAAAATTATTTTAATACTTTGCACCGACGAGATTTCTCATCCCGTTCGTTTTCAATACAATGCGCAATATTGCAACTAATTTCTCACCGAGACGCAATAAATAACGCCCTAAGCGCGCCGTTTACGTTTTATTTACTTTCCACTCGGGGTGAAAAGCCATAAAGCAAAAAAAGAAAGCAAGAGAGAAAAAAAGGCACGGGGCGCCACACTCCGGCGTCGTAAAAACGGCGTTTAAAATAAAGGAGACAGCCGCGCGTCCGAGCGGTTAAAATCGGCGGGGGAAAAAAAAGCGAGTCGGCCAGCCCGGCACTTAATCAGCGCGTATATTTACCTTGGTGTGCAAAAACGCAAGGGACTTGTTGACATTCTCGATTTTGTGGACGCGCATCCGGCCATTGTTGGGCTTGGCGAGCCGCTCGCCCGAAATGATCTCCAATAGCTTGAGCAGCTTTTTCCCGTCGGCCAGGTCCGTAAATAAGTCCTCCACCTCCATGCGAGCCTAAAGGGAGAAGAGAGAAGGAGAGAGGGGACGGTGTAAACAGTGAGTAAATAAAAAATGAGAAACGTCGCTCGCAAAGGTTCGGGTGCACTGCAGTCCGGGAATTTTTCAACGTCTTTTTTTCTCGTCGATTAAAAGTACTTTTTTTTTTATTGATATTAGTAAACAATGACACTTTTACCAAGGACGCTATAAAAATAATGTCTTTGCTTATCAGGTGAATTTAATGTGCCCATCTTTTACGTAGGATTTAGTGCGATATATTTTTTCGTAATTAAAAAATAAAGAAAGCAATTACGGCTATTAGTAAATTATTAGAGAGGCTTTTTATTCTAGTCGTAAAATTTAAATATTATACTCGGTGCACCCTTGAAACTCTTTGGTTACGCGCCGCCTCTGAGTAGCCCTGCGGTAGCTTCTTAAAATTATAACATTTATAGGCATTACCGAAATGACTTTTATGAGAGACGTTTTTGACTTTTATGAGGGCCATATATAAACTTTTAAAAAGGTTCCCAATTTCATAATTAACTTACGCCTTACACTCCCGACCCTTCGAGACAAAAGCGTACTTGCGAGTGCATGACTTACTGCACCGACGCGATCTTTAATAGTTTCTACGTGCTGCTCTAATATTTTCTAAAACGAAGTAAGATTAGAATCTAAAAAATTAATAACGAGCAATTCTCGATGTGATTCCGGTACATCGCGTTAAATTAGCATTTGCATTGTATCGGCTAATCTCCCGTCCCGCTAAACATACATTGAAATAATTTAAAAACAATGCATAATAAACCCGACGTCGGAAGCAAGCTGGATACAAATTGAATCTCCCTTTAAAAAAAAAGAAAAAACAACCAACTCATCCTCGTCCGCCCACGATCGAAAGGAAGGTCCCCCCCCTTACCTTGAGGAGGAAGGAGTTGATCCATTTGGTGAAGGTCTTCTTCTGGATAAGTAGCCGCTCCTCCTGCAGGGACTTGATGCGGCTCTGCTCGAACTTGAGGGCATCCTCCCTCTGCGTCATTCTCCTCTGAATCTGGGAAGCCGCGGTGGCTCCGCGTCGCTCGAGTCTCGCCGCCGGTGGCTGACGGCCGCGGTAGTCCTGCTCCTGCACTGGTGACCTTGTCTGGGGTGAGGCGCCTGGCCCAGCGCCGGGCTC
The DNA here is from genome assembly GCA_035582935.1 of Ormyrus thymus. NCBI lineage: Eukaryota > Metazoa > Arthropoda > Insecta > Hymenoptera > Ormyridae > Ormyrus > Ormyrus thymus. The sequence continues at coordinate 5,963,367 of JAWWEM010000027.1, forward strand.
ATGCTGTGCTCCTGAGAACACGAGAACGGCGAGAGTCTTTAACTTCCGGCCGGAAATGCGCGCCGGCGGCTCCTCGAATTTCGAGCTTAATTACGCGCCCGTCGCGGGCTTTTCTTTTGCCTTTCCGAGCGACGCGCGACATCTTATCGGGTATCTGCTCGTTTTATATATATGTACATACACTCTGCGATTATGCTTTCTTTGCTTTTTCTACATGCTCCACGTAAATTTTGAAATAACCTCGCGGATAAGCGCTCGTTAAATTCCAAAGTGCGCGTTTTTATTTCCAGCTGATCCGGGATAACAGTAGAAATTTCCAGCTCCCGCAGATCGAATCAATAATGCATTATTTATCGAGTTTCGCAGTGCGCAATACGCGAGCCTCTCCAAGCCCGATTCCTCCAAAAGCCAAAAGCACGCTATAAAAGCACAAAAGAGAATCCTCCGCATTTCCAATGCAGCGCGGCAGGCAGCCTGCCTCCTCGCGGTGCTCGCAAATGAAGAGGCAATTTATTCGGCTTAGGAGGCTCTCTCTCTCTCTCTCTCTCTCTCTTTTACGATTTCGGAAATATTCCTCGCATTGTGCACAGCTCGCGCGTCGGCGAGACGTTCCTGGCAGCGGCGAAGCGCCACGCCCGCGGCCTGCGCGCACGCCGATCCGCTCCGCTTGCGATCCTGAACGCGCGCCGGACCCTTTTTCTTGCTGCGAACGAATCGATCGACGAGCACCGGCGAGCCTCGAGTCCGCGATTTCGATCCCCCTGGGCCCCCCCTTCTTTTGGGCGGTTCGCGCGTACATCCTTTCGGCCGAGGTTGGATTGACCTCCGAGTCGTATTATTGTGTTGCGGGGGGGTTACGAAAGTCATGTACGCGCGTTCGCGTGCGGGGGGTAATTAGTTTTTCGCGTTATCATCCTCGGTCGATGAGCACTTTCCCAGCAATTACGGCCCGGCTAGATCTTTTTTTCTCTGACGGCGTGCGGTGTTATCTGGCGGCGTTGCGCAATCTGAGCGCGAAAGAAAGAGTCGATTGTTGAGAGATTCTAACATCTATTTAAGGAGGAGTTTAACGTATTCCTGATAAGGCTGCGTTTCTTCACGTTCGGTCCGTATATGTAATGATAGTTTTGCGGAGCGCAACTTTTTTCATCGAGGCGAGGGGAAAAAGGCTTTAGGAAAAATCTGGCATGATCTTTGTGGAAGTCCAGGGATGTACTTTCGTACATTGGTAGCAAAGTATTTGTTCCGTCGACTTCGGTGAATGTGCACCGAACAGTTTTTGCCGCACGAAGTGATTATTCAAAATTCTTTTCGCAATAAAGTGCTCGATGTAGCTTTATGAACGGTTTTTATTCGCAACTTCCCGCGGAACAATAAAAGTGATGAATTTCACGTCGATTGTCGGTCTTCCCTTTCCTCCCCGAGACGTGACAATGCGCGAGTAATTGAGATCGCTCTTCCTTTTCTTTTGCAGTCTTTGAATTCTTGAAACGTGCACTCATTGTTGTATGTGAAAGAAGTGCGCTCGAGGAAATCATAAACTTTCTGCTCTCCTGCGCTCGAATAATGCGCATTTTTGTTTAAGCTATCATCTTTTTGCGCGCCGGGAACTGTTCTGTTGTATTAGTTACGTCAACGCCGTTTAATCGCCGTAGAAAGGTTTTAGGGTAATTATTCGCCGAGATATAAAGCGTCGACGTTTGATACTTCTTGCTAAATACAGGCCCGTAAACTTTACTGCCGTGCGGCGGTTACCGGCGTACGCACGGAGTCTGGATGCATTTTATCCTGCCGGCACCGGCTCGAAGATTTTAAGCTAGAAATTCGAATCCTGCGTTTGTAAACTTGAAAAAAGAAATTTTAGCCGCAAAGTCTGCGCTAAAAGAACGAATAAAATGTCGAAGCCTTCCTCGGGAGACAAGCCAGCTGCCTCGATTTGAATTCGCAGCACAGAATCAGAAGCCATTTTCCTCTCTCCCGCCTCGAAAATCACCGACTCCCTCGGCCAGCCGACTCCTCCCCGCGATGCCTCCCTCCGAAAACGTCGCTTCCGCGTCCACCCCTGTAACCCTCGAAGAAAGCTGCGGCCGGCAGCGGGTCGCTTGCGCAACCAGAAATCCACGGTCCCCCTCCCGCTAACGAGGCGAGCTCCTCGCGCAGAGAGAGAGAGAGAGAGAGCGCCGAGAGGCGCCTCTCTCGCAGAAGGTAATCGAGCCTTCGGCTGATGCGCTCTCCTCCACCTCCGGCTTCAAATCGCATTACGTGCGGCTCGGATTCCTCCTCGGCACGGTCGTTAGGCTCGCTCGGTGCCTCCGTATTAAATGCATTCCATATACGCGGCTATTCATTCCGCTCGCGGTGCGGAGGAGAGCGGGAGGGAGGGAGGGAGGGAGAGAGAGAGAGAGCAGTGCTCAGGTGCACCGCTACGCACAGAAATGCTAATGGGGAATGCAAGCGGTAGCCGCTCTCTCCACCACCCGCGCCCGAGAGAGCGACACGCTCGAATGGCAGCCGAGACCCCCTCCCGCGAGAGAGCGGAGAGAGAGAGAGAGGACGATGGATGCGCTCTAAGCCAGCCACTTCCGTGCGATGACTTTTCTGGAATCTGGGATAACGCCGGAGAGGGACGACTCGCCGGCCGCGGGAGAGCACCGCGGATAAGAGATAATGCCCTGCATTCGGGGCCTTTTTTTTGACGTGACCTACTTGCGGACGCTGAGACCGTTTTTTTTTTTTTTTTTTTTTATATAGAATTTCGCGTCTGGAGCGATTGTCAAGTCGGCGCGTTTGTCGAGGAGCTGGTTTTCAGCGGGGAGAGAAAGCCAGGATTTTTCATGAATTTTAATGAATTTCGGAAAAACTGCGTCTATTTTGGTAAATGAGTAATTAAGGATGGAAAAGTATATTGGCGATTTTACGTAAAAACAAGTTTCGCGCGTTATTTAACCAACTTATATCTGGTGAAAATTATCATAATCTCGAAGTGACTAAGTTGACATCCGCGAATACATAACTCAAAGATAAAAAGAAAAGTATATATATAGCTATACAATGAGAGAGGAGAGAATGTTTAGCAGCTTTGTTTTTATCGTTTGTTGCAGCCATTGCGAAATACTGTTTGTGCACAAAATGCGTTCACGAAAGTCCGCGTTGAATTATATGCGATTAGCGTCGACTAAATGGAATATCGGCGCACGATTGAGCATCGAACATAATGTTTAAATCGCATGTATAATTATAATTATAGCTTTATTAGTATCAAGCACGATGATTTACTCATGAATTATTAATACTTAATTAATAATCTGCAGTTACCTATAGAGTTAAGGAGACACGACGCTAAGATGAATGACACACTTTGCGTTGATTGAAAGAAGAAAACCTTAAAGGCGCTTTATTGCGGCCCGCGACGGACGTAATTCAGCATTGTTATACTTAATATATTTACATATTAATGATTGACTTTTTAAAGTCTCTATACAAATGTAAATATTGTCGTAAATGGATTTCCCGTTACCCGGTAATTTATTCGGCAAAAAAGTAATTTTCAACATTACTTCGAACCTGAATATGTATGTTAAACTTGCGCTGTAAAATTTTAGGATGCAGCGAGTTTTTTATATTAAAAAACCACCTCTTATCGCCCCGCAAACCTGTTTAAATATCGAGTACGTTCAGCGATTAGATAAAAGAGTAAACTGAAAAAAAATCACATTTTTTTTCTCGGTCTCGAACATTTTATTTCTTTAATTAACATTAATTTAAAAATATTTTACGCCTTTTTATAATTTCGAGTTATGATTTATTCGGGTTTAAATAATATTTATGAGTAATCGAACTCGCGACATAATTTAATGACTTTTTATAGAAATCGGCATTATTTCATAAGATTACGAAACTTTAGGTTAATTTAGGTGTATTGCCTATCAAATAAGGGCAATTATTTATAAATCATTTTAAAATTCTAATCTGTACTTGCAGTGATTTTTATCTGTTAAAAAAAGTACACGCCGTGTGTCACTCTCTTTTTTGATCAATATCGATATTCTTAAAGACCAAAGATTACGGCATCTTTGTAATTCAAGCTCATTACCATAAAATACTGTCCGCTCGGTTTCATAGTTTCCAGCTACCAAATGTACTGTACAGTTCGATTAAAATCTCCGCCACTAAAACACGAGGCTCGTCTCGTACGAGGAGAGTATCATTATTTCACAAATAATCAATAAAGAAATAACAAACTTTTTATACAAACTACAATAAATATTTGCAATCTTGTTTATAGATTTAGTTACGCGCCGGCAGTTATTTGCAAAATCAATTATCTCCCTTGCGAAGTTATCAGGCGGCATTATTAAATCGCCGAGAAATGACATCATGTCGAATTTTTAAACGGCAGTGTCATGTTTACAAGGAGCTTCATAAATAAACCAACAATTACAATGTCCGGTGTGCGCCAAAACTTTTTCCACTCCTCGCACCGCCCCCCTCGCCGCCAAGACTCGTCACCGTTTATTTGCACCTCGGGGAGGAACCTCCACAATCTAATCTTCGAAAAACGGGAGACCCGCGGCTGTCGAAATAGCCCGAGCTGCCCGCTCGACTCTCGATTCCGATAAATCACGCGGAAAAGCCTTCCGTCGAGCCTCGAAACGCCGGCGCGCGGCGACATCAGGTTTCATTAGCGGCCTGGCATTGTTACACATCGAAGTAGGAGCGCCTCTTGCCCCCCCCCCCCCCGAGGCGCACCCGAAGCACAGCTCGTTCCAAACCGCGAAGGAACTAACGGGTCTCTATCTGTCTCCTCGAGGCCGCGCCACGGGCCGCTTGGCCGCTGCAGGGGGCTCGAGTCCTCGCGCTCGACACTCACCGCGCCCGTGAAACTCCCGGTACATCTGGCTGTCCACCAGCCTCCTCGTCCTGGGCGCGTGCATGCTGCACACGAAACGACACGTAATAGCGCAGCTTCGCGACTGGCCTGCCGCTCCGAGAGCCTTTAGCCGGGGCCTACTAACGAGCGTGCGCTTATCTCCCCCGCGGAAGGTGTGCCACCGGCGGAGGCAGATAGACACGCGCTCTCGTCTCTCTCTCTCTCTCTCTTTGCTACGTGCGAAAAACACACCGAGATATATATCGGGGGCGCCCCTCCCCCGAGCCTTTGTCGGCGGGAGAGACGAGAGCGAGAAGAGTTTAGAGAGCTAATTGAAGGAATTGTCGACGGCGGACCTGGGCGAGGCTGCTGCACGAGGCAGCCGGGGAATGCGGGAAACGTGGACGCGGCGACCGCCGAGGAAGAGTAGAAAGTCTTTGGGCTCTCCGCGGGTCGAGCGTGCCGAGGCTCTTTCTTCTTCTTAGGATGAATAATTACGTCGCGATACGTACGGCTGGACGAGTTGCTTTTTTTTCTACGCCGGCGCTAAATGTTACGTATGTCGCTTATTAGTCGTTTAATTATCGAAAGTTACATTGCATCGGATATTTCGTAAAGAGCGGAAATGCTCGAGAGCTTTGATTGCGATGTTGTGTAATCGTTGATAAACTTTTTGAAAAAAAAAAAGTATTATTAGCGCTTGTGAACCTTGACTGTTTTTTTTTTTCAAGCGCAACGTGACGAGTACTTTTCTTATACTTGGGGAAGCGCGTCAGTCGGCGAAAAGCAAATAGTAATTGGCAAAATTTTTATCAACGTTATTCCCGGTATTTCATCTGTAACCCGTCGATCGCCAGAGTCCTAATCGGTGTAACATCTATTTAACTCCACTTTGAAGCGCGTAACTTGCACTCGCACTTAAGTTTATGCGAGTCGCAGGCAACAAACTTTCTTCCTACTCCTCTAGAAAGTGGTATTAACTACTATAATTATAATGAAATATTTATGGTTAAGACAAAAAGGATAATGTATGTAATAAATTTTTCAGTTTTCTAAGCTCTAAGAAAACGTTGTCATGGGAGAAATTCCTTTCGACGTTAAAAAAAAAAGAAAAAAATATCCCACGAAAACGCTTCCTTCGAAAATCTCCTCTAAAAGGAAGTGCTCCGTCCCTATTTTTAGAGTCCTATTTTCGAGCGATTCTCTCGGGTACTTGAAAAAGACACGCAGTGCATTATAGCTCTGAAAACGGAGTCGCGAGAGCGCAGTAAACCTTCTCACAAAAAGTAAACACCGGAGTCTTTCCCTTCCAATTTTCCAGGAATTTCCCGCGAAGCCGAGAGAACCCACACGCGACCAGGCCGCGAACATCTGGAAAAGAAACAAGCGCGAGAGTCTCGCGGACCTTGACGGAGGCCCGGCGACGCGACGCTTTCGTACAAAGTCGCTCTCGGCGAAGGACGAGGCAGTTTTTCGCGCACATCTGCCGACGGCATGCGCTTCCTCGGGGGGGGGGGGGAACAATCGAACTTTCGGATTTTCGAAAATCCGAAAGCGATCGTGCGCCGCGTTCCAAATAAAGTCAGTCGCCGCTCTCGGGTTCGAGCGATTCGTCCGACTATGCCGCCGGTGATTGCCGCTAATTTACGATGATTCACCGGGAGGCTTCCATCGGCGTTTCAATATGAAAGGACGGTTTTCGGGCCGGGGTTCGATTGTGAAAGCACGGAGAATGAGCGTTTTCCAATCGTCGAAACATAATCTGCTTTTTTTCATAGCAGAAAACTGACTGATTGTTTACTGGCCAATGAATTCTGCCTTTTCTTCAGACCTATTCAATCGATACGAATCCGAATTTTTTCAAAAATAAATTTCTAATAAAATTTAAATGCACAAAGGATAAAAATACCTTTGCAAGTGAATTTTAACAACTCGAAATTTAAGGGGTATACGAGATAATTTAAAACTACGCTAATTTTTTTCTCGGTTATTTCAATGTCCCCACTGACATGTTTACAGCGGGCTTGAATATATGCCGAAACACGTGTTGCTGTAAAAATGGTATTATCCGACCAACACGCGCACATTGTTCGCATATTTGTGCGGCAAATATAGAGTATACGAAAGATAATGAGCAGCGTAAAATAGAGTCTTGCGCAATTTATTTTTCCCCAGTTCCCCGCTTAATCGTCACTAAATTTTTAGAAAGAAAACGCGCGCGGAAAGTAAGTAACAAGTCCGAGCAAAAAGCCAAAATATTCCGAAAATCCGACGCTGCCGATTTAATTGTCCCGAGAACACGCTTCGATACATTTCGTTTCCACGAGCAGTCGGCGTCGCAGCTTTTGCGCAACGTTCAAAATAATTCGACGTTCCGCGAAATCGGGCCGACGTTCCGGAATTGTATGCCTTAATTAAAACGAAAGGCCGAAGAGAAAAAGAATCGAGTCCTCCGTCGGCGGTCGGTTTTCTCGGCTCGGCAATAATTAAGAGAGGGAAGAGGAAATTCGTTTAAATCGTTTCGCGGTATGAGCGCAAGGCGCGATTGCGCAGACGCGAATACCTGAAAATTCGAGCGGCGTGTTTACCTTCGGGCGCATACCGCGACTGGGGAATCGCCGTCGCGTATGTATTCCGACTGATAGCGGCGGGGATCTTATCGGTTTTAACGTCAGAATCTTCCGTCGGTATAGATTCGGTGAAAATTGCTCAAGGCTGGCGAATATTTGCTGTTTATCTAGGCGTGAACTCATCGAGGACTTGAGGGTGAGCGGTTAACTTTTTATTGTGCGCACTGAATATTTATGGAACGGTAATTTTTTATGGTAATTTTTTATTCGGTTACGTTCACAATGGAAGTTGCTTTTTTTTTATCTGTGTATTCCGTTAGAATGCAAAGAAGGATTTTATAAAAATAGAAAAATGATTTAAAAAAAACGATTTTCGTAACGGTAAAAATTAGCTCATTTTTAGTAGCTTTGCAAGTTATTGTACTAAAATGTATTTATTATTAGCCTTCGAAGAGAACGATTCAAATAAATAATTCATCAAGTATAAAAAAAACTTTTCCATCTCTGCATTTAAATAGAAATTTCTTATAATATTTAATAAATTCATTCATTATGTATGAATTTTTTCCGAGAGCGTTTTAATTATAACTGTACCTAATTTTCATTATATGTGTACCTACTTCCTATATTTTACGTTCTTACATTTCTCTCTTATTTAATTAGAATAATCTAATACCCTGGACAGTGATCCCCCTACAAAGTGTCCTCGTTGATTATTATGTTTCGGGTCGTCTGTCCGTTATGTTATCTTCATTTTTTGCAGATTATTAAGCGAATTTTTTTAAGGAAAACACGCCGAAAGTGCAACGACCAGCCTCTTTTATCGTCATAAGCAGCGTTCGCAGTTCGCTTCGTTAGACTCGCCGCGTGCAAAATGAAATCGTACAAAAAAAAAAAAAAAAAAACAATACACATCGGGACAATTAGCGGAAAAAGCGTTTCAAAGCGAGAGAGAGAGAGCTGACATACCAAAATCCGAACAATAGACACAACGTTCCTCTAAATTTAGAATGCCAACCCCGCCAGCGCTGCACAAAGGCCATCAGCTGCGTGTTTACGAAAGTTCGCGTATACATATCCACTTTTTCCTCGGCGCGGAGCTCGAACACATTCGTCCGCGCTTAGCGCGCGCAGATGTGTTGCTAAAACAAGGAGAGAGACAGAGTGAGAGCCGCGCGATAAATTCGCGCCCGAGAGCGAAGCAAGGCGATACGCGCGTGCGCGTGTGTGCGCGCAGCAAAAGGGCAGAAATACCCGACGAGACATGTGCGAACGAGAAGCCGCAGAAGCGCTCGGCCGGATGTAACGACCCTGGGCGCGCGCCGCTCTTCTAAGAGTTCGAAATGGTGCAGCGACCCAGTCTTGAAGGGATTCCGGCCGGCGCGGAGAGGCCGGGCGGACGTTATGCTTTTTTCTCTCTTTCTCTCTGCTTTATTCAATCGCGGAGAGCGATTCGGATAGGGAGGCGGCGCACCTGGAAGCTTATCGAGAGGGGCTGACCTTTGCGTTGGCTTTTCCGCTAAGCCGAGATAATTACCGTGCCGGCTGATACTCTCTGGTAGGCGAGATAAATGAGTAGGCAAGGTGTGTTTGACATTGTTGCCGGTGAACGTATCTAGACGGGACGGTTGTTCTCTTGATTGAGTTATACGCTTTTTGTAAGCTGCTTTTAAAAACTGTGCAGCTCTTTCCGTTTTGGAAAATTGGATTCCCGCTGATTACATTTTTCGCGGTAAATGTTTTCTAAATGTTTCCCAAGCTTGATTATCATCGTACGCGAAAGATGAAAATCAATTCTTGAATATCGCAACTCGAATTACATAACGCACATTTTTATAATCACAGCATTCTTTACCTTTATTCCGGGAAGAAAATGTAATGCGTTGATGTAAGAAATGAGTACTTAAAACCGTCGATTAAACCGATCAAGTTACGATTTCAACGATAGGTTCTTAAAATTCTTTCGCTAATTTTCACACCGACAAAAGTAAGAAAACGTGTCATCGTCGATATGGTCTTTACACTGAAAGCAGGAGATAAATCATTTACAAATAAGATCAGCGCCAGATTCAGTTTTAATGGACTTAAAAGCTCCCAATAAAACGAATTCAATGTCAAGTTTATAGCCCCGCTAATCTCCGCGAACTATCAGCGATCCGCAATCAGCTCCGCCTGCACTCGCGATATTAGTCACGGCGCGCTTCCTCCCAAATGTCGAGCGGCCGATCCTCGGAATTTTTCGAGCCCCGGCGCACGTACCGTTTTAGTCATTAAACAGATAACCGGGTGACAAATCTCCGCAGACGCGTTATTTTACAGCGTCTGCTCCACAAAGCGGCGCGATTACGTCCTTATCGCCTCGACGGCGCGACGACATCAGACTTCGAACCCGCGCGCGTTCGCCGTGCGTTTCTCGTACGTTTTGTACTTTCTCCGGCTTTTCTGCACAAGCAGCCCGTTTGCCTCTCGTCGCGACTGCCGAGTTTTTCTACGATGCGAAACCGAGTCCAGGGAAAAAGGAATTTTGTAGCAGCCTCGGCGGCGTATCGATCGAGTTATTAGGTCACGTCGGTTACGTCTTCGGTGCGCGGCGATACGCCGCCGAGGAATTCGTACATATCGAGAGCGTTTCGAAGGTTCGCGCGAAGACGCTGACGTCAGTGGTCGATTCATTCCACTTGGGAGTGATATAATTTTTATATAGATGGCTCCCTCTCTCTCTCTCGTTTACGTGGGAATCGGGAACGGGAATGTTATGCAGCTGCTTTGTTGGTAAATAAATAAATCCTTGAGTGACTTTAATCGCCTTTTACTGAACGGCGACGAGCTTTTCGCAGGCGATGACGATTGCTGATCGATGCTTGTACTTGAATCGAGAGTGTACGTAGGAAAGTTATGTTAACTTTTATTTATTTATTTATTTATTTATGAGTTTACAGATTTCTATGTTTGCTGTAGCGATAATCAGCGAGGCATTGAGTGTTAATTGAGAGAAAATAAAGCACTTTTCTTGGGGCAACTTTTTAAAAGTAAAGTGTAAAACGCGCTTTTAATCACTCATATGATTAGAAATTCGGAGCTGCTTTCATTTTAACGCAGTATAATTGTAAATATTTAACAGGTCGACGAGTAAAAAGAATTAACTATCAATTCAGCACTGAAATTCTCGAAAAATTCCCGAGGGAAGCAAGAAGCAGCCGCACATATTGTAGGCACTCGAAATTTGAACACCGCGGCCGAAGCTGCTACTCGTAAACAAAAATACTGCCTCCTTCGAACCACGTTAATTTAGCAAGTTCAACCTCGTTAAACCCATTAACTGTCCTCTAACTAAAACAACACTCTCTCTCTCTCTCTCTCTCTCTCTCTCTCTATATATATCCACGTGATCCTTCTCACCGCTCAGCGGAATCGACGCTCGAACCCTCCCGCTGGATCCAGCTGCTGGCATATCACAGAATCCGGCGCGTGTCGCCTATCCAATAACCCCCGTCGAAATGTCGAACGGTAAGCGCGCGGCGCAGTTCATGCAAAGCAGCGGCAGCAGCAGCCGAAATATAACTGTGCCGACGGCTCCGGCGGCCCACTTATACTTTCTCGAAATTCCAGGCGTATATTTTTCCGGAAACCCCCGTAAGCATATATAACCTAAAGCAGCAGCAGCAGCACCAGCAGCAGCGGCCACGCGGTGGAAGAAGAAAAGGAGGGTGCGCTCGCGAGAGAATCTCGAGTCGACCGGCGAGTCGGGCGCGGCGCGAGGACAAGTCTCTCTCTCTGTCTCTTTCTCTCTCTCTTGGAGAGCGGTCCAGCGAGTCTCTTGACCGAGAGCGCGGCATTCACCGTTCGGCGCCGTGTGTGAGTGCCGTGCGTGTGTACGCACGTAGCATGCAAACGTGCTCCTGGTCTTTCCCGGCTCCCTTAGTTTTCCCGACGGGGAACCGCGGCTTCGGTTTGTTTACCGATGCGAATTTCGGATGGCGGGGCACCTGTTGATCTCTCTAGAAGCGGCGCGGACGCAGGAAGGGGGGCGCGGACGGGCCGGCAGTGAATGCCGCTGCATCGCTGGCGCGCCAATTTCTCTCTCTCTCTCTCTCTCTCGCGGACGCACACACGACTTTCTCTCTCTCTCTCTCTCTCTTTCTCTACGTGCTCTAGAGGTTGTAGTTGTTGCAAAAGGGACTCACCTCTCGGGGCTGCACCGCACTCGCGCACTTCGTACACACTCGCGAATTAAGCACTGTACTTGGGTAACGCCGGCCTGACGACTCTACAACTGTACGATTCTCTTTCTCTCTCTTTCTTTTAGCTCGTGCTTTTCGCCTGGTATAACACACTGAGAGGCCCGGAGCAAGTGCGGAGCGACACTGCCGCGCGCGACTCGGTTCTCCAGCAAGCGGCGAACTGCCCCCCTCCGCCAGAGAGGTTCTCCAGCGGCCATTCCGTTCCATTCCATCCCCCCCTATCTCCTACTCTAAGAGCCAGCAGCCGCGTTCTGTTAGCTGCTTCTGCGATGCGAGTAAGCGCCGCGGAGCCTTCGAGGAATGCTTGCCCGTTTCGAGCTGGGCTGATACGCTTTTCGCGCGGCTGAGCACGTGGGCTTTGTCTGCTGACGCGGCCAGAAGCACAACACTCGAGTGCTATATACGTTTCTGGTGTCAAACGAGTCTGATAATTTTTCGGGCTGTTTTCGAGAGGCTCGGACGGTCGCTTGATTTTTCTTTTGGTAAGTGGAGGCGAGTGAGAGGCGCTGTGGAATTTGCTCTTCGTGTCTGTCTGCTTGAGGAAGGGATTTTTTATTGAGTGCGCGGTTTGATAGTAGAGGATTTTTAGTTTTGTAGAGAGTTGGCTGCAATGAAGTACTTAATTTCAAGAAATTTATCTGGTGTAAGGCGGCCTTGTAATGATGCTGAATTGAGTGATAAGATTAATATAAAAATACTTGCTGACAGGTTCTGTGTGATTTGAATGTTAAGAGGCTTTCTAAGTATTCATTAGTCAAATGTTCTTTGAATGAAATTCTCCTTTCAAAAATAATAAATATTTCTAGGAAACTGCCAGTACAAGGGCTTGACAATCAACAACTTTTGATATGGAAATTTGACAAAGATTGATACACTTTTTCAAATGGTCAAATGTGGGAAATGTTTTGTTAATTCCAGTTTATCAATTAAATGGCAATTGCAACTTCTCACTTTTATTATAATTTTGTATGGTAAGTTTACTAAAATAAAATGTCACTATTTTAAATATTACAAACTTACATTATTTATACTTTTAAGGTACTAGTATTAAAAATGGATCCTGTGCTATACCAGAAGCTAGTCAGGAAGGAGGATTACGCTCTTTTAAAAGTTACGAAGATGTTGTCATGTTGCACTTTACTGTGCCAAAACATGTTCTGCGTGCTACCTGGCAATTTGCTGCATTTATGGACAACAACAAATGTCCACATAGAGAAGTTAATATGTAAGTGTCATTATTTTCTTCAGTCTTTTACTCGCTTTCAAGTTACTTCTAGTCTCCTAATTTTTTTTTCAGATTGTTGAAGTGGGGAAGCTACCCTATAATTTCTGTAAATAACGCATCTTTTCCACCGAATACATACATCGAACAAAATATTATCCAAACATCGACTTTGACAGATTTTAAACCAAAGACTAATGCTATTATCCCAGTCTACAGTCCATTACCTGGAGATTGGTTTGTTGGTGCCTACTTGACTCACTGGGATGAAAGTGTACATCAAAAAGTTTGTAAAATTACATTTTTTTTAAATTCTTCAGTTATTATCAGTATTTCTATATTTCAACTAATTTTTTTAGGGATTAGGACATACATGTCGTTATAGTTTAGGTGCGGTTGCAATATGGTCAGAAACCAATGGTATTCAAAATATTCCTCTAGGCTATCAGAAAACTATAAAGACCAGTGAAACAATTTCATATTATAAGTAGGTTTAATTTCTTCAATTTATTTTAAAACTAGTTCTTGTTTATTAAAGTACTTGGAAAATAAGTTATACTTACTTTTTGTAGAATATACATTCCAATGGATACCTGGAGTTTTCAAGTGAATATTTGGGGCTGCAATTTTACACTAAAAATGATCTCGGATTTGCATGAACCATGTATAAAAAATTTGGCTTTAAAAGAAAGAATTCTTCCTTTTTTTAATCACTCAGACTTAAGTTCTGCTAAAAGCTTGACATCAACTGATACATTTATTTTTACCGAATTGTCACCTGTCCAAGATGATTGGTACTATTTAATGGTGGTCTCCACTAGTACTATAAAATTTAATATTAAAGTAATTGTATTTGGTAAATATTATTTATTGTGAAATCAGTGTTTAAAGTCTGATATTGTGAAATTCTTATTATATAATGTCTGTTTTAGATTGTCCAATAAGAACAATAGAAAAAGCTTTTAGTGGCCTGCATATAAACGATTTATTATATTCTAAAGCATCTGAACAATGGCGTTTGAAAGATCTGAAAGATCAGGATTTAAATTGGCATCCTCTTAACCAGAGTGAAATGAAACAGAACCTGATGTTTGATACAAGCAGTGAATTAAGTGCTCTTGATGAAGGCAGTAATTTAACGTCTTGCATTCCAAGATATCAACTTGTCAGGATAAAATACCCGCAAAACTTGGCTGGAGAATATTTATTGCAGGTAAAATTTTTTAAAAATATAAAAATTCCTTGCGTATAATTTATGGAATTATATAGCTAGATTTTAATTTAAACTACTATTTCAGAGCAGAAATTCATGGCTTACATCGTGGTTAGCCTTGTCAGATCGATCTCCAGTCGTTACTCAGTTCAATATTCTTCCATTAATTGACATAGGTGGATCACTTAACATTAATATAAGTTTAGAAATGGATGAGGTAGACTTTAATTATTGATATTTTTATCGTACCACAATAAAATTTGCTGTATAACATGATATATGTCTTTTTAGATTTTAAGCAAGCAGCAAGTAGATGTAATTGTTTGTATAAATCGTGGACATTTACCAAAATATACAGCAGGACGTTTAACGTGCGATAATAGACACACCATGATGCAATTATCAACAAGCGATATGCGCAACGCTAGTCTTTTAATTCCTTATCCACAACCAGATACATGGTATATCGCATTTCAAGCGACCTGCTATGTAAACAGGTACTATTCTTCTTTTTGTTAAAATGTTGATTTCTCAAAGTAAAAAATAAATTCTTAATAATATTTCGATTTTTCAGAACCCCAGTGCTTTGTAAAATAGAACAAATTTTAGTTTCATTAAATATTAAATTGAGAAAATGCGTTTTTGAAGAAAGTAATTCTTGTGGAAAACACGGCGATTGTCAAGAAATTCACAAAGGACTTCTTTATTACACAGCTTGTAAATGTTTTGGAGGTAAGAATTTTGTTCTTTTATATCAAGTAAATTTTCATTAAAATAAAATGTTTTACTAGGATACCAAGGATGGGGCTGTACAGATTCTTCGAATATAATTTCCGAATTAGCAACTATTCAAACAACTCTGGCTCTGACTTTAAGCAATTTATCTTTTATACCTGGCATTTATTTGGCATTTAAACGAAAACTTTTTACTGAAAGTTTAGTTTATTTGTCTACAATGTTATTTTCCACATTGTATCATGTTTGTGATCAGCAATTCAGTACTTATTGTATTGCAAAGTTTGAAGTAAGCATTTAAGTCATTAACTTACTAAAAAATATATTTACTATTTAAATTTAATATCTGTTTCGCAACATTTGTATGTTTTAAGGTACTTCAATACTGTGATTTTTTCACGGGCTTACTTTCGTTTTGGACTACTCTAATAGCCATGGCTGAACTACCTTTGAAATACATATCATTTTTTCATATGTTGGGAGCGATAATTATTACGTTTGAAGTTGAATCTGACAAAACAGGACTTCTTAGTATACTAATACCTTTAATTATAGGAGTTTTAATTTTGGTAATTGTTTCATTTAATTATTTTGTGGAGCTTAATAAAATAAACTTATGGTCTATTTTTCTTTAATTATCAATACAGCTAACTTCTTATGGATATGATTGTTATAAGACTAAAAGATTAGCTCAACCAAAAAGGATTATAACATTAACCATTGGATTGTCATTGGCTGCATTTGGAATTTTATTATTTTCTCTAGTCGAAACTGAATCCAATTACAAAGTAAGTATTTGCTTATAAATCAAAAGACTATAAGTTTGTAATCATGTTTATTTATATTTATTTTTTTTCTTAGTACGTGCATAGTATTTGGCACATGTGCATCGCAATCTCTATAGTATTCTTGTTACCACCACTAAAAGAACAACAAGCAAACAACACAAGATCTGCTAATGAATTATTGGATTACAAAGCGTCTCCGGACAATTCTGCCTTGAAGATGGATGCTGGTCATCGAATAATCATTTGATAGCAGAAATCAGCTGAAATTTTCCGTATACGTAAAGTATTATTATGATACCAAACACGTTTTCATACAGTATCTATTTTTATATAATTTTATATAAAATTTTTATATTTATTATGGCATTATATATTAATGCATTAGAATATAACGTGATATTATAAAGAAATAACAAAAAATATATTTTTCATCCTTAAAATAACTTTATGCATTTATTATTTGATAACTCTAGACTTAAATCGACAAAAATTAAAATATTCCTTTTTATTTTTATTTTAAATTTATTTCAACCGATAGATAGATATATTTTTATTTTTAGCTTACAATTAATAGTAGGTCAATCGTTTATTTCAGTAATAAATTAAATGATATTAATTTTTTTAATAGTATGCTCGAATTGAGATAAGTTTTATTATCTTATTGAATTTTAAATTATAATTAAACACAGAATAAATAACAATTATTTGTTTACTCGAACCATTTTGAATATTTTAAATTAATCTTCTTCATTTTTTATTTACACAAAAATTATTAATGCTGACTCAATGCGTCGATTTATTCAGTTCCTTATCAGTCCGTGACTCCGTGAAATTGATGACAGATCTTATTTATATTGCTTATAAATATCACTCCTTAGAAAATTCAATTTGATTCTAAAAAAATGCACTTATATGCTGATGGTTTCCTTATCAAGTCTTACATTTTATCTTTTTATTTATCGTTTGTCAAAATTATGACGCTTCAGTGCGCACTTTTTGTTTGAAGTACTGTAATGGCGCTTCGAATTGTATATCGCAATCGCCGAGCCAATCGGAGGCGTTAATCATCATTTTGTGTAGTCTCGTCAAGTACTTCTTGGTAATCTGCGGCATCAAAGACTTCTTTGACTGCGACAATCGAAGTTCGTCTTGTACTACTTCGTACTCTTTAGAAGCCAAAATGCAAATTTTAATTTCTTCAGCGAAAATCTCCCAGACCTTTATCGTAAAATCAAACACTAGTATTAATTTACTATTTTTACAAATTTACAGAAAATATAGTTAGATATTTAGCGATAAATAGTAGATAAGATAAATCATTTTTAGAATTTATCACTTATTGTAGATTGGAGATTTAAAAAAGCAATCAGAAAAAAAACAGAATTCATAGTAAAGTTTGAAAGATAAAATTCTTAATAGAAAGTAGATACTACGCTTCGAGAAATGCGCAACGTTTATTTCTATTTTACAAACCTCCTTCGAAACAATGGAACTTACGTCATAACAAGTGACGTAAATGAAACTTTTTTCTGCCGATACATTTGTTTTTGCGCCTTACCTGCGTCCACTTGTCCTGCAGAATCTCCTGAAAACCTCGCCGTTCCTTAAACTTCAGCAACGCGTAAAGGGTCTCGATCCCCGTTTCCACGTTTTTCACGTCGTCGAAGACGTCGTTTATCAGGTTTTTTATGGTGTTTTCCAGCTCGGCGACGTTGGACCGGAACCTCGACATGTCTCCGAACCACTTGAATTCGGTGATGTCCAGAGCGTAAGAGCAGCACACCCGCATTTCCTCGATTATTAACAGGAAGTATTCCATCGCTTGGCGGTATTGCATCTCGTGCTGGTTGCCTCTCGTGCCTCCGAAATTGATTTTATTCAGACCTCTGAAGATGATTATTGCTTCGCAGATTTCGGTGACATCTTGGCATCTTTGCTTGAAGGCAGTGATGCAATTGAAAGCGACGTCTTTCTTTACTTTCCAGTTTTCTTCGTTTTTCAAGCAGTTAGCTATAATCTGATAGAAAATACGCGTTTAGGAAAATGAATTTTTTATTAACAGAAAAGCAGAATTAACTTACGTCGTCATAAATCTTGGAATAAGAGTCGCAGCCCGATATGCATATCTCAAGAGTCTCTCGACACTTCTTGGGATCTTCGAAAACTAATTTTAAATCGATGCTTTTTATGCACGTCTTTACGACGAGTACGCTTAAGCAGCTTATAAGCCTTTGAATATTATCTCTGTCAAGTAAGAAACAAATTATCAATAATATTTCACTAAAATTTGCTCTAATAAGGAAGTAAGCATTACGGTTTGTTGTAATACGGTGATTCATTCCATACAAATCGCATGATGTGCAGAATTCTAGGCATGCAATCTTCGATTTGTTTAGGATCATCAAACACCTCGCAATTCTCGATTATAACGTCGAGGCAAGTCAGATTCGATTTAGTCTCCTCCAGGCCTTTTTTAATTTTCGCGTGGAGTAATTTTAAATCCATTACGGTAATTGAATTCGTACTTTTTAATTGTTTAATCATTGCCAGAGAGCGGCTGCTTTTCAGCTGTTTCAGTATACGCTCCAAGTTTTCGTCTGAAAATTAAAAGCTACGAGTATTCTTTTATTACAAAAAGCTACTCCGCGCACTTACATTTGCCGAGCCAAAAGTCGAATTCGCCGCTGACGTCATGCAGCTCCTCCGTCAAGAAAGGAGAGGCTTTCAGCGCGGCTCGTATCTGCTTGATCCAAGTCCTCGCGACTTTTTCCAATCGGTTAATCAGCTCTTGGCGCTCGTCCTGATTGCCCGATTGCGCAATGCACTGCTTGCTCGCCGCGAGACTTTTTTCCTCTTGATTCGTGTGCGTCGCTTCCCACGGAACGTACAACAACAGCATTCCCATAGGCTTGTAGGTCACTTCCATTGCCTGAGTGAGGAAATCGTTGAGGCTCGAGAATATCTCGTCCCTCTTTGCTGTTCAGGTTTATGCTTGTTAAGGATTTTGGGCTTCCATGAAATTAAGATTTACATTTTTTAATGAAACTGCAGTTGTAAGTAAAGGATACTTTTCGCCCAGTTTGGATTATTGAAGACAAGAGGAGCGTAAGTCCCTTCGACGAGCTTCAGCATAGTTTTCTCTGTCCTGTCACTCACGGTCCCAAATTTCACCGTGCTCATGAAATTCTCGGCGCGATAAACTTCCCAAGGATCTCTCAGGAAGTAAGCCATGCCGCTGTCCGTCGTTTCCGGAAAATCTAGAAGAGCGCACAGCTGACCTTTTTCGAAAAATATAGTCAAAATCACTTTGGTCGGATCGCGAAAGTATTCGCGAATTGTCTCCAAGCAATCGGCGTTCCAGTCCGAATCGTTGAAATCTGGCAGGACTGTCAAATCTTTCGTATAATTCACCTGTTGAACAATTGACAAGGTGTCAGATGGGGAGGTAAGAGGAAGCCTTAAAATTCATGTCGGCACTAAAAGTTTTTGGTATAAATTTGAAGTTACGTTACACAACAAGCTCGTTTTTGCGAAGAAACGGGAAAGAAACGTTTTATCTATTTAGGCCTTGTATGGGAACATTCTTTTAGAGATTAATCGATCGTCTCAATGTGTCATCAATGCGGAATATTTTTAACAGGTATTTTCCTATATTTAGAGTTAATACTTTGTAGATGGATTAAATGATATTTATTGAACGACGGAAATATTGATTTTTAAGTTACAGAAGAGCAAACGCTTTCAAAACAATAAGATTTCATCAATAATCTGAAAAAGATCTCTTGGATTCTTAAACGATAATTGATTTGGAGACTGGCTTCTCGATAAGGGAATCTTTTCCTCCGCGGTAGAATAATTTCATAAAAAGTTTCCGCTTATTTTTTTAAGCAGCGGCCGAATGAATTAAAATGTGCAAACACAATCCTGCATATAATATGTAGAATCAAAAAAATTTCATAACATATTTTGCAGTATTAAAGCTTCAAGTTTTTCAGGCTTAGAAATATGCATATTAATTAGATAAGTTTATTACATTATCAAAAGGAATTTAAATTGTTGAAGATTACATTTTTTTCGTACTCGTTTATTTCCTTTTTGAACCGACGTTTATTTTAAGATTCACGATTTCCCTCAAAATATTCGATTTCTAAAAATTAAAACAATAAACAGTTTAGCAAAAAATCGAGTTTATTCTTATACTGACCAGCTTTTCAAGTTCTTCAGCTGTAAACTCAGGTTTGTCCGGTTCGGGCGGAGCTTCGTCCAAAGGCTCCGGAGTCTCTGCCAAAGTAAATTTTAGAATGTCATCCAAAAATTGTGTATATGCAAAACAGGAAGTACCTCTACTTTTGACCCGTTTACACTTATCGCTTCATAATTGAGTTATATACAAAGTGTCTCGACGTATGATAAATTGTACATGTAATAATTGATTATTCAGCTTATCACGGATAATTAGGTGACAAAGGTCAATTAAAAAATGTAAATCTCACGAATTTAACTCTCGAAAATCTCACGCCTTTAACTCTTGAGATTGTTCAAATTATGAAGCTTCAATCTTAAATCACTTGAAATTCCGATTAAGAGCATTACCAATAAGTACAATTTGCCTTTACACTTTATATATAATCACTCACAAAGTTTACAGCTTCATAATTTCGCACATAAAGTACATGTCGCATATAAGTGCACTTACAAAAATGGACCTCGATTGAACGAATGCATATTTAACAGTAACGCCGGCACTCGCGGCAAATACTAATGGAAAAAGTGAAATCGGGCTCGTGCGTACATATTTAATTTAGCGTTCTCGCGGCAAGAAGCGCCGGAGTGCATCGTAAGTCAACGACTTTCTCCCTTTCGACGCGGCTTCTTCAAAAATCGGACACACTGCACTGTCTTAATCTTTCGAGGCCCGGCTCAAAGTGCCTATCGGAACGGCGTTTTGTTGGAGTTCAGATGGAGCCGATAGCTGCCTAAACAGGCGAGCTTTATTAGAACAACTAAAGAGATTCGGCTGTTTATTTACTGCTGTGCGGCAGCTGTCACAGCGTGAGTTTACCTTGGTGTCCGAATTCCTCTTCGTCCGTGTCCATATCCAAGTATTCCCGGTGCGATTCTGGCGGCGCCTTGTCCATTTGAATTTTGAACCGGCTGGGCTTCGTCGGCTCGACCGCTTCCTGTTCTGATTTTCCGTTTTCCATTTTGCAAGGCTTATCGGTACGTCTTCTTTTTCAACAACCCGACACTGTCAGTCTGGCTCGAATGTCGGCGTGTCGGCTACCTGCTACTAATTCGAGTTGCTACGAAAGATGTTAAATCGATACTTCCTTGCGCTTCATTTTACGAGAATTTATTGCGCTTGAATTTTTAAGTGCGTCGTTTTCTTTTTTAATATTAATTGAATATTATTCTTTTTTTACAGAATGAATGATCAATTAAAGTATTTATTTTCAATTAGCAATTCTCTTGAAAAGTCAATATAAGCTGCGGGCTTATTGTAACGAGGAAAACGTTACATATTATATGAACAGCACGAATAGGTCAGACAAAGAAAGTTGAAAAAACCGTGATAAAGCGTTATATTTGCTTGCAAACTCTGAATAAAAAAGATATATGTAAATAAAAGGATTAAATAGTTATGCAACGAGTGTTATAACATATTGCGCAAGCAATAATTTACAAAAATGTGCACACTTAACGATATCGCATCGCCGAGATGGCAGACGAGTTTACATTATAATTGATATATCACGTTTGTTTATATTTCAATTATCTTGATCAAAAATTTTTAATGACGTTCAAGCCAGACTGATTGCCGTTTATTTCGAACGACTCGAATAGTGATTGTATTAATTTGATTGATTTGACGTTAATTTTCTTTTTTTGACAACTTGAAATTTACTTGATTTGCGGGAATAAAAAAGAAACATTTGAATTTCTTTGCGTTTTTTGAAATCTTTAAAATGAGGAAAAACAATTTTTACTTGATAAGCTTTGTAGTTTATATAACAGCATGTTAATATAATCAAACAATTCGAAAAAATCTTCAAAATTAATAATAAAACTCGAGATATTTTAGGAAATATTTTTTGAAATTTTGTAAGACTTGTACTGTGTTTTCTATTATATAAATATTGAACAGTCATACAAATAAAAGTTATTTTCAAAGATCTACAAATATATATTTTGTGATAAAGAGCGATAATAAATGAGAGCACGTTCTTTATTTACATTCTATCAGGAAATATTTAAATAAAAGTTGATAAAAAAATATTTTGCTGACAAAGGAAATAAAAAGGAGATTGGAAAAGAGCCGTGTCAAAAAAATTCTCTTTGCTCAAATTGTGAACTTTTGTTGCGAATCAAGTAAGTGCTGTAAAATTGGCTTTCATTGCCTTTAGGAAAGCGGTTACCTACTTTAGCATGCGTGATTTGAAAATTACGTTCCACTTACTAAGCGACCGAGAAATTAAAATTCTACAGCGAGTAGTAGTAATTGTCTTGACAGCGCTTAACACTTCCTACTGAAACTGAAACTGAAAACAAGTTTTCGATAAAGTTTCTACCCGTTCTGAGACTGTAACGTGTAAATACATCAATTACCCAAATTTACTTACAAAAATAAATTACCTATAAAACAACAATTTGAAACTCAAAATTAAAAAGATTAACTTTAATTGTTAACCGAACGGCGCACAAAAGAGCCCATAAGAGCAATCGATTCTTCCCTCCCATCTCCACCGACTGTCCCCGCACCAAACTTCCACCCGGATCTGTCAAACTATCCAGCGGCGCCTCGTCGTCTGATCTCCCCGTCCGCGCGGCTTATCAGATCGCTTCTGAATCCATTCATAATCGCCGCCACGTGACCGGCGCGTGTGCACGTGTGTCGCGTGTGAGAGTCGGAGCGGCGCGCGTCCGCCTTATAAAAAGTGCCGCCGGAGCAGACCGCCGCCGACTTCGTCACTACTTCAGTTCGCGCCCGACCTTACTCTGCTCTATCATCCGCGCCCGGGAAATGCTGACTCGCTGCAAGAAGAAGAGAGAGAGCGAACACGCAGCCCCTTTGTAAGCAGGATTCGGCGGTCCGTCCGAATGAAGGCAAGTGTTGACGCTTTTCCTTCGTCGCGGCTTCGGATCGCGGAAATGCGAGAGCGCTTGAATAACGGATGTAATTGCTGCGTAATCGGTGGTGATAATGTGCGTCGGTCTCGTTCGTGCCGCGGAATCGTGCCCGAGCTTTGCGCGCGGTGAAATTTAATGAGAGCGATTTTTTTTCGCTGCTAATAACTGTATAGTGCAATGATCTTGGAATGGGTTAAAACTGGCATTTTTATGTTTAATCGGCTTGACAATAAAATTACTTCATTGTCCATGTCTAATATGCAGCTCGAAGTCAGAAAGTTTATTGCGTCAAGTTGTTGATACGCGATTATCATTAGCGTGAAAACCTACTTTTAAATACAAAATTTACGTTAATCGTTCAATTAGGCATCTTTACAATTTTACTAATGCGTTCGTACAGTAATGTATAATTATAATAGAACGGAGATTTTTAATTGAACCTGTGGCCGTTGACTTTTGCACTCGTTTTATACTGAAGTTATTCTGTTATAATTTACTACGCACAAATGATATTGACCTTAATTTTATCAAACCGAATGCAAAACTACGTACATTATGAATAAAGATAGGCGTTGATAAAATATCCATTAATCTTAAACTAATTTTAAATTTCAATTACAAGTTATTGCCACGGATTGTCCAGTCAAATCAGGTCATCGATTTTCATTATTCACGTACTTCACATAAAGCACATAGAAATTAATGCCATTAATGATTAAATAACGATTTATTTATAAGTTTCGTTATGCTAATTAACTCTCGCGATTGCGGCTCAAACGAAATTCCGGGAAGCGTAAAGTGAGAAATTGTAAGGCAGGTTAGTTTGTGAGCTGCAAGTCAGGAGCGTAATATATAGCGAACGGACAGAGTGCAGAGCGGATCGAAGCCCTCGATCCCTCAAAGCGAGAGAGCGCACGTGAAGGGCGAGGGATTTTTTTTGTTGAAAGAGTGGCAAATCATAACTTATTAATTGGTATTTCGGCCCTTGAATAATGAGTTTTGCTGCTGATGACCGAACACTTGTGTGTACGAAATGAATCCGTATTAGTTTTGCTGCGGCTTAGCTTTGAAATTACTTTAAAATTCCCCTGAAGAGGATCCCCAATGGGATGGTGAATAAAGAACACTTTTTTGATATAACTATAATAACCATATTAGTGCCGATTCATTTCATACTTTGTCTCTTGTTTTCTTATTCATATTTTTTTTCTGACCTGTGTTGATATTAAAATATGTCTGTACCGACTTTTTAAGATTCGCAGAACATAAATTTTACTTAAAAAAACTGAAGATTACATGCTGCTTATCTATCTAAAGATATTAAAATATTAAATTTAAGACGGATACAAGCTTTAATTAAAATTATAAATGAAAGATACTTGCTAATAAGCTATTAAATGGTATTATGCATTTTAACAGCTGAGAACCTGCAGTGATTTATATAGTCTTCTAAATAAATATAATTGATCTGAATTGACATTACTATGATATAACAAAATTTCTTACATAATAGAGTATCTCAATTTAAACCGAACTTTGGAAAAGTGTAAAAAAAATATCTCTCACGTGTGCGTGACCGGAGCAAAAACTTATACACTCAACGACTACTAAAAAATTTGTCAAAAAATTACCGAATAAAACCTAATACCAATTGTAAGCTTCGCAATATTGCCCCCTCGTCCGAAGCGACCACTAATTTTCTAAATTAAATAAAGAAAAAAACTAGGCGACCGCGGTTCGCGCCGCTGGGATTAAGTACGTCGTCCCAGATGCGCGCGACCCGCACACGTGTTCCCGGCCGCTATCGCGCGAGTTCGTTTTAGTGCTCCTTCCTACATTTTAGCGGTCAGTACTGGCAAATCTACCGCTGAATGCATTCGCAAAGCCGCTTCGCGAGCGGAAATTAATTAGCCGCACCGCAGCGCGCTGGAATTGGAAGAGGTGTACCGATGCGTTCTCGCGCGGCGGCGAGCTTTTATTTTTACGGCGATTATAGCAGGAACAGATTGATTTGTTTCGCTGCCGAGTTGTAGGAATTTTGTGCGATTGCAGGTTGGATCGTTTTGATTAGGTTTTAGGAGGAGTGAAGCGACAAAGTGGACGTTCGATTGTAAATAAAGATTGTGCGAATATATGGGCTGCTGAATTCGAGCTGTATAAGTATTTTTCTTAATTAAATGCTAATTATTGAATTAGCAGTTTATGATGCATCTACGAGGAAAATTATTCTGTTTTATAATTATAATATTTTTGCATAAGTTTTCACAACTTTTCGCATGATAATGTTAAATGAAGATCAAATCGACAAAAATGATGATTCAACATCCTATATCAGAAAAAAATAGAGATTAGAAAAGTAATATGGAAATGTGATTTTATTCGTTCTTTGAAAAATGTCACTTTGAAAACTGAATTACGAATAACTTCAAAATACTTAAGTGGCGAATAATATCATTTAACCTTATGTATTTTTTTGATATTTACAAAATTACTATTACTCAGGTTTAAAAAGATTTAAAATTTTTAAATAATAAATTGTTACGAACAAAATGTTTAAATAATTGAAATCATTAGGGCTCTATGTCATATTGACTGTTTTGAGCAGATATAAGATATTAGAAAAAGTTCAATATTGTTTAAAAAGTTTTTCGAGTTCACACGTGTGCGATAATTTCATCGAGAAAAGAAGTCATGATCCTGCATTCCTGTGCCTAGGTGGCGTTGTTTAAGGACATACATAATTTTATACCGAGTGTATAGACGTAAGAATATTTCGTGCAACAATTCGTTTTTTTTATTACTGTCACGTATGTATTTAAAAAGAAATCAATTTAAACTGAAAGTAAAAGCTTGAATATATTATTTAGCATTAAAAATGTATTGTGTAGACGAGTGTAAAACAAATTGCAGAATTAACATTTATGAAATACTGCTTATACAACTTTTACAATTTTGTGATGTAACTGGTTTAAATTGATACTAGAGTAGCTTGTTTTTTAAATATTCTCTGAGTAAAAAATGAATATCCTTCACACCTGTATAGCTAAATATATAGAGAAAATTGTAATTTAAAAATGGATGTTCTATTTTGTTGTAGGTAAAAACAATGGCAGTTCAGACAATCATTGGTCCAATAATTCACAGTTGTGATGGACAAGTTCAAATACATGAAATGGGTCGAATAGACATTCAGGATGGAAAGGTAAATAATAAGTTAAAAAGAAATTATTAATTTAAAGAACTATTTTTCAAAACCCTTAATGAATTTCAGATAATCAAAGTGGATTATAATGTAGGGACAAATAATATTAACAAAGAAACTGTAAAATATTTAAAAGCAGGACAGTTCCTCATTCCTGGATTCATTGATGGTCACATCCATGCTGTTCAGTTACCAAATCTAGGCCTTGGCTATGACAAAATTCTACTTGAATGGCTTGATGCTTACACATTTCCTCTTGAGAAAAAGTATGCAGATAATAAATTTGCTGAAAAAGTCTTTGACGCAGTAGTGGTATGTAAACTAAAAAAAAAAGTCACCAAAATATTGTGATGGAATTGATGAATTAAAATTCTACTTTATAGAAAAGAACTTTAAAAATGGGGACAACTACAGCTTGTTATTATTCCTCTTTACATGGACCAGCATCTCTAATACTGGCAGAGAAAGCTGCTGAATATGGCCAGAGAGCCCTGGTTGGAAAAGTTAACATGGATGTTTGTACAACAGACTATTGTGAAAGTTTTGAAAATTCTCTCAGGGACACTGAAATATTCATAAAAAATGTTCAGAATATCAATGTAGGTACTTTATTTCTTGCATGTAAACGATGCTCTAAATATATTTAAACTCTAAGCATGAAATGAGAACAATATTTTCTTAATTTTACAGAGTCCTTTAGTAAAACCAATTATAACTCCCAGGTTTGCATTGAGTTGTGACATCAAACTAATGCTTAAACTTAGTGATTTAGCTAAAGAAAACAACATTCACATACAGGTAAAAAATTAGAAATTCTTCATACCAAAATATCTTACTGATTATAAGCAATTAAAAATATACTTTGTTTTCCCTAAAATGTTTAGACACATATTTCTGAAAATAAGGAAGAAATAAAAGCTGTAGAATCTCACTTTGCAGATTATGCAAAATCCTATGCATCTGTTTATGATGAAGCAGGTTTACTCACAAAAAAGGTACTTTTAATAGTTTATTTAATTAATTTTGAAGAATTTCTATTTAGAAATAATCATTTTTCAGACAGTATTAGCTCATGGCATTCATTTAAGTGAGAGTGAACTTAAACTCATCAGTGATAGAGAATCTGCTATTGTTCACTGCCCATCTTCAAATACATATTTAAAAAGTGGTCTTTGTGATGTTCGTAGGTTACAAAAAGCAAAAATTAAAGTTGGACTAGGAACAGGTGATTATTTAAATTACAAATGGTTTTATAATATAATAATGTCATTAATAGTAACTTATAAATTGTTTTGATTGAAGATGTTTCTGGTGGAAATTTTCCATCCATATTGGATGTTATGCGAGCAGCTCTTCAGGTTTCAATGCATTTGTCTTTTGTAAAGTCAGATTATTTACATGATAAACAAAAAGACAAAGACTATAAACCACTTAATTACAAAGAAGTATTTCATTTGGCAACTCTTGGAGGAGCTGAAGGTAAATTACAAAGCTTTTAATGTTATCTAAACTTTTACCAGTTATGTTACCTGTTGTTTTTGATTATTTAGCTCTAGATATGCAGGAAGAAGTTGGAAATTTTGTGCTTGGAAAGCAATTTGATGCTCTAGTCATTGACTTAGCTTCACCCAACAGTGTACTTGATAATTTGATAGATTACACTCTTGAAGAAAGATTGCAGAGGTTTATATATTCTGGGGATGATCGCAACATAGTTGAAGTCTATGTTTCTGGGCAACGTGTTGTTTAAAAATTTACTCTGTTTT
Organism: Ormyrus thymus; assembly: GCA_035582935.1. Classification (NCBI taxonomy): domain Eukaryota; kingdom Metazoa; phylum Arthropoda; class Insecta; order Hymenoptera; family Ormyridae; genus Ormyrus; species Ormyrus thymus. The sequence continues at coordinate 5,991,102 of JAWWEM010000027.1, forward strand.
ATACTGGCTCCCAAATAGAATATATGGTGCTCACATTGTAAAAACAGTTTAAATTATATTTTAATAAATTACACAATATTTTTTAATCTGCTTTTAAGAAAATAAACTGTTTATTTTATTTTTTTCTCTTCCTCAAAAAGACTATAAAACATTTCTTAATCTAGTATAATTAATAAACTAACTTTCTTGTTTTTCTAAGAAAGATTTGATGCTTCTTTCACATTGTTCAAATGCTTTATGAAAGCCAGCACTGTTACTATCCTGTTAAACAAATTTTTTTATAAGTTAATAAATTGTTTAATTGATTATAGATATTTTATAAAACTTACATAATATGGATCCCTAATTTGATAATTTGTAACACTACCCTCAGGATCATATTCTCCAAGAAGTTCAATCTTGGCTTTGCTACCTTGAGGCTGTTTTCTTTTAAGCTCTAAAATATTATCTGAGTCCATACCAAATATCCAATCAAACTTATTAAAGTCATCTGACTGAATCTAAAAGTTAATTCAAAACTTATATGAATAAATTCAACATTGAATTTTTCTATATTTATATTGCACTTTTACTTACTGGCCTTGCTTTATGAGAATAATCAGTGATTCCTCTGCCCTTTAATGTTTCCCTAGCTCTGAGATCTGGATTTTTTCCTGTGTGATATCCTATCAAGGCTGCACTGTCAACTTCCCAAGAATCTTGAAGACCTTTTTCTTTGATGATTTTTCCAAAAACTGCTTCTGCTATTGGAGAACGGCAAATATTTCCTATTTAGATATTAAAAAAATATTAATTAATTGAACTTTGCTTAAGCATGATTTATGAGTTAAAATATTCATAAAAAATAGCTATCTATAAATTATTACTAAGTACTGATGACAATCAATTGTCACTAGCCATTTTTAGTGTAATAAAAAATTTAAAAAAAAATTGAAATCATCAAAATTCCAATAATTATATACCTTTAAAATTAAAAAATTTAAATAAAATAAACAAAAAGGTTATTCTGCGTAAAAACATTTTAACCAAAAAAAAAAATCAAATATATAAAAATACTTACCTAAGCAAATCATAAGCACACGTTTCTTCTCCGGCATTTTGAAAGTTAAACTATTCTCTGTAAATACACTTAAAATTACTAAATATTTTGGATTTGGACTTCAGTTGCGCACTATCACAATCGGCAAACACTTATACATTCAAGCACGTGTATTTTTTGTGTATGCGATGATCGCGAGCATTCGCAGATTACCACCTGATGATACATAATAATACCAAGTGAGTAGGAAAAATTCTTCTAAAAACTTTAAAGCTCGAAAGTTTCAAATTTTCAAGAAAATCTAAATCTCCTAAAATGAATTCATCCAAGATTAGCGAGACTAAGCTTGACAGTTTGCCTTTCGCAATAGCATAAAAAAGCTTTTCCACAAGGCTTCAGGCCAGCAGCGAAAAAGGAAAGTGCCCCCGTCGCGCTGCAACGCATTTACGTAAACGCACGTACTTACCTACATACAATCGAGTGTAAGCTGGGCGCAGGCGCCGCACCGCGAATGCTCACGTATTGCTCGGCAGTCAGTGAGCGGTGAGGACTCGCGCGGAGAGGAGGACTCGCAGCCGCGAAATCCGCACACACGACACACACAATTAGGCCTCTCTCTCTCGTATAGCACACACACACACGACTTACAGACGCTTGGCCAAGATCTGTCAAACAGTCCCCAGGATAGCTCAATCAGAATATGGTACGGGGTGAGAATGAGGAGGACTCATCGACGACCGTAAGGGAGGCGGATAAAAACGGTGGCGAGGAACAGGCCATGTCCTTGAAGAGCAGCGCAGACTCAGCGCAGGATGAGAGGAACGAATTCGTCGACTGGGAGAACTTACCCAGCGTTATCCTCCTAGAAGTCTTCTCCTACCTTCCTCACGAAAACCGAATTCAAGCTTCTCAGGTAAGGTTCATTCTACTGCCTCTCTCTATCTTGCTTTTCAAATTTCTCCGACAGAACACAGAATGGTAGCAAAAATCCGATTTCCCTTCCTTGCTTTCACACTTGTAAACGCAAATGTCATTCTCGATCTGTTTACTCGGGATGTTGTTGTTATTGTTAGAACTTATCTCTTAGCGGGCGAGTCAAACGGCGAGCTCTTAATGAGTCGTTTTTTATGACGCTATTTTTAAAGCTCTGTTTTTTTGAACAAAGGTGTGCAAGAATTGGAGGTTCGCGCTCTTTCATCCGAGCTTCTGGAAGAAAATCACGTTCACTCTGACAGATAGCGACAGCGTTGTGTGGTCAAGGTTGATACTAGCTTTTTTTTATTTACATTCTATTTGCGTAATGAGATGGAGTAACTTATGAGATTTTTTTGCCCTAGATTTCTGACAAATTGCTTTAAATTCAGTGTGCAAGAGGTAACTATCCGCTGCGAGCCTGACAATAATTTTGTAAGAGAAGCACTGTTTATATTAAAACAATTGGGTGGCAACAGACAACTTCGGAAACTGTTCTTGGAACCTAACAGATGTATGTTTGAAGAACCTACACGAGAAGTTAATAGTGATGTATTGTCCAAACATCTGTTGAACATAGTGAAAAAATCCAATTATCTCGAGGTGTTAAGTTTAGGTTGCATTGAACAGCTGACTGAAGATTTAACATTTATTTTAGAGGTTCTTAAACATAATCATGGAAACCACTTAACTCATTTAAGTCTGGCCTCTGTGAAGGATGACCCAGATCGTTACGACTTCTTGGAATTTGAGTGCTCGTTGTTTAACAACTTTCGTAGCTTATCTGTTTTAACAATAGACTACGACCATGTTGGTGATGATTTACTACTGGCATTGAACAGTGGAAACATGAAGCGATTGGTGATACATGTACATGGATGGAATGGAGAATACATTGGAGCAAGCAACAATGCATGGATGTCTTTTACTCAGAGAAAGTGAGTGTTCTTATTTCTGTGGTTCTTAAATTTTGAATTTAATTTATAAACTAATTTCCTTTTTTATTTTGTAGCCCTTTATGTGAACTGCGTCTTAATCTCATTCATTCGTACAATGCAGTGAGGGTATTGGTCACCGATATTTTACAGCCAGCAATGCCTCTAACTCAATTGAAAGTCCTATTTTGTGAGGGTGTCAATCTTCAAGCTCTCCATCGGTTATCAGATTGGTATTCAAAAACATTACAATCTATAATATGGATAGATTCATTTAATTCATACAAAAATCTGAATACTCTGTACTTGATTGATGATTTAAGAGAGTAAGTTAAGATGGATTCAAACTGTTTCAAAATTATTAATTTTATCACATACACAAAAAAAATAATTTTTATTTTTGCAGCCCTGACCCCTTAGTATTGGCAGCCTGGAGGTGCCAAAATTTAAGTGAAATAGTATTCATAGGACAAAAGTATTTTTCAGACAACCTGTCTGCAATAGTACGTTTAAAGTATAAAATGCTGAAACGTTTAGATTTTGCCGAAAGGGATATTCTTTTTGCAGACTCTTGGATAGAGCGGGAGAAAATAATAGACGTAAGCAAGAAATTTCATTACATAAGTCATAATTATAAACACGTTAGATACTTTTTTTAAAAAGACATTTTTATTTTGCAGGAAGTTAGAGAAGTAATGGGTAAGCAGTGGAAGCTTTTGTGCGATGAAGAGCTTCCGAAAGTTGTGATAGATCCTCTGAACGGCGATAGCAGAGAAGTTATTATGCCAATGGTTCTTCGGGATCAAAAGTAACTTGTGTCCAAGGAAATTTAAAGTTTAAGCAACCTTATACCATCCATCGCCAACAGTCCTTTCTTACGGATGAAACTCATTCTCAGAAGTATGAGCGTAATGTCATATGTCAGGTCATATGTCACGTTCTTATGTTTTTCTATGGATATATTTTTATGCGGGCCACGCAATTTTTTTTTTAATTATTTTTTAAGTCGAATCGTATCGAAAATATTGCGTTGTCTATTTCTGACATTTAGCTATAATAGACCGTTTATACATTCTTTCATCAACGTATTAGTGTGACAAGAATCAGCCATCCATATCTTAAGAAAGCTGCAACAACCTATTTACACTGAAAAAACGGGTCGTATTAGTTATTTTTTCAGTAAAACGTTTATTGCAGGAAACAAATTTTCAAGACGTTACGATAGCAAAGGAAAATTTATTGTACATAGAATTTGACAAATGACCCTATTCCTCGATGAGTCTGCTTTGTTGTATAATAATGAAATTGTAAAGTTAAAAAAAGGCAACTTTAGACTACAAGACTAACGCAGAGTCTTACGTGACCCAATTTACAGGGTAATTACTGTACAGCTCGAAGATACCGTGTAGAAAAAACGTGATATCGCAACACTTACTCATCGAGGAATAGTTTTTAGAAGAGAGAAAACATCTGAACTTGGCATCCTCTACAAAAGTTCAAGTTCGAAAAAGTAGCCAGAAAATGTTGCAAGTATTTTTCCATTGAGATGGGAATCTAGTTTATAACAGTGATAAAAAAAGCGATATAGAAGTAGAAGAAGGAAATAATGTAAACGCGAAATTTTAAAGACACCTTCAATGCCACTAAAGGGCAAAAAAGAATATTTTAGAGGCGTTGATGAGCGTTTAAAAAGAAATAAACTGCGCCAAGCTTGACAGCTGCCTCGACAGCAGCAAATTGTAACTATCGAGCGATCCGAGGTTATTTTTAATACCAAAACCAATCGGACGCCTTAGAAATAAGAAGCATCTTGATGTGCATAAACAGCTGTGATTAAGATAGGATTGAGCACTTCCAACGAGTGGACGACTTTATAAAAATGCTCTCCATATTATGTTCTCAAAGAGCGAGAAGTCGACAAGAAATTTCAAATACGATAATCTATGTCTAGATGAATTTAGTCACTAACTGATATAAATGTATATGTATGTATCTAGTAGCTTTCGAATTTTAAAATCAAGTCAAGTCTACGACGATGCGCGTGTCTCGATTTTCCTTTAAATGTATACGCGTGAACAACGCTGAGCGCTGAGAGCGAAAGAGAGAGGAACCTTTGAATCAATCGAAAAAACTGAAAGGTACAAAAACGTAGACTAGTTGTTAAAATATCGAGACACAGAAGAAGATGAAGAACAAACTATCAAAAGGAAGATCGTAAAACTGTTTCTTCGTTTTAAAGCTTTTACTTTCTCGAGTCATTGTATAATTATCGATCTATCGAATTGTCGAATATATATTGTATATCTCGGTTTTGTAGCTACTTACACCGAAGTAACTTTTTTTATGTGATGTTGCGTTTTTTCAAACTTGAAAGCCTACGCGCAAAGCTTAGAGTTTATATAGTAGGGATATAACAAAGAAAAGAAAAAAGGCCACTTGCGACGTGTGAAATTTCTCGATATGAATGTTTAAAAAAGCTCTTTCGTGTAGATCGAAAGAGCGACAAAGTTCTCCACTGTATTTTTTGATGCTCTACGGAAAATATCTCGCGCGACTTAGAGGAGAGAGAATTTATTATTTAACGAAACATTCAATATCGAAGTACTGACGAATGGGAAACGATCGGAGCAAGCGATGTGAAGCAGGCCTTTACAACATGTACCTGAAAATCGTTAGCTGAATGAGTCATTTCGCGGCGCCCCCAAAACACTTTACTTAATTACGGGCGGCTTTTAATGCAAGGCCTGCACCAGCTAGGAAAAAAAAACAGGCATGATCAAGTGGAGCCGTTAAATACGTAGATGACTGTCAAACAGTCCTTGTCGAAAGTTGATGGAGCGATTTTACTCCTTTTTTCCGTAGATAAAAAAGCGAGCCAATTGAACGTACGCGGTTATACATGTATACGTAAGTGTCAAAAAAAGTGAATTTTCCATGTCCAAGCTGTATAATCGTTTCTCGTGCTTACGAAGAGGAGAAGAAACAGCGCAAATAATCTCCCTTAATTTATAATTTCTATTTCCAACCACTATAACTGTGCATTCTTGAATGTTAACTTAAAAGAAAAAGAAGAAAAAACAGATAAACATGTATGAGTGTTCCTGGTGCGAGGAGGAAAGAATAGAAGATGAATACTATAGGAGAAATCACAAGACGAGAGGGAAGAAAGGTGATATATCATCTTGCGAAACACAAAAAACACAAAGTATAGAGGAGAGCGAGTAAAGAAGCTCTCGACTCAGGGCCCAGTGCAAATGCGCGACTATGACACACATTTAAATCAAAGACTGAATCTGCTATCCGCGCGCGCGAATCACGAACAATCACGGAGGGCTAGTAAATTTAAAAAAAATAAAAAAGCAGAGACAGAGTAGACAAAGCTGGACGGCTTGTTCTCGTAGAAGCAGATTGTTACCGTTCCGTTCGCTGCTAAAAAGTCCAAGTTTTATTAGTTCTCTGAGAGTAAGAGAGTAAGAGTGATGATGCGAGTGATTGTATTTCTGCCGATAAATAGCCGATGTATTTAATTTATCCGAGAAAGGTAATAAATCCGTGCGAGAGAGACTTATTAGCGAGAGAGAGAGAGAGAGAGAGAGAGAGATCTGAAGCCCCTTCCAAGCGAATATAAAACATAAAGAAAATAAGCCAAGAGACAATTCGAGGATACGAACGATACGTATTAATTATATCCAAATAGATAGGCGAGAGCGCGAAGATTAATAATCAAAAAAAAAAATAAATAAATAAATAAAAGACGCATCTGTAGGAGCGTATGTACGAACGAAGAAAGACACAAAGACAATTAATAATAGGTAGAATACTTTTAAAAGTAAAAATAAGCGCGCGCAAGAGTGCAGCACAACGCGAGCTCCGTTTAAAAGCCAGAAAAAAATAACGAGTCGAAGACCTATTTTTAAGATGCGAATGTATATTTTTATACTAAGGCAGGCCTTAGTGATTGCGTGCAGTGCGTTGTCGCCTAAGTGCTTAACGAAAATCGAGAGCATGAAAGAAACAATATTAACGCAACAACAGCCGAGGCGATCGTTTTTAATCGATAAGAAAACAAAATAATTAATAACGTTGTGCTCGGGAAACAACCAAATCGCCAAAGAGCGACGAGCGCTTCGGATTCTTTCGGAGCTCCCGAGCAATCTAGGAGAGTCGGACACGTCGATGACTAACTTGCATTGTCCGTAAATTTTGCGTTTGCCTCGAAATTACCGCGCGGAGAATCCAAGTTCCGTCGCGATCGTACATATGTATCTTTTTCTTCCGAAGGGAAACACAGACCTTTTTGAGACTGCGAGCAGCGATGAATAAACCCCTCTTAAGACTGACCGATTCAAAAACTTTAGTCTGTACGAGTCTATCTATTAATAAATAAACGGGGCCGAAAGAATCTGCATCGTCGTCGCTCGAAAATCGTAGAAAATCTAAAATAATAACGATGGAATTGTTAAAATCTGCGTTATTGAAGAAAACCAGCCGAGGGAAAATCGCACTTTCATACGATCGTAAAAATGCGACTTTCCGCTCGGATTCGAACCGTTCCCTAAAGTAAAACTGCACGGCAAGGAGAGGTATAGCGGAAAAAAAATCTGTGATGCGCTGAGAAACAGACGAAGGCCAAAGGGGCTAAAAACGCGAGATTATAAAGAATAAATCTATGACGAGCGGGCCAGCCGCCAAAGAAACACACGCATACAAACACGAGGCGGCTGAGTAAAACATCTGTGATAAATAACGATAAATATTAACAAAACAAATTTTAAGGGGATATACTCGGCTAGAGAGAATGACAGCGAAATAATAAAGAAAATAAATAGAAACAAACAATTATCGAGTGCGTGAGTGAATGAACGGAGGAGAGGGAAATTTAGAGAGAGAGAGAGAGAGCGAATATCAACATCTGCGGCGTTTGTTTGTGTAGGGGAAAATTGTAGGTGCGAGTGAATGTTGTTACGTCAGCACTTGCTTTCTAATACCTCGCGGGTATCTTGCTGATGATGCTTTGTACATTCGTTTGTTATTCGACTTTCTTCTCCGATTTCGGTTTACTTCTTTCGAGGGGTTGCTTTTTACGTTATATAGTCCATCTTTTATAGACTGAACATCTTTCTCTTCCAACGTTGCGACTGGTTTGTAAATTATTGTATCTTGATTTTTGCAAATTTTCGAACGCGTGATCTAGAGAGAATGAGAGAAAGAGAGAGAGAGAGAGAGAGAGAGAGAGAGAGAGAGAGAGAGAGAGAGAGAGAGAGAGAGAGAGAGAG
>JAWWEM010000027.1:6000645-6019634 GCA_035582935.1 Ormyrus thymus
AGAGAGAGAGAGAGAGAGAGAGAGAGAGAGAGAGAGAGAGAGAGAGAGAGAGAGAGAGAGAGAGAGAGAGAGAGAACTGCAGTGTTCCAAAAGGCACTCTAAACGAATACCGAAAAGGTGTTATATTATTTTGGTATCGTGCAATTGTTGATTAATTTCACCGAAAAATCTTGCGTGTATCTTAATTTCGCGCGATTCTGCGACAATCCCGCATGATATATTGTAAACACATTCAATGAGAGAGAGAGAGAGAAAGAGAGAAAGAGAGATAAACCACGAAAAACGCAACTCGAGCCACAACATTCCAAGCTTGTGAAAGAAAAAAAAAACGCGCTCGGCTCGAGATTCTTATGCTCACAAAACAGTATTAAAAGTTCCTAAGACAAGCGGAGCGAGCACTTTTCCCCCCACCCCCCTTTCCCCCCACCGACGTTTTGCATATACATTTACCGAACCGACGTGCGCGGAGTCCAATCGTTGTCAGCGGCGCGAACGCACCGTATAATTTATTTTTCCTCGTTTTACGCGGAAGGAAAACGAAACACACACACACACACACACACACACACACGATCCAACCTCTCATTCCAGGCGAAAAAGCAGCACCTTCTTTCTGCGAGCCGCGAGAGAGCGCGAGGATGAGCGAGCGAAAGCAGCGGGGTAAAACGGTCCGGGCGCGAAATGAAATCACAAGGCGGGGGGACGCGCGGAGCGACCTTTTTACTACCCGGGGCTCCTCGCGTCCTCGATCGTTTAGTTTCTAAGTGTGGTGTTCAGAGTCCCTTCCCCTTTCCACAAGTCTAACAACTCTAAGTCAGATGTTGCTACGTTAACCCGAGTGGATGTCTCTGTGAGAAAAAAAGCCAGCTTTTCACTCTTAGATAATGTGTATGTAATTGTTTAAGTGCACGTATACTCACACACGCTCACACACACACACACACACCCACCCACACCCCACGTTTATCGAATTGTAATCCACGTGCACAATATTTCCAAAGTGTGAAATTCGACGAGTAATTTTTGCGTCCTTCGTCGTTAGAATCGCACTCTTCGACGTCGCGAGGCTCTCGTGCTCTTTTTCGATTGTATTTTTGTCGACAGAATAAAAAAGAAAAAAAAAGTGAAATATTTATACCTGTAAAACTGTACCGTTTACCTAAGTAAATAATAAATATTCGTGTACGCACAGCGATGTAAAGGCCTTTCCTCCGTAAGATTTCCCCTTTTTTTTCGGAAGCTCTTGCAAACACCATTCTGAGGAAGTCCATTTACAGAAGTATTTAAGTGTTACTCCTCGTTGTAATCGAAATTTTTAACGCAGTTTTGCTTCTAACGTATAAACCCGTTATACTTGCGACGAAACACGAAAAACAATGTTTTAATTGCTGCGCGAGCGCAGAATATTCGGGCTTGCAAATCGATATCTTTGAGTTTATAAAGAAAAAAAAAAAAATTGTTGAACGTTTTTGGCATTGAGAATCTATTTCGAAAGTGTTTTATTTCTTGTATGTATATTCCCTTAAATATTCAAACTCCCCCCGATCGATATAAACGAAATGTGTTTTTCGCTATTAAAAATTATTGTTACCGGTAGCAAATCACTTAACGCAATTTAAAGATATTACGATATATTTGTATGTTTCGTGTGCGTGGGAGGAGACAAGAGAGTGACTGCAAGAAGATAACAAAAAAACAAAAATACACTCTAATAGAAGTATCAAGATTTTTCTCTCGTGTATAGCATTCGATATAAAGCAACAAAAAAACGAAAAAAAAAAACAAAAAAACCAAACCAATGTATAAGAATGAAGTACAGCGAATAAAGGTGTGGTGAGAGACGAAAGTATTCAAAATTTTATTATCGCCGCCTGAATTCATCCCGTCCCCGTTCCAGTCGAAAAATGCGCTATAGTTGAAAAAAACGCTATAGTTTAAATGACGATTAAGCGAACGAGTGATGCGGCGTGATGAGATTACAGTACGATGACGTTGACTTGTCGAAGCAACAGATACGAAACGTTCGGGCAGATGGACGGCGACGTCACTTCTAGTTGTGCGATTTCTAGCTGAGCTATTTTTTACTTCCGGTTCGATTTGGATTATCCATCGGATAGACACTTTATGATTCCCTTCCTCAAAGTCTTTCGGTAACGAGGCGTTTTTGGCTTTACAATTTAAAGCTCGAGGTGCATTAAGCAGGAATGCAGCTTTTTCATTCTCGTAATAACAGGTTCGAGGGATGTTATTAGCGAAATAAGTATATCTGCACAATTAAATCACGAGCGCGCGCGAAATATGATAAGGAAACCAGTTTTTAGTTACTTATAAATGCAGCTCCTCTTATTAGTCCCTTGCACTCGAAAGAAATTTATGCGCATTCGGTTCACTGCCTACGGTAATGCGCGCGCAACTTGTGCGCGAAATCATTTTTTCGAGACCAATCCAATAATTTTTAATGCGAAAAGATTCTAAAAGAAGCCGTGTACCTCGCGCACTTCTGTATCGAGCGATCTGCTTGTTAAACTTAAAAATAGACGTATTTATTTTCAAAGCTTTGCCTTGTACACACAGAGCTTTCCTTTATTTAACAAACGATAATCCTTAACCGAACCTTAAAATGTACAACTATTTGTGCGTTATAATTAAATTTAAATTCTAAAAAAATCTGTGAAATTTAAAAGAATTTCCCGAACAAGCCCTTGATGCAGACCTCTTTTTCAGCCTTTTGTTGATCGAATTTTGATACGCAAACCGAAATTCTATTCTATTTAACAGCATAGGGCTTAAAAAAAAAATTAACTTCATACAAAGCCAGACAAAGAGCACGAAATTATCAGTGAAATCAAAATAACGTCAAAATCGACAATCGATAAATTCCTCGCTTCATCCGCAAAAATTCACGCGACATAAATCCCAGCATCCACATATATAGAAATCAATATAGCGACGGCTTAGATAAACTATACAACTGTACTACTCGAAGCAGCGCGCCTCGGCATCGGTCGAATTAGCGAGACCTCTGTAAACATTGACCAGCGGCTCGGAAGCAAGAGCCGAGACCCAATACGGACCTGCCCTTCAAGAGTCCGTCCCTGCGGGTCCTCCATCGGCGCACTCTCGCTTTACCCGTTTGACCGATCGGAGGCGTCGCAGCGTACGCCCCGGCGAAAGAAGCCGATCCCCGGGCATGCAGGTACGCGCGCATGCGCCGCTGCTTTGTTTACAAGCGCCGGGGCTTCCTTGCGTGTCCTTCCGGGGAAAGTACTTTTTGCTCTCTTTTTTTTTTTTCCACGAGAATCGGAAAGGGAACTCTGCCGCGAAAGCGGCCATTTTTGGACGAATGCTAAGGGACGAGGGGAGAGGAGGGGGAGGGCTGATGCATCGACTCCGATGAATAAACTATCGCTGCGGAGGCTGGTTGATTATTGATGGTGGCTATTGATTGCTCCGACGAGTGGAGTGCAATTATTTTAATTGCTTTTCAATGGTCGGTACTGCGCGGATATGATGGGCGATTGCAATACGACTGATGGCAAATGAATTAATTTAATTTAAATGTAATATGTTAAATTGCGTTTGACTCTATGCGAAAGTCTAAATTATTTATATAATAGTAAATTTTCAGTTTTCATCAAAGGATGAATTAAAATCTGAAGGAAAATTCGGGACCTTCTGTAACTATAAGTTTAATCGAGAATGAGAAGTAATTTATTATAAGAAAATTGATGTAAATTTTACTTAAATTTAGCAACATTCTTTTCAAAAGCTCGTCAATATTATTTCTACCGCAAAGTGTAAACCCCAAAATTTCCGTTCAACAGCCATTCAGCAGCCACTGCTGAAAATGAGCCATAAGATCACCGTTATCTTATCTCCAAAAAGATCGATTTCTAAGGCGCAGCTGTAATACGGAAAATTCATTTTTCACGCAATTATTGTACGCGAACGACTAATTTTCATGCGCAGCGCGGCGGTACGAGTTTTCCGAGTGACGCGGGGTTACACCCGAGAGGCGAGAGGCAGTGACGTGTCAGAGTTTTCGCGTTCAACACCCCCCTTGCAATACACAGTCGCGTGATTTATTACGGCACGCGGCGGAGGGGAAAAATGCGAGGCGCTGCCGCTGCTTGGCGTGCAACAGCCGTTCGGTCTTTCCTCGGCGTGGAAATCGTCGAGCAAATAAAGTAGAGGCATTTTTTCGTCGCTCATAACTGCTTGATCGCTGAATTATCGCCGTCGGGTTAATGAGGTTCGGTTTGTCTCGCAGCTCAAACCATCGAGTCATTCGAAACGGGCCCCTTTTCCACGCTGCGTTGTTTCTTTTCTTGAGTGTCGAAGGCGGTTAGAAATTTGAAAGATGCCAGATTGCAGTTAGGGAGGACAGATGTCGGACCTCGCGTTGGGCCGTTCTAGCTAAGACTGCTTGTTTACCCGCAGGTAGTGGGAAATGCATCAACATTTCCGGATTGTAAAAATTTCTTTGAAAATTACGGCTTTGAAATCTATAAAATGTAGGATTTTTCAATTTAGTCTTTTTACATTGCACTTTTAACTGAGAAATTTGTTTCGTTTGGGAGTACTGACATAAAATTTTCCATCTCGATTGGAATTCAATAAAATTGCACAAGTTAATTATGAAAGCTCGCGGATCGAATTGCAGAAACTATGATTAATTTTAATCTGGTATCAGACGGAAAGTTCGAATTTCAAGCGTAAAATCGTGAAAAGGGTAATAATAAAATTACAATCGGCTCGAGCACCTCTTCGTTTTTCAATAGTAATGCAGCAAAATCTGTCAATAAAACTGCGAACCCATTTGCAAGAACGTGCAAAAAGGAAAAGCGATTTGCATAAATTCAGAAGTCGCGGAGTCGACGCGAAGTCGCAATGTATCGCCTCGTCATAAAAGATGCACGCAGCTATATCGATTTTCCGAAAATAATTTCAAAAAAAAAATCGACTCTCAACCCGTTCCCATTCTCCTCCGTCTCTCAAACTAGAGTACGCGAACCGATCCTTTCCCCCCGATCATTCGCGAAAATCATTCCAATCGAAATTCTTCGAATCTCTCCTCCGAGTAACCGACTGGATTCCCTCACCCTCGACAGGAACTGGTGCCATATCCATATCCGCCCTAGACCGGGAAAGCGTCCGAAAACTGCGTGCAGAGGGTGTGCAAGTGCATGCGGCCGTGGCGGCTTAATTGCAAGAAAAGAGAGGGAAGAAGGCACGCTGGCGGAGGGAGGGGGGGAGAGGGAGAAGACACAGACAGCGGCGGCGCGCGGTCAGTGGCTCAGTACCTATACGGATGGAACGAAGTATAGTCGTGTGTCTGTAGCAGCAGTCGGCTACTGTTCGAAAAAAGGGCTCCGCCATCTTGCCCGAGCCGCCGGTCGCTCGGCAGGTCCGAAGATGACGAGCCTCTGAGTGATTTGTCTTCTGCGTGTTGTGCTTTGAAGAAAGGAAAATCGGAACTTTCCACCCCCGCTTCAGCCGCCTTTTAGGTTATATCTCCTGCCTGCTATTGGGGTGAGTAGTCGTTTCGTATAGCTGTATGACAGTTTGCTTCCTGCTAGCTGGCCCCTACGTGTATTAGTGCGAATTCCTAAACCAGGATAACAGATCGAGCGATCATAACCTCTTGGCTCTGGCTTTTTTACCTGTAACGCGATACGCGTCTTTTCGTCTGCGAGGGCGAGAGGCATTAACACGTGTTCGCTGCGCAGCGAAACTCGATAGGCCTGTGTGTCTTTGCTTGTAAACGCCGCTTGGGAAAGAGGAGCAGCCGGCCCGGGGGACCTGCTATTGCGTACGTGTACAAATATGCTGAAAAATCGATTTCCCATAGAGGGAGAGACAGAGATGGAGCATCGCGGCGGCCGCGAAGGGCCAAGGGAAAGCTCCCTCCTCCTCCTCCTAAACGCCGCGCGCGTAAATAGAGTGCATTCGAGCCCGTCCGCTTTCTCTCTCTCTCTCTCTTGGCGTTGCAGCGCGTCGCCTCGACACTTGAAATCGGGAAATTCACTATTTTGCTGCACTCTCCCCCCACTCCGATAGAGGGAGAGACACACAACTCAGCCGCCCGGACGGTTCTCTCTTTCTCTTTCTCTCTCTTTCAGTTCCGCTTTCCGCGCATAATATTCGTCTCTTCTTTCTCGACGCGCTTACGTGCGTACACGAATTGTGTTGTGTGTGTCGCGTGTCGCCGCCGCCGGATCGCCTCCCTTCTTCCGAGCGCATCTCTTTTGAGCTTGATACGCTTTGATAAGTCGAGGAAGGCGTTCGGAATCAAAGATAAAGGGAGGAGGCGTCGAAACTCGCCAAAAAGGCCAGCCGCCAACAAGGTCGTCGAGCAGTGACACGCACTTAACGCGATCGTACACTCACACATACTTGCACGAGCGCGCGCGCGCGCGCACATACTCGCACACAGTAATAAAGCGCATCTGGAACAAGAGAGAGAGAGAGAGGAGGAGGAGGTTAGGTTTTTCGGAGGTAGCTACTTTTTTTCCCGCGAGGAAGATTGCTGCACGCTGGACGGTTATGCGAAATCGTACGGCTGGCCGACTCGCAGGTTTAGGAGAGAGCTAGGACGATGCCGTAACTACATAGGCACGAGCGGTGGTCCTCGTTACCGTTATTGCGGCTCGAGCTGAGAGAAGCAATACACTGTATATTGGTACAGGTGAAGTACTGCTTGTTTTACGACTGCCCGAGGGCTCGCGCCGTTTCGCTCAGCCAATACAAGCGTTGGTGAGGTTGTTAATTGTTTGTGTTTTTTTGCTTTTGTAGGAATTTGACGAAGCATGGAAGCCATGGATGTAGACGGAGATGCAGTCGTTGATCTTAGTGTCGGGTAAGATTCGTTAGCATTTTCTTAACTACCCACAGAGGGTCAAAGAGTTTGTTGAAAGTCAAAGAATTTGTTTTGGTTATTAGAAGTAGCAGCAGAAGGGAATCTCCATCAGTACCAGCCAATTCAGTGAACGATGCTGGTCCACCACAGGAGCAGGGGGTGAATTTCACAACTAGTCCGAGTACAGATAATAATATTCCGGAGCCAAGGAATATTCAAAATTCTTCAAGGGGAATCCTGGCTGCTAAGTCTGGAGATGACCGTAGACCTAGGCGTAACTTAAGACCTAGAACAGAAAGAAGTTATGCTGAGAGTCCTGACGAACCCAGGATGAACGGCTATTTGAATGGAAATGCATCTGATAGTGATGAAGGTATATGCTTTTAGTAAAATTTATATTTAAATTTAAGTAGTTTGAGTTTCAACTAATGTTATTTCTCAACAGCTGAAATGCCTCCTCTTCTACCAATTAAGGAGTTGTCTTCCGATGAGTTGGCAGAACGTGAAAGAAATTTAAGAAAATTCAGAGAAGATTTAAGAGCAGAAGAAATGAAATTAGTTCTTCTCAAAAAGCTTAAACAATCTCAACAGTTGAAAGAGAATATAGCAACTGTGCCAAAAGTTCCCAGTAAAATACCACCACCTGTTACTTGCCAACCAGTCGCTGCTCACAGGTACATAAGAATTGCAAAACCAGTAAAAAAAGTTAGCATTTTTTAAAATTTGCTCAACATTTTTTTAATTGCAGAACTGGAAAAGCACCACCTCCTCTGTTGAGAGGACAACCAGCTCCAAGTAGAAGTAGTAGTCTTCATGCTCCACCTCCTGGTATGCTCTTGCCACCAACTACTGGTAGAAATGCTATATCAAGCACAGGTATGCCACCGAACATGGTTATACCTCAACCACCTCACCCACGAGTGAGATCCACCAGTAGCACACCAGGTATTGCCAGTTATCATCCACCAGATAGAACGGAAAGGTCTACAAAAGATCCTACTCCGAGTCCAGCTCATCAAGTCCCAACTAAGGTAAGGTTTTACATCATTATCATTAAAGTGCATACCTGAAACATTATCACAAATACTTACCATTAAAGAAATCATCTAGTAAAACAGTTAAGCAAGCTTGGCGAAAAAATTGAAAATTTGATCTTTTATAATGCTCTTGCATTAATAGACGAAAGTAAAATTTTGTTGGTTTGTAATAACATATGTGTATATGCAAAACAGCTTGTTGGACCGCAAGAAAATAAGACCGCCGCGCCTCTAAACGCACCTGTGATTCCTGAGCAGGTACTCTCGATTAGACGATTCATGTTTAGATAACCGACAGCTTTTGTTTAATTTTGTTTCCTTTTTTTACGTAGAGCAAACTCTTTGATAATTGTCTATAAAAAAAAGCTGCTTTTGTGTTTCTAAAGGCTGTATCGTTTGGTATTTTTTTTAGTTCTAAAATTATTAACCTTCATTAATCATCATTTTAGTAAAATGCTGAACTCGAGAGCTTCTACTATTAGGAAATTTCTGTTTACTAAAGACTTGATATTATTACAGGAAAGATCACGAGAAGATAGTCAAACACCGGCCCAGCGTCAAGCAGCGGCCAAACAGGCACTTAGGAAACAGTTGGAAAAGACACTGTTACAGATCCCACCACCCAAACCGCCTCCACCAGAGATGCACTTTGTTCCAAGTCCATCGAATCCCGAATTTATATATTTAGTAGGCTTGGAACACGTAGTTGATTTTATTACTAAGGAACCGGCTATCCCACCTCCTCCTGAACCGTTCGAATGTACACAATGTAAGACTGACTTTACGCCAGTTTGGAAATGGGAAAAACCAGCAAATAGTAATAAGAAAGACGGACCGCAAGGACAACACGCAACTTTCCAACGACCGGCGGCAGGTCGTGATCCTAGAGTAATTTGTGAACATTGTGTGACGACAAACGTTAAGAAAGCACTAAAAGCTGAGCATACTAATAGGTAAGCTGTCAAATATAGTCCTTTAATTAATAAAAGTTAACATTTCTTTAAAATTATTCTTTCATAGATTAAAGACGGCCTTCGTAAAGGCATTGAAGCAAGAAAAAGAGATCGACGAAAGATTAGCACAAGCAGCAAGTCCCGATCCACCTGCACCAAAGCCTGTACCTAAGGCGCCTACTCCAACGAGGCGAGTAGCCACACCACCGGCGCCACCGCCGCAAGTCCAGGTACCACCGCCGGCGCCAACTCCACCATCCAAGATGCAAGAGCATCCACTGATGAAACTGGCAACCGAGAGCGGCAAGTTCTCGCATCATGCGGCCGCTGCTGCCCTACAGCAGCAATTATTCAGAGGTTCGTTACTTCTATTTTCGAACAAGTAAATTTCTATTGATTTTCTGTAATGTATTCATTTATTCAAATGAAACTATTGATTTTCGCGAGAGATTTCCTTTCAAGATTGGTTTAATCTTTACTAATTGTAAAGAAATTTTATTTGTTAAAACAAATAGAATGAAAAGTAATTTTATATTATATTTTACAGAATTGACCAAAAGTCAAGTTCCTGGATTGTCACATCAACCCTTGCCTGCACACATGATGCCTCCTTTCAACCCGCTCTTATATCCTTATCAATTGGCAATGGTACAGGCAGCAGGTAACAAGGGTATGACGGAGCTACACCGCCAGGCAGCAGACATACATCGCCAGTATTTGCTCGATATGATCCCATCGCAGGCGACTCAGGGTCAGAGCAATCAGCCCCCGCCGCGAGCTCATCCGCACAACTGGAAGACGTAACCGCTCGTCTGCTAGTCCCCGACTCGAAACTGTGAAGAACGTTATCTTCGTTGAATCATCAGCGCCGATTACCGACGCTACTGACAAATTTACACACATCAGTGGCAAAAGAAGAAACTTGTCCAGTTCGAATTTTTGGAATTAATTGACAAGAATGGCTCGACTTGCGATTATTTGGGCGCGCATAGTTTCAACGAAAGTGGGCTTCTTTTTCAGGTGAAAGACTAAAAATCCTTGCGATTGTTAACTAAAATGTAGTGTATTTTTAATTTAAAAATCAAAAAAACATGTCGGAAATGGAACTTTATTTAAATCGTCTTTTTACTGCGACATTTTATGTAAAAAAATATAAACTTAAAATCGTCAGGAAAGTGTTTGTCTTCGTACACGGAGACAAAGCAAGTGAAAGGAAGTGCATAATGCGTGATATAATTAGTGTATTTGAATATTTCAATAATAATAACACCACATTAAAACGTTTGTATGTTAGGGAAATAGTAGATGTAACATAATGATGGTTGATTGAACAATTTGATGTCAATCAGTTTGAACAATAATATAATAATAATCACATAAAAATCGGACTAACATTGTCACAATAAATGATTGAGTTTTCTCAAAACATTTCATCGTAAGATTTTCGGACGTATCAATAAATCGTTTTTCGTTGTTGATGCTAACTTTAAGCGTTTAATGAGGTACCTGTACTCCATATATATCTCATAACTTTCTCAATATTCTGACGATTTTTTCATTGCGAATTAGAGAATGGAAAACGGTTGTAACTAATAATGGAATTCTGTTTTTTCAAACGGGAACAAGTGTCACTTTGTGGTTTAACAACACAATGTTTGTGTATCGTATGAAACGAATTTTTTTGCGTTAAGCAAAACAGTTGCATTAATCTTTTTTTTAAGGTGTCACGAGAAGTTGCGCGCACGAAGTTCATATTGAAGCATGTAAAAACGTGTAAACTTTGACAAAAAAAATGCTTATACAAAAGTCAAATTGTTTGTTCGTACGAAAGTATCACAACGCTCGTTACAGAATTTCTTTGTATTTCGATAATATACTTGTGGTTAACTGGCGTATTCGTTAATACTGTTGAACCACAAGGATTTTGAACTTTATTCGATTTTTTTGATTCAATATTGTTGTGTTTATACTCTGGTCAAGCAATTTATTCATAAAAAAAGAATTTAACACGAATGAATTATCGTTCTCGACTGGCTGTGTCTGACCGCATTTCCTCGCCCTTCGCCATTCGTGTTTCACTCATTAATTAATAAAAAGCAATTATAGTCTTGACATCTTTTCGATATACATATTATCAAGTAAATAATCTTTTAAACGTAAAAATAGTATAACTGTCTCTCTTTGTACTAAGCAATAGCTTTTCGAACTTTGAACTCCATTTGAATACAAGTACTAGGGCACATAAAAATAGATAATGGAAATACTTTGCAATCACGTATATTAGACAGGAATCTCCGTGTTTTGTACAATTGAATGTACTGAATGGAAAGAGTGAGTAACAAAAATGTGAAGGTGAAAGTGTATGATTGAGTCAAATCTAAATGAGAACTCCAGGGAAATTCAACAAATTTATTATATAAACATAGGCAAAATAAGTGTATAAAGTTTATAAATGTTCGGAAATTATTATTTTTAAAAATAGCTTTTTATTTTTTCAAAAACTCGCCGCTGACACTTAAGGGTAATCAAGCAGTTGAAGGTAAACAAGGAAGCTGAAAAGTATGACATTCGAATGACAAGAGTTTTTATAAAATGTTCAAAAATTCTTATTCGCGGCAAACTGTTTAGACGCTATCGATGACAAAACTAAGTTAGAAGCAGTGATTTACAAATTCTGCATAATTTGATTTGTATCTGTCTCTACTATAAATTATTCATACAAATCAATGAGGTACGATTAAATACCGTTTTCGTAATCAACTTTTCATTGATTGTGAAAGCTACTATAAACAATGCTAATGACGAAGGTTGAACATCTTTTTTCTTTCCGTCGACTGTATTTTACCCTTAAAAGAGAATGCGTACTTCGAATGCGTGTTATCGTTAAAAAAAACTTGTTCTGTGATTACTTGTATGCACCGAATGCAATATATCGGCGACCTCGGTCAATCACCTTGATGGTTTCCTGCTAAATATCGTCGTGTTTGTATTTCCCTTGAGTTGTCGTCGCTCTATAATAAATCTAATTTTCGAAAAATTCCGGAAGAGCTTAGTGGATTGTTATGCACATAAACTTTGCTGGAATCGGGAGTTTGTTGAACTTTACTATGTCGCAAACAATAGATCAGAAAGATTATTTTAAAATGTTATTTTGTACATATATTATAAGTTCTGATTCTTTATATACCACAGCATTAGTTTGACAATAAACGTTTTTACTTAAAAAAAAAAAAGAAAAAGAGAATCGAATTCGGCACGCCTTCGTACATTCGACGAAGCATCGTTTCGGAGCTTACATACGGTTTTTGATGTTGTGCTTTCTCAAGCGTGCATAATCATCGAATGGAGAATCATTTGAAAGCTGTTTTAAGCTAGCCGTGCGAAGGCTATATTTAGAAATCCCGTAAGCCACTGCCGGCCTGCGGGTAACGCCGACTATCGTTATGCAATGCATCTTTATAAAACGTCAGTCGTCATTCCAGCTTTTTGCATCGCAAGAACGCACCTCTAATTCGATGTATATATAGATATATATATAAATTATAAACGTAAATCATTGCGCCGAATAATCACGCCGCGCTGCAAATGCTTCTACAAAAATTTGTGTTTTCTCGAATCTTAAGCATTGGCAGCATGGCAAGTTCGAATTTCCGTTCAGGGCGACTTCTTGTCGTTGAGCTGTCCCAGGCACTTCTTGAAGTGTTTGGCGCAGAAGGGATAGAGCACCGGCTGGTCACAGGTCCGGCAGGCCGCGGCCAAGTGCGAGCAGCACTTTAAGCTCTCGCGACAGCAGCTGGCCCAAAGCTCCGGCCCGGCTTTCGAGCAGTTGTAGCAATAACAGTCGCCTAAGATACAGAGATGCAAATTTAGTTCTCGTTTCGAGTACTTTGTTTTCTGAATTTTACGCGCGATGATGTAAAGCTCCCTTATTTATGTAATCAAAATTTTGTAATCTCATTTCAGTTCTGTACTCCTTTTTTTTGAAAGTTAGGGGCCTTAAGTTACTTTATTTATGTAATTTTTACTTTAAAGTCTAAATTTAAAGTTGTATCGATTACTTGACTGAGAGGAAGAATGGCGATCGGAGTTTATGTATAAAGAAAAAAAAGTGTAATAAAAGGTTTTATTGTACCCTGTAAAATGCAGCAATTTCAAATTCAATCTGTCAAATATAAGAACCACAGCGACTCGAGTTTCTCGCGGACGACTTTCACGCTCCTTTTTTTTCCTTCCAAGTTTTTCGATTTCATGCGCTAAAGCGCGTATACACGCATCGGGTCCTTCCACGAAAGTGAGAGCGCTCGCTCTTGCATAAAGCGGGAGGAACCGGTTACTGCTTTTCGCAAGCACACCACCAGCTGCTTTTTTTGCCATTGGGAGCGGATCGAGATAATCAAGGCCGTCGGACGCGGAAATGCGATTTCGTTTTAAACGTACCTCGCGGACAATCGACGGAGCGTCGCGCCTCCGCACGCCTGCATTCCAAGCCCTCGTCGCCGTCCGCACAGCTCGAGGTGGAGGGGACCTGCAACGCTGCTGATTCCTGCTCGCCGAATATCGCGTCGATCTGAAATCAGTTGGAATTAGGTGCTTTCGGGATCTGCGGAAAGGTGATCTGCCAGTAAGGCTAATTTTTTCAACTTTTTTTTTAACAATTTCGTTTGAAAATTAGTGGTTATTTTAGTTATTATGAATATGATTGTAAAAAGGATAGAAAATTTCTTATGGAATCCCAAAATTCAAATTTAAACCCTAAAAAAGAAGAAAAAAATAGGAATTAATAAAATTGGAAACTCTCTTACAGATCTTCGTGCAGCGAGTTGCAATTTGAAATTTTGGGATGTACGAAATTTTGTTGCAGGAAGCGCGATGCTGTAATGCTGTACTAATGAGCGCTATTCTGCGCGCGACATTAAATGGCAAAGTATTAGAGTAATTACTGTGTGATTAGGCTTCGGATCGTTAAATACGAAGAAACAACTTTGTAAAGCCCAGCGCTTAGTACTTGATTATTTCATTCGAAAAATTGAACGTTATAGCTTTTTACTCCGAAAAGGCAATTTTGCATGCGTAAGGTGACGCTACTTTTTAGCGAAAAACTCTCTGTAATTATTTTTTTACGGTACCAATAAACGAAAGCATTAGCAAAAGAGAGAGAAAAAAAGTTAAAGCATTAATTTCGCATAAATAAAGAGCGATTCCCTCGAGCTAAATTACGCCGAACTTTCGAGAGCTGGCAGGACATCGATAAAGTGTTTCGCGATTACTGCAAAAATCTTTCAGCTGCACGTACATATACATGTTGGAGCGATAAAGTTTATTTGGAAGAAAGTGCATACTTAAAGAGCTTTTATTTTACAGAAACAGAAAGTTCTGGCTGGCGATGTAGTTTTCTACTTGACGTTTAATTATCGTGGAAAGGTGCAATGCTAATAAAGTCTGTTTCATTATTTTTAATCGTTGAGCGCGTTTTCGTTTATTTTATAGGTGAAAATGCGTCTATAGTTGTTAAATGTACATTTCACTGTACAATACTTCCCGCAAACACTAATTGCATTTTTTGAAGTCCAAATCTTCTGCAAAAGTTTGTTTCACTTTTTCGTGATAAATACTATTTATTTATTTATTTGAAATGTAAAAAATATGGTGCGTAAGATATTTAGCGAGAGATGTACCAATGCGTATTATTAATTTATGCACAAAATTTAATATTTTTCATATGGATTTACATAATTATAGGATAAGTGATTATTTCACGCTATGAATTATACAGTAAGCAGATTGGTTTTGCAACGATGTAAAAAAAATGATTACATTTTCTATCAACATCCTACATCACTCCTTCACAATCTCACTCAATAAGCACGATACTTGACGAACAGGCAAGCTGATTTGCAGTCGCACTGGCATGTAAAACTTGCTCTCAAGGATTATAAACGAAAAAACTTTCTCTCGTGTAAATAATTTTCTTTTGTTTCGAATAAAAACGAAATTGTCGAAAAAGTCAATTTCAACAGTACACCAAGGAAGCATATTATTACCACTCCCCAAACATCCCCGCCGACTCCCGACAATCCTAAAAAGAAAATGGAGAAAAAAAAGCCATCTCCTACCTGACTGAAAGCTCCCGGCTTGCTGAATATCTTGACGAGCTTCGCGAGCTTGGCCTCGGTGTCGTTCCCGCCGCCGGCAGCGAGGCTGGCACCGCTCGCGTTTCCCTCCGCTACCAGGGAGGCGACGGCCAGGAGCGCGAGGCAGAGCTTCGCCGGCAGTCCGCGACCAGTCATTTTCGGCGCGGCTCTCGATGACTACTGACTCGATCGCCGCGGAGCGCGACGGAGCCGCCGGCGAGGCAGGGCGGGGAGCGACGCGACGGAGGATCGGGCCTTGGAGGGCCTTGGACGAAGGAGAGCCGTGTCGGGGAGCGGTTGGTTTTTCTTTTTTTTTTCGGCTTCGGGGAGGCTGCGGGACTGTGGGAGGTTGAGGCGTAAGCTCGGAAGAGAGGGATTTGAATTTTATGAATGTACTTGAACGAGATTTCGTTGGAGATAGGTGCGACTTTAGCTTTTTTTGTTTTTAAATGAATTGAAGCAAGGTCACTGTGATTCGAGTTACAGCTTTTTCTGGTTAGACATTCCTGTTACCAGTAGGAAAGCATTCTTGAATAATTTTACTTCTATTCTTGCATCAGTAGCGAGTTTACAGCGTGAGTAAACTTTAATCATTCGGGTCTTTGACTCTTTCAGTTTTATTTTACTATTTTTTGATTTCATTCATAAATCAAAGTCGTTATAAACCTGAAAATATGTACTTATATTCCAAGCATTATATGATATTAAGATGATTTTCTTTATTTCAGAAGAAAAAATTTAAAGCTGATTAAAGTTAAAATAATTATAATTCTATCGATGAACGGTATAATGTAATGCCAGTTAAAATTAAAATAAAATTAATAAAATAGAATTAAACATATAATAATTGCGATTATAAATGTAATATTTTGGTTACAGATGATATATTTTGATAAGTTTCGCGTCATTAATGCAGTTGGGAACGAAACCGGAAAAAAGATTCAAATTTTTAGCATACATTTTTCATTTCATTGATTTCATAATTTTTCTCGTAAACACGTAAAACCGGTTAATCAGAAAGTTTATAAAAATTCAAGATTTTTAATCCTTGCAAATACGACGCCGTAATTGTTGACAAAGTAAAAGTATCGGCATTTACTAAAAACTTACGCTGTCAGTTTTCAATCTCCAAACGAAATTATTTGGATGCTCGTGTTACATAAATTATTAGATATTTCATATTTCGCAAGTCGTATAATTTTAAATCTATATTCAGAGAATTAAAAACCATCAAAGCCTATATTATGTTTGATGTAGAAAAAAAATTTTGAAAAGCTCCATTTAATGTCTGAATTAATATGGGGACTTACATAATGTGCTTACGAAGACTTGATACCAAATGTTATGTCTTCACATTAATGTATGGGCATATAAGGTAAGGATTGATTTATTTTACGGATGGATTTTCTAATGTTCGCACTTACTTATTTAAAAAATATCACTACTTATTTAAAAAATATCAATATTCAGAAACCTCAGGAATTTATTTAAATTTTCTAATCCTACGGTAATTAATTTATTAAATTTCGAAATCTTTATACATAAATGCGTTAATTCTCAAACATTATTCTGCATTGCAAATTCGGATGATCTCAATTTAGACGTAACAATCGATTGGATTCGAGGCTAAATCTCGCAGTTTCTCGTAACTAATTAAAATACTGTAAATGCACTTGGTTAATTATTCGCGGAATTCTTTAGAATGCCGCTGCAATCTTCGAAATCGGCTGCTTCTCACTTTCGTATGTGCCAATAGAAACGTGAAAGCATTTGGGTTCTACATATTCATTCTTCAGGTATGAATGGAACGAAATTCCGGGCAAAATTCAAATTAACCGATCGTTGCGAAAAATCAGAAAAAAAAAACTCTTGATTAAATTTTGATTTTATGTTTATTAACAAAATCATCGCTTGCGTAATAATTTTGCAACGTTATTTATTGTTTAATAAATATGCAAATGAGATCAGTATGTATAATATTCCATGCAAAAGTTAATTTATAAATAAGAATGTTAATTACCGCAGAAAATATTCATTGAAATTTAAAGAGAAACTACTTGGTAATTTATGTACGGTGCTACTTTGTTTTGAATTTTAATATTTAAATATTTGTATGATTTATGAATTTTTAAGTAGTAGAAAATAATTCTTTTGTGAAATATGTCTAATATATGAGTTACTGCGTGCATACTCTAGATAATTCAATAAATAAATATACATGTATCTAAGAAAGTAATACAAAATATAAACTTAGGAGATAATCAGAAGAGATAATCAGAACTTTCATGAACTAATTTCCAGAACTGTACTTAAAATGTAATTATTTGTAAATTAAATATAAATTAAAAAAAAAATAGTGAAGTAACAGTGATCTCCAATCTTATAAATTTTAATGAATTAATTAACTGTAATTTTTTATTGAAAAAAGAAAGTCTTCATACGCAAAAAATGTTTAAATAAAGAAAAAATGATGTACCACGATATGAATTTAGCTTGAATTAAATATACCATATAATTCACTTAAGTATACACTACGTAGCGTTTATAATAATAACTATAATTAAAGCAAAAAGTTGCACTAGTCGAGACTCGAACCCGAACTCTCGGCATTTATCAGCGGAGCCATCGCGCAGCAAAAGTAGCAACGTAGCGGCAAAAGAGCCCAACGCAGCGCGAGCGCGCCTCGTAGCTCCGGAGTCCGGCGCACAGTTGTCAGGCTTGGCGCCGTCCGCGGTTTTGGCGTTTTTTACTGTTTTGTTTGGTAGCTGCTTTGCTCTCGGCTGAGCCAGAGAGCAGCATCGTATTCGCGAGCAGTACTGCGCCGCTATATATACATCCGCCGAGTTCTTACGACTTTCGCGAGTGCAAATGCGGCGAAACCTGCAGCAGGTCGGCGGCTGATGATGCTCTAGTCGTCGCCCCGCTTTCTCTCTCTCTCTCTCTCTGTATACATAACAAACGGGATTTGCTGTTCAGTAAGTGCACGGGAACAGCGAGGAGTGATTCTTGACTTGGCGGCGGCGTCCAGAGAGAAACGTCGAGGAGCAGCGGCAGCAGGAGAGGAAGGGATAGCGAAAGGGGCCGCGCGCGGCGCATCGCCGCTCCTGCAGGTCTGTCCGCACGAGACATGTAAAAATGGCGTCGTCCCAGGATGCTTGGTATCTCTCGCTTCTGGGCCTGGCCGAAAACTTTCGTACCTCGACGCCGCCCAGCATCAAGAGCTGCATCCAGTGTCTGCAGGCGGTTTTCAACTTTAAGCCTCCCCCGAGGGTCGAGGCCAGAACCCATCTGCAGCTGGGGAATATTTTATTTACGCACACGAAAAACATAGATCTCGCTCGACATCACCTCGAGCGCGCGGTAAGCATAACCTCACTTTTGCCAGCTTTGGAGGGAAGGATGGGAGATGATGATCTGTGCTCTTTTGCAGTGGCAACTCAGTCAAACGATCAATTCCTTTGACGATGTCAAGTTTGAGGCTGCCAGTGTCCTGGCAGAGCTTTATGAGCAGCAGCAACAGTCCAATCTTAGTCAGTCTATCCTGCGGGATGCTATTGGGATCTCGCAGCACAATGTTTACTGGCACTGCAGGCTTATATTTCAGCTAGCAGTGAGTTTAATTTCTGTTTATTTAGTTTTGCTTTAACATAAAATACTTATATTTTTATCTTAATTGCAGCAAATTCATGCATCGGAAAAGAAACTAGATATAGCTGGAGAATTGTTGGCTGTTGGGGCTGATTATTCGCAAATAGGCAATGCTAATTACACAAGGGTGTTGTTTCTTCTTAGTCGATGTATGTTGTTATTGATAGATAAAAAATTTGCAGAGGTTTTGCCACTGCTTAATTCGACTGGGCATCAAGTAGAAAATTGGCAAGGCAATCCTCATCAGAAGGAATATCTTAAAGTATATTTTTTGGTACTTCAGGTTTATCATTATTTAATGTCTGGACAGGTAAGAGATTAAAAAGTCAGGTTTCTTTATTATTATTATTATATATATATA
>JAWWEM010000027.1:6028142-6046869 GCA_035582935.1 Ormyrus thymus
CGCCGAACATGTCAGAAAAAATGGAGCTCAAGCATAGCATATTTGAAAGATCGAATCCCGGATAAAGCGGCAGAAAAAGCAGCGCAGAATCAAACACCCACCTGACTGTTGCACCTTACCTCCTTCCTTCCTCGCGGCCGAAGGAAATAAAAAACTGCTCTCTCTCTCTCCCGGGCTAATTACCGCCACACAGCGGCAGCGCGAAAGTCGCGAAACGGTCCGATTCCCTCGTAATTACCAGCGCATGCAGCCTTTTACCGCCTCTCCCCCCCCCTCCCGCCCGCCCGGCGCAATCGTAATGCGAAAATTATCGGCCTCAAAATCTCAGCTCCGCGAAGCAAGAGCGGCGGCGGCGGCGTCGGCGCAGCTGGGAATATCGAAGAAATCTGGGCCGTCGATTTTACGAGGCCGCAGCCGTCGCTCGGCGCGTGCCGCTGCTTCTTTTTTCTGGCCGATCGCCGCCGATCGACAAGTGAATATGCATGAGCGGCCCGGCCCGGGGAAAAGGTGCCTTGGCCTACGCTTCGAGAGAGAGAGAGAGAGAGAGAGCCTCCTTGGCGACTACTCCCCGATCGGAGCTCGGCGATTCGAGCTTCCGGAAAGGGGGGTAATTGCCCGCGGAGATATCACAGAGCGCGGGAGGAGCGCCGGCCGATTGCCGAGATTGGCCGCGATTGCCGAGCCGCGCAAATCATACGATCGTTACGCGAGGACGACGGCCGAGGCGAGTTCTCAAGCCGGCGGGGAGACGGGCTGCCTTTGAACGAGGCAGCGCGCTTTCTGGAAATTGGAGAGCTCTTATATTGTTAAGGTTATTATTGCCTTTGTCGAGATGGGTATCTTGTGCAATTGGAATTCTGAGGCGTTATCGATGCCTTTGAATATATCGGCATTCATCGCTGGCAACAATGAGCAATAGTCCTTTATACTTCCTTTGCGCTTCCCACTGTTAAAGTTTGCGTAAATAATACAAGCGTCCAACCTCTTACCGTTCCGTAAAACACGAAAATACAAATTAGCCTCCTCCGCGAGGCTTAAACTGGCGTAATTATATAAAACGATCCCTATCGATCATTAGAATCTATGTAAATATTAATCGACCGCTTCCTCCAGGAATTGCCCAGAAAATAATAAATTACACGTCTGCCCGAGCCGTCAAAAGAGGACTCCCGAGCATCGAGAGAGACGCACCGGCCTCTCCCGAAAAGTATAATTCAACACCTTGTCGTGGGTCGGGAGCCGCGAGTATCCCCCCCCCCCCCCCCCGCCCCGTCGAAAGGGGTACAATTTCCTCGGCGCTTCTCCAAAATCCGCAAACATCGCCTCTCCGCGGCCTAGATCCCTCGTCGGATTAGGGGAAAGAATAAGGCGGCAGAACAATGGGGGCCCCGGCCGTATTATCATACGGCGCTCGGTGTGCTCGGACTAGTTGCTTTACGCATCAATTAAGTTCGATAGATCGGCAGGAAGGAGCGCCTTTTTACCGTCTCGCCGCGGAGACGATAGCATCGGCTCGTTTACGCTTTCTGAGCTGAGAATCGTATATTAAAGGCAGCAAGCCTCCTCCCCCTCTCTCCCCCTCTCTCTCTCTCTCCCTCGAGGGCTTCTCACGGACGATACGATTGTATTCGCGCCTCGCGGAAAAAAGCTGAATAACAATCGCTTCCTCCTCCCGCCGCGCAGCGCCGCCGTGACATCTGCTCTCGGGCTGACGACGGGGCCTTATCCGCGAGTATAAGGCCGCTGACTTTCTAGCTATCTGGATCGGTTTTTGCCGGCGACCGGCCGGGGAAGGGGGCGGTAATTAAGCGGAGATGCGCTATCGATCGGCACGCGTTTCTTAACGGATTTGCTTTTAATTGGCGCCTGCTTTGCATGCGTATATACGCGGACGGTGCTCGTGGAAAACGTACGCGTCGCTTCGTAATTCCGCGGCGAAAGGTCGGCTTTTCATATGTCATTTTCCGCTCGCGGGACAGGTCTTTAAAGCGCACAACGTCGGTAGAGGCAAAGCGTACTCTTTGAAAACTAAAACATAATGTAAAAGCCCACCGTCCAAGTCCGCTTCCCCGACGCTCCCGACAAAAGGAAGCTGAAGCTTCGCCCGCGGAGAGGCCGCATTCCTCGCTGCTCGCTCGAATTTTCCGAAAAGCGTCGAAATCTCGCCGAAGCTCGGCGCCGCATAGCGATGAGCGCGCGGCTCGCTCCTCGCCGAGTCTCGGCACGCGCTCGGCGCGGCCTTTGTGCGCCTAAAAATAAATTAGCCGCGCGCGACCGAGCGGGAGCGCCCGCGCCGCGAGGAGGAGCAGCGTGTGACAAATGTCGATACGCACGGCCCGGCTAATGCCCGCATACTTATGCTCCCGAGGCGACGAGGCTCCTTTTGTGCCCCACCCCCCGGCGAGTGGCCTGGCGACGATTTGTCGCTGTTTACCACAATGCGCGCCTGTATTTATGGTAAATAGCAGCGCTGAAAAGTCGCCTGGCGAGCCTTTGGCTCGTTTGAGTCTCGCGTACGGAGACGGGCTTGGAAAAATTATCGCCGAGCTGGGAATCGGAGGATCGAGGTGTAGGCGCCTTTTGCAAGGGTGACTCTTTGGGCGTTTTTTTTTCTTTTTATGAAAAAACAACATTTTTTTGGCTATCAACTTATTTATTGCGCAAAGTAATTGTGCGCGCCTTTATTTCGCGCGGGAAAATTGAAAGAAAAGCGTCGAAATCAGCGCGCAATGGCGAGCCGCAGCTAATACACTCCCTATTCCCCCGTAGGAAGACCGCCATTGTAAGAAAAGTCGAAAGTTTCGCCATATTGTCGACGGTCCCTTTTCCCCCTTGGCCGTAGATGATAATCAGCCGCGGCTGATTTTAGTTCGTTGATACGAGGTAAGGGCGGTTACCTGCGCAACTTAATGAATACATGAATATAATTTGGAAAAAGGACTTTTACGAACACGACGGCGGGGGGACGAGAGCGTTTCGCGGGTTATCGCTCCAAGTTCCCTTCTTCGCCCTTCTGCCTCTCGCTTTTGATTTAAGAAGTATTACGGCGACGCGGAGGGAATTATTTAAATTTATACGCGCGCCGTATTTTTATCGTTCCTCTCCGGGTAATTTATTATTTGGAAGTAAAGCAGAAAAGTGGCTTTGAGCAGAAGTATAAACACTGGGCCTTCATGCGTGAAACTTAAATAAAATGTTCGGTAAATTAATATATCTCTGTATAAAATGTAAAGTTTCTTTATTTTTCTTAATCTGGATAACGTACAGTGTGTAAACATTTGTAATTAACGATGCGATTCGCAACTGAAGTGGTATGTTTATGCACGTCTGATTAATAAACATAGATGCATGCTTCGGAATGTGTTCCAGGAGGCGATGCGAAAAGAAAATCCTCTTTGCTGCGAATAAAATTTGTCACTAAAACTATAATGACAATAACGAAGGCGTGCGCGCGCTTGACAATTGAGGTGCGCTCTCGCTCTCGGCCCTCCCGAATCTGTCGGCTGAAACAGAAATGGAAATCCGAGGCCACGAGGACGAGTCGCGCAAGGTGTCCTCTGTCTTCGATCGTCACCAATGCGAATTCGCAACGATGTATATAACTCGTTCCATTCGAGAGCAATGTTGCAGTCAAAATTACAAATATTTCAGTAAAAATTTCTGAACTTTTTGGTAACGGAAGCACAGACTGTCAAAGCCCCAAAAAATTACCGTACTTTTTAGTAAATTTTACTAAAATTTCAGGAACGTTTAATAAATTTACACGAACTTTTAATAAAATTTCATTAAAATTTACTAAAAAGTATGGTAACTTTTTGGGTTTTGGCAGTCTGTGCTCGCTTTTCTAAACAGTACAGTCATTTTTACTGAAACTTTTTCTCCGCGTAGGTAAGATATTTGCGCGGCTCCTCAAAATCCTCGATTCCGTTTTACCTCAATCTTTTTTACGAATGTATCAACAACTTTATACGCGAATCATTAACGAACCGGCAGAAACTTGTGCAGCAGCATTTTTAAAGGCAACTTCTGTCCCGGGACCGCTGCTTTCCCACACTGTCAACTGGTAAATCCTAAAAGTATCGCTACGCTAACAATCTGTCAAACAGCCTTTTCAGCTCGAAAACTTCGCCGAGCGAAGTTTCCTGAAAAGAGCCTCCTCGACAAAGGTGCCCGAAGCACACATATCCCTTTGAGAGCTTCAGTCCAGAATTACAGTCCGCTGACGGAAACGCGAAATAATTCGTTTTTCCACGTTCGGCGAGCCGCTCTCGCCAGCAGCCCGCTCCGTGCTCTCAATGCCCGACTTCCGCTCCTTTGATAACGATTTCTCGCATACTCGATGCTCTCCCATATATATCGATTACCGGCCGTGTAATTTGCAAGCGTAATGCCGCACGCAATGCGCCATTCAAAGGAATGACTCGCCGCCGCCGCCACAATGCCATTAGCCGCCGCGAGAAAATCTTCGTATGAAAATTCCGCGCTGAGCACGCATATATACGAGCATCATCGATCCGCTTCTCACGGGGGAGCGAGTAATTATGGAACAAGGACGCCGCCGAGATCAGCGAGCTACGACGACGGCCTTTGCGGAGTCGGGAGCTTTTCAGGGGATTCGTCGCGCTTGGTTTTTTTTTCGTTATTACATTTGCCGGGCTGGATTTTCTGCGCAAGAAAAGTTTCTGGTGATTAGCGCGGCTGTTTTATTGCTGCTCGCTTGCTATTTCCTCGAGTGGTGGATTGAGGAAACGATCGAGCGCGAGTTCGTTTTCCTCATTTATTGCGTAATGGAAAATTGTTTCGGCCACCCGAGATGATAATTAAATTATATTGCGAAGTTGCGAAGGATTTAGAATTGTCGTTGCTGAAAAAGTTTTTCCATTGTTTTACTTTACCAAATTGGGTTATAAATGTGCGTGGAATACAAGGAGAACTAATTATGCAAATTCGATTAGATAAAAATGGCTGACTTTGATCGATCGCGGAAGAAAGTTTTGACTTCTGTCACAGTGAGTTAAAAATCCTTAGCGCAAAATAAGCAGATTATTATTTTTTCCTAAATATTCTTAATCTAAAGAATTTGAAAAATAAAAAAATTAACGTTACAATTTTTTTTATAATTTCGGCGATTTTAGCTAAACAATTTTTCCCGATTTTCTATCGAAAACATTCCAATAAAAACATTTATACTTTGAAGCTTGCATTTCTTTCCACTCTAAAGAGACCTTATTTTTCATTTAATTTTAGTAGAGGACCGTACTTGATTACATGCCTTCCAGTGCCATTGTTTCATAAAGTCATGAGCAGGATTCAAGATACTTACATGTGTCAGGTAATTGCGACCCGAAGGAAATAATTATATAATTCGAAACTAGCAAATGACTAGCAAAGCTTACGAAACATAAATCTCATGACAATTATCTTTAGAAACTTAGCTGACTATTGCGCGCTGAGCCGAAAACAATAATTTTATTAAAACTCTGCCTCGCGTTGCAGGTTCTTTTTTTTCCGCGAGATACGCACATCTTTCCATTTACATAACGACCTTCCATCTTTCGGAATCGCGAGATCCTCGACGCCACCCGCGATCCTCCCCCGAAAATCCGCGAGAAACGACCGAGCGCAAAAGCCAAAGCCCCCAATTCCGCGCTCCTGAGCAAACCGTCCGAAATTCGGGCCCGATCTCCCCGCGCAGGAGAAGAAAGAAGCTCGGCCGTGAAGCGTCGGAGGGACGAGCGTCCGCGCGCGGAAGGGCAGAAGTTATGAAAACTGCGAAGCCGGAAGGGGGCGTAAGATAATGATATGCGGCCTCACGCGAGCGGCGGCGGCTCTAATTTTAGATCTTGTCACTGCGGCCAGCTGCCTCGCTCCTCCCCGGCCATTACACGCGTTTACGCGAACACCGAGAGGCGGAATCCCACCCGCCGATGACACGAGAGAGAGAGAGAGAGAGAGAGAGAGAGAGAAATTGCGGAGGTTATAGGCTAAGCCCGCGATAATGGACGAGCTTCCGAGCTTCGACGAGAGAGAGCCGAGTATAATTGAGAGCTGCCCGCGGGTTTCGTCGGCTTTCGGCTGATGGTCTGCCATTAGATCGGGGATCGATGTAGCTCCGTCGCGGGGGTGGACGCGCAGTTCCTCGCGCCGTCCGTTCTCGGGAAGCGAGGCAAAAGCTTCAATTTCACCGTGAATAATGAACGAACGAGGAGAAGAAGCTCCGAGACGAGCCTCGAGAAGGCGAACGTCTTGTTCGTCGACCGTCCGTTGGCCAAAAAACGCACGCCGCTCCTCCCGAAAATCCCAGCGCTAATCCATCACTTGACTCTTCCCCGTTCGGCGTAAATTACTATAATAGCCGCTCTCTCTCTCTCTCTCTCTCTCTATCATACGATATATAACGCACACCCCGGCGGTGAGCAGTCGATGGTGGGCCGGAGATAAAGGGCCCGGGCTTCTCCGGGGCCGCAATTAGCGCTCGGAACAAAGTGCGCAGCGCTGTCGCGGCAGCTGGCTTTGTTTCACCCTTTCCTCGCGGCCGGTGGTGCTCTCTCTCTCTCTCGGGCCTACAGGTGCGCGCAGGCCCCGGAGTTTCTTTCACTGCGCGGGAGAGTGCGAGCATCCATTATGTATCGACGCCGGACGTTACAATGCGACATCTGTTCCCGGATAAAGAACTGTCGCGCGAGCGGGATGAGGACGACGGCGAGGAGGAGAAGGAGGAGGAGGAGGCCGGAAGGGAGACTGCGAGTTTTCTTGCGGCCGCGAGGGAGTGTGGTTTTCGGCACCTTTGTGAGGCGCAGTGGGAAAGGTGGACGAGGAGGCTAACTTTGCTTTTTCGTCGAATCGGTGTACATTTTAGTTGATAAGGCGGTATGAATTTTCAAAATTTATTTCTTCGAACGTCCGAATGAATGATGTATGAGCGCTATTTATTCGGCGCCGCTTTTGTTGTTTATTAAAAAATCATGTATAAATTCACCTGTCGCTCAAATATTTAGAACTTCTGCGAAATTTAATAAAAAGTGATGGACGACTGTTTGTTTTCAGAACTCTTTCGCGTAATTAGTTCCAGAGCAAACTTAGACCGTTCGTTTTCATATACAATCAGCGCCAGATCACCGTTGAAACTTCTTAGCCGCAGAAAAAAGAAAGGAATAAAGAATCCCGACACACGTGCCGTTTGCGAAACGAGAGCTCCGCAAGCCGATATTTGCTGTCGCTATCTCGGCTAAAGCTCCGCGTACAGTAGCGACTGCAGCTTCAATTTATCAAGTGCGAATAAATAGATTTAGCGGGTGATTTAGTTGTAATTACAGTGAGAGAAATGGGTAAAGGACTCGCGAGCACCTGTCTTTTGTGCGACGCTAAAAATCACAAATGTGGAAAGTCAAACAGTCCAAATAGAGACGTGCGAGCGGACGAGAAATTACAGTATTTGCTGTAACTAGGTGTGCTCTGCCTTTTTATTTCAAAATGGCACACATTCTCCCGAAGCTGCACTTCGGCCGAATGCTTTTTATGCGAAATTGTACGCCTTAAACATTTTTAAATTGACACCTTGCGACACGTTTCGTGCGCACAAAGTCAAGGATCGAGACTCGCGATTAAAACGAGGCAAAGGCAATCGCCAGCGTACAAAGTGCGCGAAACATCGGCCTTCCTTCAAACGCGCCATCACCCGAAAGAGGAAAAAGTGAGCCTCGGCCAGGTGCCGGCGCCGAGGAGATCCAGCAAGCCTGCCTTCCCACACCTCATTGTTCCCCGGCTGCCGTCGGCTCCCATCCATCATCGGCTCGGCGGTTCAACGCTCGCGCCAAAACAGTTACATTAGCCCAGCATCGCCTCCGATCCCGCTATCCTCCCGACGTCGACGGCGGCGGGCGGCGGTCGATTCAATGCAAATGCCGCGTCCGATGACGCGCGCTCAGCGGCCCGTGAAGCCGAAGGGTCGCGTAGGGAGGGGGAGGGAGGAGTAGGCGGCTTTGTGCCCGCGGACCGGCCAATAGATCGGGCCCGATAGGTGGGCATTAGCTATGCGCACAGGTGCCTTTGTGCGAGCTGACGCTGACGGAACAGGATGCTGAATGCCTCGCCGAATCAATTTACGGCGGCGAGGAGCTTCCGACGCGCCGGCGATGGCTGCTGCTCGCGGAAAAGCGCGGCTTGGACTGTTGGTTAAGATATCTGGATGATGGTGTGGCCCGTTTCGAGTGAACGTTGAATATTCAAGATTTGTGGGAGAGTTTGGCAAGTTGTTTCAAAACGGCATTCAATAATCTATGGTTGGGCAGGCAGTTTCGTTTTAAGTTTCAATCTGCTTCGAAGAGCTTCTTGCCTCGGCGACGCCAAATCTTCTACTAATAGAGACATAATTATTTGAGTGCGAGCCTGCTGTTAAAACACCTACTTCTACTTTAAATTTGATCTTCGTTATAACTAAAAAATTAAAAATTTAGATGAAAAATGAAAATTCAGAGCAAACTAATAAAGCTTCCAAAAGTATACAATCCAGTGTATACAATCAATACTTGAAATGGCTAATACTTTACACAGCTTCATCGAACCGTAAAGATAAACTTCCCCGACGTCTCAATAAAAAAATTTACATTTATCAAACGCAAACGCCGAGGCCCCAAATCTCGTCCCGCCGCCTCGACCTCGACGCTCTTCCCTCCGCGAAAACTCGCGAGTCCATCGCGAGAGCGAGAGCCCGGTTGACGCGCGTTTCGCAATTACAGCCTCGCGGCAGTGCGCGAAACCCGGGTGCGTGCACGCGCCGGTTACATAAGGCGTGGCCGGCTGATTGCAGCCTCCCGCGGGTCCCTCTCGCAAAAAGGCGAACATAATCGGCCTTTATGCGCCGGGAGCCCGAGGAGACTCCCGGCAATCAGCGCTAATTGTCACTTTGACAAGCAATTACGCGCGGCGCGCCGGACGCGCTCATTATACGAGCGAGCTTTTTCTTATTCGCCCGATCGCGGAAAAGCGCCTCGCGCGGACACGCGGCCGCGGCGATCGATCCGCCGAGCGGGGAATGCCGGGATTGGTTAATGACACGAGCGACACGTCGCGCGGACGTGTCATTACGCCGACGGGGGGGCAAACGGACTTCTCGGTGATTTGACGGAGGAAAAATGGTGGACGGGAACGGCTGTAAGACCAGGAGCCGCTTGGCTCTTTGATTGCCGGTTGCGAGGCGGCCGCTGATATTTCATGGTAATAAAACGATCGAGGGGAATGAGGAATTAAAATCGCGTCCTCGATAGTTAGTGGCTCGGAGAATATTTTTCTCGGGCCGACTGCCGCGATCGGAGTAGAAATCAAAGCTGCGGGAATGTTTTTTTTTTACATTTTTTAAGCGTGGCTCCAGTAACGCTGTCTTGTCAGTTAGAAATCATTCGTGATTTATTCGACCAAAAATTTTAATATTTTGCCAGGAATAGAAAACGTACACGTTTCATGTATAAAGATAACTATTATAGAAAGATATTAGTTTGAACGATAAAAATACGTAAAGTTTTGACGTTCATTTACCGTAAAATTATCAATACCTAAAATGTCCTAAATTTTTTCTAAATATTCAAAAATTGTTAAAGTTTTCCAACTGCTTTTTACTATGAAACTATTAAAAAATCTTGGAAAAAAAATGCTTTACCCTCACGATTTACAAAGTAAGTCAAGCAATCTTTCATTCCCCAATGCCCCAACCATCTCCAGCCCTGAAAACTTAAACCCTCCCCAAAAACTAAAAAAAGAAGAAAAATCAAGCCCAGGAAAAAGGCAGCCTTCGGCCAATAAACATCGGCAAAAGCGTAAACCTTTAGAATCCTCCGGCCTCACGCAACGACAATTACAGGAGTTAAGGCTCAAAAAGCCAGTAGTCGGGAGCGCTTATCGCGTAAATTCGATTCGCGCGCTCGCTCGTTCTCTCTCTCTCTCTCTCTCGCTCCGGTCGGGCGTTCCTCCGGCGTTCGGCGGCGCCTCGCTCCGCCCGTCGACTCGACCAATCGGCGAGCGGCCCGGCGATCCGCCCATCGCAGCGCGGAGAGCTCGAGCTTTCACCCTTTCGCGCGATAAATCGCGGCCCTTATTAAATATTACTCCCGAGTAATGCCGGACGTTATTTATGGAGATGGATCGAGTGTGACGGATTGCGGGGAGGAGGTTTTTTTTTTTTCCTCTTTCGGACGGCTTCGGGGGGTGGTGATTGGGGAAGAGGTGGGGTTTTTTTTGTAGGAAGCGAGGATTGAAGAGTGGAAAATGAGAATTTTTTTGGAAAGTCTTGCTGCTTGTGATAATTGTGTAAAGGGGGTGATTTTAGTTTAATCAGTAATTTCATTTAGTGAAAACTTGGTTAAATAAACGTTTTGTAAAAGAAATCTTAAAAGGCTAGAGTTAACGTAGCTCAATAATTTGCCGAGCGAGGAATGAAAAAAAAGTACTTGAAAGCAGGATTTAAAGAAACACAGTGAAGTACAATGTTTTTTTTGTATTTTAAATCAACAGGGTGGACAATTTTTCTTAAAGAAGTATCATCCAATGGCTGCGTAGTTGTAAATAGATAAAATTTTTATCGTTTTATATGCTTTTTATTTATTCTTTTTATATTATTATATACATATAATAAACATATTATATACATATACATATATACGTATAATAAATCATTAGTAATTTATTTTTGGTAACCCAAATCCTTTTTCGTAAATAACAATTAAAAGTAAACTTGCAACTAACAGCTGTTTATTTATAAACTATACTTTTAATTTCTGCTTAAATTATTTGTTCAACTTTGTACACAATAAATAATGGCTTTCTTCCGCCACCATAACAGGTAAAAGAACTTATATACGCGATGAGTTTGTAAATGAGCGGGTAAAGTGTTCTTATGAATACAATTTTTACAACCGTTGATAAGGAAATGTTTAGTTTGCTTGAAGGCACTAGAAAAGTGTGACGGCTTACAATAATAGTTTCTCCTGTTAACAAACGAGAGACGTTCAAAAAGGAAGAAAGTAATTACGTTCACCTCCGCAAGTTTTCTTATTATACCTTCCGTAGCAGGAGAGTGAATCATTGTTGCACATTAACACGCATTTATGCGCCGTTTTTTGGTTCTTATTTCCTCGTAGAAAGCTCATAAAAAATTCTAGATCATCGTCCAGATACAACAATAACCTTATTATCCAATAGATATTCTTTTAATGAATTTTAATAGCCTAGGCGAGTCACAATGGCCTCTTCAAGTGGGAGGTACTCACTTTATTAAGCTACTTATGCGATTATGTAGCTACTATGTTACAGACATGTTTTTATACCTATTAAAAGTGATGCGTTATTTACGGTGAAAAAATATAGATTTGAAAATAAAAGCAAATGTAAATATCTTTACATATATAAAGCGAATAGTAAGTCAAATATAAAAGGTTTTTTTATTGTAACTTCTCGATCCTTAAATGAAATTAGCCGCAAAACTATATTTTTAGTTTCTTTAAGCTCTGCCCGCAGAAGAGCATAATATATTTTTTATGATTAATCGATACACTTTTTTAAGCTTTGGAACATAAAATAATATGCTTTAAAAAATATGGTCTTCTATTAATTTTAAGTTTGAAAATTCGTTTATTCTTTTAAGCATTAAAAAATGTTCTTTTTGTTGATTAGGGAATTAATATTTGTTGTACAAATCCTTTAAGTGTTGCTTAACCTTTATGTGTTAATTTTACTTTGAAAACTCTTTTTTTTTTAAAATCGTCACACATTTTTTTGTTCATAAATAAATATTCAAACTCAGCTTCTTTATTTAAAATTAAAGTAATTTTTCATTTTTATCGTGATTCATTTAGCGAGTCCCTGACAATTAATTTAAATACTCGAAACGTGCTAAATTTAAAAAGAATTCAAGCAAATAAAAATTCTTTATTATTCCTTCAATAAATAATTATCTTTTGGATAAAACTAACCGATTCTTAAGAAATTCTCTCTTCGAATGGAGCGGAAAAACGCGTCCGAAGCAACGGAAATTTTTTCAAACGAAAGCAAAACCCAAACAATGAAACGCGGACTGCCGATTTTCTCGGGAAAAACATCGAGCCGGCGCGAATAATTTCCCTCGACACCCCGGCGTGCGTGACGCCAGCCGACTCGGCGTAAAAAATCCCCGAGATGGAAATCGATTTTTTAATCGTCCCGCGAAAACCCCCCCGTCTCCGCGTGCATAATCCACCCCCTCGCCCCGTCCAATTATCAGCGCCAGCCCTCCGAGCGCGCAGCCCGGCCTGCCGCAGAGAGCGCGGCACTGCAGAAGCTCGTCCGCTGATTAAATTCAAAATGGAGTCGGCGCTTCCTCCCGCGGGGTGAGCAAAGCCAGTCGCGCGCGAAGAAAAGCTGCAAAGCCTGCGCCATTTTGCTTAATCCTCCTCGGGGGGGAGCCCCCGGTGGGGGGGAGGGGGAAGGCGGAATCGATAGACCAATGGCCAGCTTGCGTGCTTGCGCCCGCGGAGCTTTCCCCCCCGGTGCTTGAGCAGCAATTTAGCTGATTCATTCGGCTGGCGCATGATTTATCGGCTCCGCAATTTATTCGCCCGTCGAGAGAGAGAGAGAGAGAGAGGGAGGGAGAAAAACCTGCGGCCGAGGAGCGTGTTGAGTCTCAATTTCTCGCGAATAACCGCCTGCCATGAATCTTTCACCGGCGAACTCTGCCCTTTGACGATGCCTTTTTCATGAGCTGCCGATTGTCGCCGACGGTGAATCATTGATTTGCCCCGATGCCGAGCAGGGAGGAGATATAATCATCGCCCCCCGAGCCTGGCGGCACATTTGCGGAGTGTAAGTCGCTTCCCTCCTGAAACTCGAACCGAGACGGAGGATAAACGACTGTTTGTCAGCTTTAATTTTGCCAGTTTATCGGGGCAATTAAATCGGGGAGGGGATTTTTACCTGGACGCGTGCTTGTAATTTTTTATGGAAATTCGAGAGGGCGAACGTACTCACCTATCGTCTTTAAGGGCGACTGGTTAAATGTAATGATGGCTGAAAAGATACTTGTAGTATGCGGCATGTATATTCTTAAGCAAACCGAAACGATCATT
The DNA here is from genome assembly GCA_035582935.1 of Ormyrus thymus. Taxonomy (NCBI): domain Eukaryota; kingdom Metazoa; phylum Arthropoda; class Insecta; order Hymenoptera; family Ormyridae; genus Ormyrus; species Ormyrus thymus. The sequence continues at coordinate 6,041,234 of JAWWEM010000027.1, forward strand.
ATAATGTACAGCAGCACTGCCTTTGTTCATCCTGTGAAAGTTGGCGAAGCGTGACGTAGTTGAAATTACGGCTTTAATTATTATTAAAAATTCACCTGTCGCTGGGAAGCTGGAAATTTTAAATTTCACGATGAATTAGCGGTATTGTCAATATTTAAATTGAGACTACAAATTTTGGTATTTACTCTGCGAGTGTTAAAACAAGCTGTATCGAGTCAATGTAAAAAAGTCTGTCTTTTTTCCCATTAATCTTTTTGAAAAACTTAGTCGCGGCAAAACTTTTCAGAAATACCATAAAATTCACTCCTTAAAACAGAATAACTTGAGGTTCGCTAAAGCTTTCATGTTTTTTTTTTAATTCTCCTCATACAATAACCGTTACATCATGTGTCACACGTGGAATAACTACAATGCAAGTTCAATGTTTCCTCGACGATTCTCATAAAAAAAAATTAGTAACCAGAAAGAAAAATTATAAGTTTTTCGAAAAGACAGTCGCACAGAAGCGCAAAAGAAACCATACTCTGCCAGCAAGAAATCACGCATCGATTGGAAGGAATAATTCAAAACGTCTCGCAGTACAATATTCGGCGGGGAAACGACGAACTCGTTTTTTTTTCATCAGGTCAAATTATAAGAACAGCTTCTACGTCTACTCGCAGGCGAAAAAAAAAAAAAAAAAACGAATGGCCGTAAATAATTCAAGGGACATTAATATGCCATTCAGGAGTACACTCGCGTGAAATCAAGTGCTGCAAATTTTATGAATGCCTAAGTTTATTCAATAATTTAAGGATCCCGGGGATATTATCTGAATCAAATATTCATCGGGCGTAATTTGGATTTACAATTATTTGACTTTGTTCTGTGAGCTGATAATTATGCAAGGGACCTTGGCGATTATTTTTCAATTATTTATAGTGATTCGTTATAATTGTAAAGTCTATATATGTTGATTTTCAATAATTCACGATTTGAAAAGTTTTAGAGAGAATATCTTCTGTCAAATATTTAAAAAAATTATTTCGGTAATATATTCTACTAGTCTATCTAAATTTTCTACTAAAAATTTCTATTACGCACAAGAAGACGATTCAAGTCTCGCGTTAACCAATCGTTAAACTCAGCAAGGATCGATTTCATCGATATTTCTCAAGCGCGATGAAAAAGTCACCGAACGAAGAAAAAAGGTCAGGCCCCGCAAACGCGAACAAGTCGCTTAGCGGCAGCAGAATTCCGTTTAGATTAGATTAAGAATAGAATCAAGCGAGATAAGCCGCCGCCTCCGGATGCAGGAACGTGTGTGCGGACTGCACAGTAGCGAGGTCGACAATGCATCTCGCATTAACACCTAAGTCAACAGGGGGGCCCGAATTCAAATTCTAATGCATTAACAGGAAGGGCATGAAAAGCCGAATGATTTCGTGCCGGCTTCCAGAATACGTATGTCTGACTGATTATGCAAGGCGGAGGCCAAGTTTCGAGGCGGAATATTGTGAAACGTCATGTCGAGAGAGCGAGGAATATTTCTCTTTTGTGCGCGACAGATCTTGGCTGTTTTTCAGAGCCGACTACCGGATAGAATAATCGTGCGAGCTGCGCTTTGGAGTTTCGAATGCTTCGATCGGCGATCCGAGGTATCTTTTGGTTGGTAGAATTTTGTCTTTTACTGTTTATTTTTTTTTTTATACTAGACAGTGAATCTTCCGTTTTCCACTGTAGATCGGAAGCTACTGCAGGAAATGGCTTGTGGCGTTTTGAAATATTGAAGCACGTTGCAAAATTTTAAAACGTACAGTCACATTTTAGCAAAAAGAGAAAAAGGGAAAAGTATTTATTGCGGATAAATTGCAAATCGAAACTTTTCGATGATGAGAAATCAGGTGTGGAAAAGGCGCATATTCTCTCAGAAGAACTATAGTTAGAGGCAGAGAACGCGGGATTGGTAAAAATAACGAGATACCAGGGAGTAGCTACTATAATATTACATGTAAAAAGCAGGAGAAACTACAAGAAGTCTACCGTCCGCCGCTACTCCCAAGCAAAGTAGAAAAAAGAAAAAGAAAAGACTTTGAAATCTAACAGCGAAGCAGACCTATCGCTCCTCACTCGGAAACTCGTATAAATAATAATCAGCGAATCCCCTCACTCCACCTCAAACGAAGATCCCCCACAAGCCTCGCCTCGATCTCTCGCTACAGCGGACTGCCGATCCAGCTCCCGTGGAACTGAGTCGAAAAAACGGCGACGGCGGCAGCATCACCCACACACGCACTCGCCGGGAAATCAATTGCCTCCCAGCGGCGTCGGCGGCGCTGCCGTCCGCGGAGTGGGGTGACGGATGGGTGGGCGTCTCTTTGGCGGCGGCGGCCAATTGGGCCCGCTCCGGGGGGCTTTAATGGTGGGTAGGCGGGCTTGGATGCTCAGGCCGGCTGCCCTTTCTCCGGTCGGGTGCGCGCGCCCGCTGGCGGATCGATTAGCGCGAGTCTCGGGCGAGCAGCGGCCGAGCCAGGAGCGCTCCGCTGGCGACGACTGCTGCTGCTGCCTGCAGCCGCGCTTAGTGTTCGTACCCGCAGCGGAGGAGAGGAGCATGATGATAGGCGGCGGCGTCGCGACGCCGCCCGGACAGCCCAAGTCGGCCCAGGAGTCCGGCAGCCTCGAGCTCGCCGCCGAGCCCCAGCAGCCCGAGGACACGAACAACAACAGCAACAGCAACAACAACAACAACAGCAACCACAACAGCAACAGCGGCCACAGCAGCGAGGAGGAGACGCTCGCCGCCCCGGCGCCGGTCAGGAGCAGCGCCGTCGCGGCCCTGGCGCTCAAGCCCGCCGGCTGCTGCAGGGAGCTGCCGAGCGTCGCCAGGCCCTGGGAGCACAGGCACCCGCCGCAGCAGCCGACGGCCCTCGCGGCGCACCGCCACCAGCAGCACCTGCCCATCATCGACGGTCAGTCAAAGCGCGCGCGCGCGATCGCCGATGCGCGGACGCGGCCCGCGAGAATTCCGTCGGCAGCTGTCGGAGCGCGCGGCTCGGAGGCAGGCTCGTGCGGGCTCGCGAAGGGCGTGATTTGGCGGCCGATCGCCTGACAAATCGCCCTTCGAACCCTTATCGCCGGCAGTGATATAAGGTGGCGCGGGGACCCGGGGGCCTGCGTTGGCAATATGAATATTTCATGAGCGGCGGCGGCGGGCGCGTGTGTTTACACTGCCGGTATAAATATAATCGGCCTGTAATTAATTAGCGATAGCGATCGGCTTCTCCTCTTTTCTGCGGGCGCGATTTTCGGCGCGTACGGCACGGCTCTCTGCGCGCTGCCTGATAATCTAAATTACAAGCTGCGCGCGCGGCGAATTGAGCCCCAGAAACGGAGCGAGAGATGCTATCGCGACCCGGAGGAGGGAGAGAGAGAGACAACTGGCGCGCGGCGCCGCTTCTTAAACTCGAGCGGGCCACTTTGTCTTGGATACGGAGGTGCCCGGCTTATCGCTCGGAATCTAAGAGGTGCTGACGCTGCACGACCGAGCTGCTTCTGATCGAGGCGTTGGGTTTCGGGAGCGGATTCCTTCGGGACGGATTGAAAGCCGAGAGTTTTGATTTCGGCTCGGAATTCGATGAAAATTTCGCCTCTTCGACGGGACTCTGGTGCCATTCGGAGAAATCATCTGGACGAGTTAGCGCTCGGAATTGGGTTGGGCAATCGTGAAAATCGCCGTTTTATTGAGCATATTCGATGAGTCTGGTTCTCTAGATTTTTTTTTAAATTTTATAAAAATAAATTTTACGAAAACATTGAAATTTTTGCGAGAAACGGTTTTCTGGTGTTGATTTTCATATATAATCCAGTTTGGTTTCAAATTTCCAAAGCAGCTAAGCACGTCGAGTTTTGAAAAGTTGTGGTAAAGTATATTTTTAGCTCTTCGGAACGTTCGTTATGCACATTTCACGGCTAATTTAGCTCGCCCCCGCGTTAGTCTTTTTTCTTGAATATAGTCGAGTAATTCATTATCTTAATCTTCTTCGCCACAAACGAACCATATGCTCTTAAAAATAATCAATAGCTGTTTAAGCAGCTCAGCAAAACATTCTGCGACTCTGTGTCGGACAAATATTTACCGAATAAAATTTCATTCCATTTTAAGACTCAATAACTTTTACAACTTCGCGAATAAAATAATTGAATTCAATCCGCACTCGAAACGAAACATTCGTTTCCGCGCGAAATCATTTCTCTCCAGCGCGAGTGTATACCAGCTCGTAAAAAGGCGTCGCGGAACGGCCCAATTTTAATTAGCCAATTCCGCCTCCCGATAAACATCGAACGCCTCATAAAGAGGCAATTAATCAGTGGCGATCCCTCCGCCCTCGCGCGAGAAATTTCTCACGCGCCTCGGATCCTCCCTCCCTCCCCCCGTCGCCGGGAGGGGCGAATCCGACGAAATCACGGAAAGCCGGGATGTGTCCCCGCGGATTTTATAGCCGATTAAATCGACGACACGCGAGGCATTTCAATTAGGGCTCTCTCTCCTCCCCCTCCCCCAATTAGCCAGTATTTCCAATTATAAATAACGATAGGCGCTCCGCGGCCATCCGGAACAAATTCCTTTTCCAGGTAATCCGAAATTCTAGAGTGTACCTGTATAAGATTACGAGGTAGCCCGTAGAGGAAGAAAAAAAAGAAGACGAGGAAAAAAAGGAGCTCCGCTGCTCCTCGAGGTTTAATCGAGCAATCATGACTGCGTATTCGTCATTGTCTCTCCGGGCACAATGGGATATTTTCACCTGAAAATCCCCTTTATAATCGAGCGAGCGTGTCCAAGGCAAATTAAACTTTCGGCCCCGGCGTGCCAAATCGTTTACCTTTTTCTCTCCTCCACCGAGCGGGCCACCGCTGCCCCCCCCCCCTCCCTCGTCCCGCCTTAATCATTTAGCCGCTGACGAAGCGAAAGGTACACAAACCGCGCGCGCCGATTTGCCTAGGCCCGAGCGAGGAGGCCCTTAATTTTCGGCGCGGCTGGAAAAACTTGCGTAAGCAGATCGATTATGGAGCGATTTTTTGCGCCCGTAAATCAGCCGTCCCGAGAGACGCGCCGAGGTAACGCTGCCGCCGCCTCGGTTTCGCGAGGCTTTTTGCTCCAAATTGCTCTCTCTCTCTCTCTGTCGGTCATCGTTCGTTTGTCTGGTGGCTGCTCTCGACGAATGTATCTAGATATTAATTTGCCGCGGAGGGACTTTAATTTGGGAGCGATTTTTTTACAGGATAATGACTGGTAAATTTCGGCTTTCAAAACGATTATTGACCGCTTTGCAAGTGATAATTTATTAATCCTATCCTAGGGAGAAATTTTTACAATTTTTTTTTATCGCGCAAGAGGTGCTTGCGAGGTGTTTTATACACTTGTGAATAATTAAGTCTTTCTAGTTTCTCAATATTCTATGACTTACTCTGAATCGAACAATACTTTCAAGCGTTACGATAGAAAATTCAAAAAGATTATACGAGTTTTATAGTTCGCAGTCATAAAAATCGTGTTATAAAGTTTTAAATTTACCGGGTACTTTATCCCTGGTGGAAACTGAAAACATTTTTGAAGTAGAAATTGGCCATTTTTTAATCGCAAAGTAGTTTATGGCTAG
>JAWWEM010000027.1:6056952-6074600 GCA_035582935.1 Ormyrus thymus
CCGCCAGTCCCGAGCACGCGCTCCACGCCGTCGACGCCATCGCCAGGGGGTACATGCACCAAGGTCAGTGGGCTCGGAGAGCTTGGCAGCTTACGGGTTACTCTTTAGTGTGTAATCGAGGGGGTTTCAAGCATTGGAGAACAATTTTCAAAGTCGATACAAAGCTTTGTCGCGCAATCTGACTGTGTTCCTTTTGATTTTGCGTGAGAATGATGTTTGATGAAACTTTATCTTGCCATAATTTACCAAGCCGGTACAAAGTAGCTGATGTAAATTCATATTTTTATAATATCGTTGCTCTTTTATAAAATTTTTACGCGCAAAACACAGATTCTCCCTCCGCCGTGAAAATACTCAAAATAACCGCAGGATTTCAAGCAAAGATGACAATCGCGGAATGTACTTTTAAGCAGGAAGCGAGTTAATGCACTTGCGCAGATAATAACGCGATTCGAGATAGCCGGCGAAATCATTGCGATCGCATCTTCCGTAATTTCCTTCGGCCGCAGACTGATAATATTCGCGAGTCTCTCAAATAACATGATGTAACGTTCGCTTTTGAATCGTTAAGCAGGGTAAATAAATATTTTTCAACACTTAAAGTCAGTCAGAGTAAAAGCAGGTTGAAGCGAACGGGAGTCAAATGCGCGACATTAAGCGTACATCGATCACGAAATTAATTAAGCATGTTTTAATAAATTATGCAATTTCATTTCTCGATATATACGGATAACGGATTTCATCCGAGTGTCAGTATTAATTAAAGTCCTCCTTAATTATTGGCTCATAAATATCGCGCATAAAATTTACGACTTTCCATAAAAATATGAGTTAAAAGATTCGAAAAACGCGATGCCGAGCAATTGCGCGAGAATTACCGATGTAAATAGCTAAATTAAATCTAAGGCTAATTCAAGGCCGATGACTATTTGTTTTTAAGCGTATCAACGGCAATATTAATTATAACTTTATGAATGAACATTTTCGACGTTATCGAAAGTGCGAATATATATTGCCGTCACCTCAAATTCAGTAGCCATTGATTTTATTCATTTCCACATGCATAAAAGATTTACTGCAAGTTATATATAATCGCGTTAAGCACATAGATACAAATTAAAGACACGCGGAACTAATAATTATGAAAATTTTCAGCTTCGTATTTTAGCATAATGCAAGGTCACGCGTTAATTATATACGTTTAAATGACCAACCTTCGGGAGCATTTTTCTGAATTCCCACCATTAAGTGGAATGCTGCCCCTTATAGTTTAGAACAATCCCTATAATTATCTTTAAAACGCGATCATTCCGAGGCACTGACTTCTTCCTCTGGCTACCAAGTCATTTTCAAAATTGCAAAACTGCCCGAAAGCCCGAAAATCGAGCCCCGAAAACCGAGCGCCGAACTGAGGGCGCCTCGCCTGAGAACAAAAAAAAAAGAACTCCCGCTCTATGTCTGTCGAAGCAGAGGGCGACGGCGAGGACGGCAGCCTGGACGGCTCGGAGCAGCCCAAGTTCCGGCGGAACCGCACGACCTTCAGCCCGGAGCAGCTGGAGGAGCTGGAGAAGGAGTTCGAGCGGTCGCACTATCCGTGCGTGTCGACGCGCGAGCGGCTCGCCTCCAAGACCTCCTTGTCCGAGGCGAGGGTGCAGGTGAGCCAACACAGAGAGAGAGAGAGAGAGAGCGAGAGAGAGAGAGAGAGAGAGATAACGACCGCCTCGCCGTAATGGCTTTCTTTGAAGTGCCAAGCGCTTCGGGTGAATATGTCGATGGAGCCTGATGGCCTGGGAATCGTGGGCTTGCGGGATTGGAAAATCGCCTCGTCGGGGGAATAAGGTTTCATTTGCTTCGGGAAAAGGGTTTTCGAGCTCGCTGGAAATCACTTACTGGGAGTCTATCAGAGCTCCGGATAATGCAGTTTATTTTAAAATTGAGATCAGCTCTCTCGTATAGTGCTATGAAAAAAGCTTGATCCATTCAGTCTAACGCTTTAAAAATTATGAAAAATCGATTTTTCTTAAATCGCTTATAACTTTTCAACAGTCAATTGTAGAGTATTTTCTTCATTTTGGCATTAGGAAGATCAAATCCTAACTATTAAAAACAATTTCATTCAAAAATCTTTATTTGCGTGATTCAAGAAAAATCGATTTTTCTTAGATTTTAAAGCGTTTGACTGAATAGACTTCTTTCATATTTTTATACGAGAAAACTTATCCCGAAGTTAAAATAAAATTTGGGACCCGAGGGTTTGATAGACTCTTAGCTAGCTGGACTTTTGATTGGTATTCGTATTAGCAAGTGTTAGTTTTTATAAAAAGCTTCATTACATAATTCACTCGAAGCGCTGCAGCTCAAGCAATTAGCTGAAAAATAGTTTTATTTACTGTACAACCCCGAAATAAATCCCCCACACCCCGACCACAAGTGTGTGCGCCTTCTAACAAGAGCTAACGTCGTGACTCTTAGGTTTGGTTTTCCAACAGACGGGCCAAGTGGCGGCGCCACCAGCGCATGAACCTGCTGAAGCGCTCGCCGCCGCCGCCGCCTCCGCCCCACGCGACCTCCGCCACCTCGAGCACCAGCTCCAGCGGCAATCAGCAGCAGCAGCAGCAGCAGCAGCCGGCCGTCGGGGCTGCAGCGCCTCCGCAGCCACAGCAGCAGCAGCCACCGCCGCCAGCCTCGCAATCTACGCCCTCTGCCGGCGGGGCGGCGAGCAGCGCTAGACTCCTGGGCAGCGGCGAGAAGAGCGCCTTCCGCGCGGTCGAGCGGCCCCAGAAGCCCAGCGCCTTCCGGGCGATCAGCCAGCTGCTGGCGAACGACGAGGACAGGCACCGGGCGCCGGCCTCGAACGCGACCTCCACCCCCATGGAGGAGGACGACGAGGACGAGGAGATCCAGGTGCAGGACTCGCCCGGCGCCTGGAGGGAGCGCTGGATGGAGCAGCAGCCCCTCGAGCTCACGAAGCACGATCGCTGATGACGAGGCGCCGACTAGGGCTCTTGACTCCCGCCGAGAGGTCGCGCGAGCCGCTGGGCATTTGTCGCTGGTAGACGAATCGGTTCGGCCGCTGGTGCGAGACGTCCGGAGAACTCGGCAACTTTTCGTCCGTCCGGGGTGAATCGATGCGGGAAATCGAGTCGCGCGTCCAGTCGCGTGCGATCCGCGTCGGAGGAGGAGCGAAACAATTCGTACGCGATTAGGCGATAAACTCGGTACGAGCCGAGGCGTCGATCGGCAAGCTAATCGGTTAGCTCCGAGATCTCGGTGCACCGATAAGTCGTGCTCGGAGCAATCGGTTCCAGAAATAAGTCGACCAGCGAACCGCGACCATCGGGTGTAAATATTGTTTCATAATTTATCAGCGGCGAGGAGCCGACCGGTTAATTAGCTAATCGGTTTATTACGGTCAAGAGCCCGCGGCGCGAGTGTGTTATATATATATATATACATATATATAAATATAAATATAAATCTACAAATCTGAAAAGACTGTCTTTCACACATGAAACTTTCCTACAACGACGACGGGTGCGCGTCCGAGCGAGTGTGCACCAAAGGATCTGACGTCTCTGCGAACTAGTCCTAAAATCAGTGTGTAAAATATGTAAGCGGAAGGATGAAAGGAAAGCTGTAAAATTCGCACCAACGCATAAGATTACACTTGTAGACGGACACGTTATATACATACACGCAGACACAAGCGCGTGCGACGCGCGCACGCAGACGTGCGCGCTGTATCCCGCTGTAACAAGTGTAATTGTAATATTTCTTGTAAACGACTTTTGATTATTTAAATGAAGCGCGCCGTTTGTACAGAGAGACTCTGGCCTGTGTGTGTTATTTTCTGCCTTGTCCCCTCCACCGCCAACCTTCATCCCGCAGCTATTTCGAGAATTAAGACAAGAAACGACTCTCCCGCTCTCGATTAACTCGAATCCGGCGAATATTCGGAAAGGATCTGGCGTGTAACGTGTCGCGCGGGGGAACTGGTTTTTCCCTTCGTGTCGCGAGCGAGAGGAGAAAGATTAAGAGTCGCACTCAGCCGCGCTCCCGGTACAAATTTCGCACGCGCTCTCTCTCTCTCTCTGACTCTCTCCGTCTCTCTCCCTCTCTCTCTCTCTCTCTCTCTCGCTCTCGCCGGCTATAAAGTCGAGCATTACACTCTCGATAAAGTCGCTTGAACGAGCGGCGCGTCAATTTGCATTTTTCCTTCTCACCTATTTCTCCGGGCCTTATCTGGGGCCCTGTTGGAGAGCCGCTTCTTGTTGCTCCTCGCCTCTCTCTCTCTCTCTCTCGGTCGGCCGGTTCGTATCTCGAAGCGCGTCGATTTCGGGGCGGGAGCCCGAAATTTATGAGTCGTTGGCTCGCTCGCGCACAAATAGAGAGCAGAGCTCGGGGAGAGAGAGAGAGAGAGAGAGGGAGAGAGAGAGCAGCGGAGTAGCAGCGGCAGCGGCAGCAGCTACAGCTTCTAACTCTAGAAAGAGAGGGAACGTAACAATTACTATCTGCGAGCGATCGGCGCGGCGAAGATTAACGATCTTACTCGGGGCCGAGGCACATTAAAGTCACCTCCTCCTTTTGCCAATGAGATATTGCTCGGAGTCACGTCCGCGCATGCGCAAAGGCGTGGGACGAGCAAGACCGGGGCAGTAAAAGAGATCGGGCCGCCGATCGCTAATTCGCGGCTGCTCTCCTCTCCTGCCTCTCCCGCTCTCTCTCTCTCTCTCTCTCTCGCTCTCTCGCTCTCTCGCGCCTCGAGCTCAATTAAGCGGAAAGCCCCCTTAGACCACTTGTTATGTGCGCCCGGCAGCTTTTGTCTCCTCGCGTGTGCGCACGCGCGCAGCCTCCTGTCATGAGCCCAGCCAGGCGAGAAACCGAGAAAACGAGAAGGAGCGGCTAGGATGCTGTCGACGTGATGTACAGCGACAGCCTCGATAGCGTTACAACGGCTACTAACCCTTTCTCTCTTTCGTACGCCTTTATCTCTCTCTCTCTCTCTTACCGGCTCCTCCCGCCTCCTTATACTCCCTGCAGAGCTCCTTTGTTGCTGACTCTCCAGAAATTAGACGATTTTTCAGGGGGAGGCGGGGGAACGCGCGGAGACCGAGAGATAGAGTTATCGGGGCCGCCGGCCCATTAGCATCTTTATAGAGGGGGGGTGGATTTATTTGCGCTCAATTATCGAGCGCGCCGCCATGGGAATTTCGAGGAGTGAAGGTACGCTGATGGATTTCTGGATAATAGAGTTGGCATGCTTCTTGTTCCTCGCCCGCTCCCCGAGGGAGGAAGTGTTTTGCGCTCGTAAAACGATCGTAAAACGGACAAAGGTTTCTAACGAGTGCGACCAGTTTAACGCTCGTTAACTTTTCAGAAATCTATCAGATGCCAGGAGCGTTCGAAAGCGATTTCAGCGCGCGCACCTCCGACGACCCTTTCGATATTGCAAAAACAATCGATGTTCGAGCCCTCGATATTTCCCAATGCCGCCCCCGTCCGGCCCGAAGAATTAATTAGCCGATTCGTAATTAGCGCCTCGCCGCGGCAATTCTATCGATCACTGTCGGCTCGCGTTACTCCTTGCATACGTACGTTGCAGCCGGCTCGGGAGAGTATCGGCTCGCCTAAGCCTACACACATACGCCGACTTATCGATTACTGCGCCGCTCCGAGAGCCCAGAAGAGACACTCGCGCGAGAAAGCCATAAATTTCCGTGCGAACTGCAAGAGGGACAGGGAGGGAGAGCGAGAGAGAGAGAGAGAGAGAGCCTTTTTCGAGCCTGTTTGCCGCAGCGGATAGACGAGGTGCTCCGACGAAAATGTTGCTTAATTACGTCGAGGGGGGGGGGGGGGGGGGGGCCCAAGGGCCCAAGTGCGTCGGGCGCCTTTTTACGGCTAAATTTTATGGGGTTTTATAGAGAAGTTTTTGAGAGAGGAGCTGCCGGTCCGCTTAAAATTCCCCCGGCGAGGAGCGCGAGTAATTTTGAAATAAGTCACGCGTGCGTGATATATTTCCTCGATCATCGCGTACGGACTATTATTCAGAGAGGCTAAAGGGGAGATTCTCTCTTTTTTTTTTAAAGCGTCCCTCTTGCTTGTCGGTGTATAAAGCGTTGACAAATCGGCTTTTCTTCGATTATGTAATGCTGGATATGGAGGTCCAATTCGAAATTATCGAATTAAGCTTTCGGCGTATAAAAATTGTGTTTTCAACTCGATGTTCCAGAGCTCCGTGAAGTTGTTTACTCAACGAAATCTTATCTAATTAAGTTCACCTCTGTTCTTTTGAAATAATAATTGCTCTTATCTTTCTGTGGAGACACAGTTGTCGACTTATAGGCCACGAGGAAGTAATCAACTTCTGAACCGTGTTTGCTTATTATTTCCATTGACAATTGAAGCAGATTGAAGTTTAGCGGCGTCAGAACACATGATTCGGCGGTTCTCAATTTTATTTTGTTCAAAAATTACTTTAAACGATGACGAAGCTTTATGCCGTCGTGCTTTTTTCACAAAATAAAGATAATCGCTAAAATGTTTTTTTTTTATTCAAACGTAGAATTAAAATGTATAAGTAAAACTAAAAGATAAACGATACAGTAGATTAATGATCGACGCAAAGAACGTTTTCTTTTTTACCGATATGAATCGCAAATTCTATCCTTATTCGAAATTTTCAAATTTTATTTATCTTGGCAAGTCCAAGGCGAAAATTAATATAAAGTATGATAAATTACGTTATATTTTACAATTTGGCACAGAATATTACCGAGAATTATCAATAAGGCAGCAAGTCGCCATAACTGATTATTATTATGATATCGCGCATAGAAGTCTGTAGGAGCTCACAGTATAGCCGTGGATTGATTGTGTATACTTATTGACTGCAGATAGCAGTCTATAAGTGATTTATAGTCCTATCACAAAAGCCATGAAATAAATTTACTCGAAGCTAAACATATTTCACCCTTTTGCGTTTTTTGTTGCCCGAACTTCTTTAGATTCCCATTACGGTTCGGCGGACATAAACTAAATTAAACATCAACAGTATTTATTCAGAACACCACTCGCTCGACATTTTACTTCGCGTCTCGTCGTTCAGCGCCAGAAGCGGAGAGGCAGTAAAGGAAACGCTTACACAATTTATCCCAGAAATTGAGACTCGGGGTGTAATTTTATCAATTAAAACCGGCAAAAGTAGAGTCGGACGCGTTGGCTTTACGCGCGAAAGAAAAACCGCGCGTGCATTTACGAGTACACGATACTAGACGTGTAGCTTATCTTTTTAGCTTTAACCAAACCGGTTCGGCTAATAAGTCTCAAGCCTCCAATAAGTTAATTCCCGCAAACGGGGCAGAGAGAGAGAAAACAGTATCAAGCACGCGAGCCTCGCGCCATTTTTCCAAAGACGCCTGCCGTAGATCCTCCGCTCGCTGCTTAAACAAAGAACGACGCGGACAGACGGAAGATTCCGCTGCCAGAGGAACATCGGCACCGATTTCGTCCTCCCATTATTTGGCCAGATATGTATACCCTCCGAGGCGCGCGGCCAGGCGTGACTTACGCACCAAAGCGGCTCGCATAATCCTCTCTCTCCCGGGGTGAAGAATCGCGTGCATCCATTGTGGCCGTCGGAGCCGCGAGTATACAGTTCCCGCGCGTCAAAAAGTAATTCCGGGTGCGATCCCGCGGCTCGATAACTCCCGCGCCGCCGCCTCGATTATTCCCGTCACGGGCATACGAAATTTCGTCAATCCCTCATGCGTGCGTATCATCCTGCTGACTGATCGGCGTCGTAACGAGGCCCTCCCCCCCCCCCAACCCCCCGCTCTCGCGTGTACAGAGAGAGAGAGGAGAGTTCGCGATCGATTTCAGCGCGGCGTGCCGATTTCCAATTATCCCTCATCTTCCCGTCAAAGCCAGGCTGCTGCCGCCGCTCTCGCTGCGTGACTCGCTCGTATATGTATATACAGATAGGCGCGTAATTGCGCCGGCTGTAATTGCGCCTGCGCAAATAGGCTGCCGGTAGGCAGGTGGTCCGGAGAAAAGAGGCTGCGCTCGCGAGAGATGGCTACCGAGAGTGCGCAGTCACGGGGGCCCCATTACCGATCGGCTCGCGGCGGCGGCGCTTTATTAGCCGCCCAGCGGGGGCGGACGCTAATTCCTCGGGCAGGCGAAAGGTGATCGAGCGCGAAGAGAACGAGCGAGCGTAAATTTACACGCATTAGAGGCGGACGGGGCCCCCTGCCGAGGCCCGAGCGGCCGCCGCCGCGCGCCGGCTCGATCTAATTCGCCGGGACAGGCCGCATTCCGATATTCGGCTACCGCTTCTTCTCTCCTCTCTCTCTCTCTCTCTCTCTCTCTCTGCCTTCCCGCCGCCTTTCATAACGCCAATCAATTACGGCATCGACGCGCCGCTATGTACGAGCCGGGAGGAGTTTTCGGAGAACGCTGAAAGCCGACGGAGGGCAGGGGCACCTTTGTTCGGGGAACCTGGCGAAATCGTGTAAACCCTTTTTTCTATAATATATACAGCGCCGAGCCGAGGGATTAATATTTCGGGCTTCTCGTTCCGATCGCCGCTTGGGTAAACAATCTTCGGGGAAAAAAAGGCGGAAAATCTAAGGAGAACGAGGGGACGATCGGGCGGAGAGGTTGGCGGGAGCGATTCCCAGGGCTCCGGCGCGCGAGTGCAGCGTCGCGGCGAATTGGCACTCTGGATTTATCAGAAAAAGCGCGCGTATCCCCCCCCGAGCCGGTCGGTCGGCCGCGCGCTAATTTTTCGGAGGCTCTAACCGGCCGCTGCTCTCCTAACGATCCCGGCCGGCTCGTCGCGAACGACTTCGGATCGTCTCCCGAGCGGCAGAGTGGATTAAGCGAGATAGGGCGGAAAGAGCCCGAGTCGTATATATTCCCGCTCGACAAACGACGCGGCTCCTCGAAAGCGAGCAAAAAGCCGGCCGCTCTGCGGCACACACAGGTAGCCGAACGAAAGGAGGCGAACGGCAGGAGGAGGAGGAGGTGAGGAGGAGGCCAGGCTCTCGCTCCTCTTGTTCGCGTCGCGTCCTCCTTATCTGCGCTTAGCATCGCGGCGAGAGAGGGAGAGAGAGAGAGAGAGAGAGAGAGAGCTACAGCCGTTCGGTAATTAGGCTCTGCCGAGTCCGTCCGAAATTTCGCGCTGCAGCTGCGCGGAAATCTAATATTCAAATGCCCGGCAGGGGGGCTCGGATTTCGGTTCGACGACCCGCCTCGAGTTACTCGGACGCCACAAACGCGCCGCGCGAAAGCTCCTACCGGGCTTTCCGTGAACGCTCCGCCAAATTTACATTATACTCTCGCGCTTGACGCGTCTCCCTCTCCCTCTCCCTCTCGCGCAGCTAACCCTCCTCTTCTCTCCGATCATTCTTTTTCAGGTTGCCGAAGCTGAAAGAGAGAGAGAGAGAAAGGAGACGCGTTGTACATGCATGGAAGCCCTTTTGCTTCGCTTAGCAGAGCGCGAGCGGCCCATTTTTTCGACACTTTTTTGGGTTGGCCGGATCACCGGGGAATCTTCCTCACGTCTTGCAGCCCTTTTTGGCCCCGGAAAACTATCGACCTCGCCTATGTATATTAACACCTAATTGGAGACTGGTCTAGAATTAGCATCGCCGGTTCCTCCGGAGGATCGGATTTGGCCGGGGATCGGGGCTGAAAAGAGACGCACGAGCGAGAGATTGAGTCGTGGATATGTGTTTGCGATAAAAAAATGTTAAGAGGCCTCCGACTGGAATCGCCGCGGCGATAAAATTAAGTCGTCCTGAATGATTTAAATGTCGCCTTTACTTGTTCTTCCGCATCGGGGATCTCCTTAATCCATTAACTCCAAGCGACTGGGTTTTTTGCCTGAGAAAATAACAGCCGAGTGAAATCGTTTATATACGAGCTTTGTTTTATGGAGGTCAGGTGTATCTGCTTTTTGGATCGAAATTAAATTGTTTTTTCTTTTTTTTTTTGGTAACTAAATTAAATACAATTTCGACGACTTCGAATAAATTGTGATTTCGTGCCAAAAAGCGCGAGCACAGGTTTGAGGGAGCCAAAGAGAGCGTATCGAGATTAAGAAAGTTAATTATCATGCCCACCAATTTTCGTCACACGATAAATACTAAGTAGTTATGAAAGTTACACGCCTGACAAGGTAAAACTCGCCGACCGACTTGATAATCTTTTGATCTCGGCATCACATCACTAAGTTCGGGATTAGCCCTTTTTCTCCTCCTCCCGGCGAAATCTCCGCAGAAAGCCGAGTTAACTCATCCAAATTAAGATGATTCCTTACAAAAGTCCAGCTCTCCCCGACGACGACGTCCCCGTCTCTCTCTTTCTCTCTCCGAAAAGCTGCGGAGATATCCGGCCGAGGCGAGTTAAAAAACGGCAGCGGCAGTAGCGATTACTCGCGGCGCAAATCGATGCGCGCGAGATAAAACCTCGGCACACGCGAGATTCATTGAAAGGCGCGCTCAGAAAATCCAGAGCTAGAAACGGCCGGTTCACGCGAGCATTTATTTTTCAGAAAAAGACGAAGAAAAAAGGAGGAAAGGAGAAAAAAAAAGAAACAGAAGTCGCGCGTACTTACACCCAGCATCCGCGAAGGCCGAAGATGATGAGGATAATGACTCTTTGGGCCTGATGATGATGATGATCGAAGGGCTGCTCCTTCCGTTTGCGTGCCGTTAATTTGCGGCACGCGATGTGCGCGCCGCTGCAGGACCAGCGCACACACGCACGCGCGATCGTACGGCCGACGAGCTTTCGGCACTGCAGGTGCGCGCTTTCTCTCTCTCTCTCTCCCTCTCTCTCTCTCTCGCTTTCTCTCCTTTATTTCTGGAGCAAGGCCGCGAAAGGTACCTGAATTTACCCCGAGCGGTCGAGCAGGCAGCTCTTCTTGCGGCGGTCGACGGAGCAGAGGCGGGGATCGTGGTGAGGGAGGTCGTCGGCAGAGGGCGCCGCCGCCGCGGTTGGTAAATGGATCCGGAGAGCCTGCGACCCGCATTCTGCGGTAATCGATGCACGCGAAGAGAGAGAGAGAGAGAGACAGCTCCGGAATTTACGTGCCGCACTCGCACATTCGCGTACGGCAGGCGAGTGCGTCAACTCGGGGGGAGGGCACGCGCGACGACCGCCGAGTGGAAGGGGATTATTCTTTTCGAATGCTTTTCATGCGAGATTGAATGGGTTCTTTTTGCGGAGGAAGGGTTTTCAGCGGGTTTTTATCGCGGCTCGCCGAAGCCCTCGCGCAAATATTGACGGGGGTTTCAACCTGATTCCCGATGCTTCTCGGATTAATTGCGTTATGATGAGCTTTTTTGTTGAGGAGGATGGATGGTGATGGATTTTGTCGCTTTTGTGAATGATGCTCGCAAATATCAGTATAAGATTCAACGGGATTTAAAACATTTTTAGAGCAGCGAACGGCAAAATCAATAAAAATGTCAATAAGTCTTACTTTATTAGCTAATAAACATTTTATTTAATCATTCACGTTTTTCTTTCGCGAGCGGTTCAATACATTTGTTTATAAATAGTTTTTTCAAACTGCTGATATACGCAATCCCTTGCACACCGCTGGCTTAAAAATTAATTTACCGCGCAGTTTTTTCTATTAAATATAGAAAGCAAATTACCAGGAATTCCGTAATCACATATTCTTTTCACGAGGAACTCAAGGATGCCGGGAAAAATCTTTTATTCCAGGTCGACGCGACCGACATTGACGTAAATATTAATCGGCGCACGTCGTACGCTCGCGCGTTTATGAAATGCGCACATACGATTCGAACTTTGCATTCGCTTAATTAATCAGCGAATTTGTATCGACGTTATATTGCGGAGCGCGCGGCAGCTGCGAGTGCGTTTGCACGGGATTGCAGATATACGCGAAAGTCAGTCAGAAGAGCATAATTCCTCCGGTGTTCTTGAAATGCGATTGGATAATTGTAGGTTTCTTTCGCGCATTCAAGAATTTTTCCCGACACGCAACACTCTGCATGCTCGCTAAATGCCTGCATTCAGACAGTCGAACGGCGTGGCCTCTGCATGCTTATTGTTTATACGTAAGAATAGCAAACGCGGGCTTTTTTATACGTTTCGAAAACGCAGTCGGGTAAATTGAAAAATTAGTAGCGTTTACGTGCTTTGACACGATTACATTTAATTGCGTAATTTTGATTAAGAAAATTATCTTGCAGATGAAGTATATGTCCAAACTTCCGTGAAAACTTTGAAACTCGGGTCGTTTTGAAAAATATTAAAGTTCGCAATTTGAGTTTTTAGCGCGAGGTCAGAAAGATAAAGTAAATTTAATATTTTGTATTTAACTTTAAAGTTTCAGAGCTAAACTCTTTCGCGGAGTGAATTTTTTTTGCAAAAAGAGAATCGATAAACTAATTCGTTATTACGGCGGTCAATAATTTATTTTTATTTAGAAAATTTGTTGCCGAGCCTCATAACTTCGCCGAACAAGAAGAGGTATTTTTCAAAGTGCAAACTTTTTTGAGCACACCCCATTTCGCCTTTAAAAATGTAAAAGCTCCGAAAGTTCTCAAATGTACAATATAACGTACATGCATTGCAGTAAAAAGTTTAAAAAGCAACAAGTTTCGTTCGCCATTCCTCAGCGAGGACGCGTAGCTAAAAACCGGCCGCGGCGGCTCCCATTTCCTCGTTATCTCCCGGCGGAAGAGTAAACTAACCAGCGAAAACTGTACATCCTCCGCGTCCACTTCCGAAAGAGCATCGGCGCGTCGCGTTTTCCCGCGGAGCGAGCGGCAGCCGCACCGGGGGATAACCCAAAGCTCGCTCGCGCAATATATTCGTCCGGCGTAAATCCCTACGTAGCTCGGCAGCGCTGCGCCAAAGCCTCGCATCGGCCGATCCGTCCGGGAGAGAGAGAGAGAGCGGGGCCTGCCGCTCGGGTTATCGGCACTCGTCTCGTTAGTCAGCGCCGCGATGCTCTTGCGCTCGCTGCTGCCGCTGCTGCTCGCGCTGCTGCTTGTCCTGCTGAGCTCGGCGAGGGCCGGCGAGCCGGCCGCGGAGGTGCGCGTCGAGAGCAGCATAATCACGGCGCCGCGCCGTCAGCGCGTGGGAGGATGCAAGCGGGGCCAGCTGCTGGACCGACGCGGCAAGTGTAGGACGCCCTACTGACTGACCGCGGCCGAGGCTCAATCAACCAATTTGTTAAGCGTGACGCGCCGCGCGCCCGGCGGATAATCTGCTTCGGATAGATAAGCCCGCGGAGCGGAGCCGAGCGGCGGCCAGTTGCCTCCGACATGCGGCTGCTGCCGCTGCTGCTTCTGGCGGTCCTCCTCTGCTGCTGCTGCTGCTGCTGCTGCTGGGCGCTGGAGGCCGAGGCCGGCAAGAACGGGGGCACGAGGAGGTTCGTACCGTTCTACAGGGACGAGGCGAGCAGGGTGCAGGAGGGATCGATCATCAACGTGCCGACGCGCTGCCCGCCCAACATGCTCAAGGTCGGCAACCGCTGCCGCACCGTGTACTGACTGATAAGGTAATCGTCGATCTACATCGGAGGCGTCGACGCGCTCTTCCTGGAAGCAGGCGCGACTCGCCTTGATCAATAGAGGTGTCGTTGCGGGCGACGAGCGGCGGGATCCTCTCGATCGCTCGCCGGCGAGGGAGTTTTAGAGTTTTTGCTGGACGGGACGATTGCTTCTTCGATTGAAAAGGCGACTGATTTTAGCGAGATTTTGATAGGAAGATGCTTTGCCAAAGGTTAATTGAATTCTGTAGTCGGAGGAACGGGTTTTTTTTTTTTTTATTAAAGCTGCGACGAAAAATGCCAATTTACAGGAATTTTGTAACAAGTAGTAATTCTCGACACATTTTCTTTCTTGCTTACGAATGATACGAGATAAGCCAGAACGACTACGCAAACGACTTTAACTGAGATTTGATTGAGAGATTACGAGAGATTAGAAAAGTTACAAATTTTTCTACGACATATCTGATATTTTAAACTATAGGTTTTTAAAGGCGACTCTTGAAAGAGGAATAAATCAAGCCTAATTAAACTCACTTTTAAAACTGAAGCTGTCAGAGCACTTCTAAGAAATGTAAAGCGAAGCTATTTATCGATCTGCTTATAAACACGGAGCGCCGAGTCATTCACTGCCGTCTTAGAAATAGAACCTTCTCTCTCCATTGTGCCCATTGATCCGCCGTCAAACAAACTAACGAAAGAAAGATAACGCTACCTCCCTGAATCCCCTCATCCAGCGCCAATCGGGGCAAGCAACTCTTTGGCATTGCAAATCCACACCTCCGCCGACAAACGAAATCAGCCTGCAGCCGCGGCGGCGCCTCGAAATCAGCAGTCTCTTTCAGGAAATTGCGCACATACAATTTAAGCGATAAGAAATCCCGAGTTTGCAAACAATTTCGCCTCTCTTTCTTTCTCCCTCTCTCGCGCTCGCTCGGATTTTTCAGGCGAGCGAGAGATGCGCGTTTAGATGGGCTCCGCTTGTTTAATTTTATAACCCCGCGAGCGAAAAACTCACTCCCCGCCAGCTCTCTCTCTCTCTCTCTCTCTCTCTCTCTCTCTCTCTCTCGTGTAACTCGGTGTGCCGCGCGCAGCTCTCGAAAGATACATAAACTCGCGGGGCTGCCGCAAAATTTTAAGGTCAAGCGCGTTTTTATTATACGCGCTCAATAATTTATACGCCGCGCGGGGGCGTAAAAGCCGCCGATGCAAATGAAAAGTTCGAATTTTCGGGGCGCGCGATACACGCGGGACTTTTTAGAGGCGACGCCGGCAAATGGTCGAAAAGTGCCCGGGCGCGTAAAAGAATTTATTAATATTCCTTCTTGGCCGGGGGAGGGGGACGGAGGGTCGTGCGCGGGGGAGCGCAAGGAGTGCTTGTTGTAGGTGCCTTGATAAAAATCAGCTCTTTGCTATGACGAAGTACATTTGAGGTAAACTAATTGTATATTATTCTAGTGCTGACCTGATTTAGTTGAATTTATTTTCATAAATTAGAGTTGGATTTACATACTGAAAGCTAAAGTTAAATAATATTTTCTCTTCGGCTAAGTAGAATAATAAACATTTCTCTTTTTTTAAAAGAATTTTCGGTCGTGAAGGAATTGGATGTGTGAACAAGTTATTGTTTTCGGCGGATTATTCCGTGAATTTGTTGGCTTTCGAAAAATCCTATTACTTTTTATCTGATTTAAAAAAAAAAAACGCTTTATGCGCCTTTTTTGGTTTACTATACCGATTTTGAAAATTTAAAATTTTATTTAAAAAACTAATAAATCCAATTCAAATTCTTTTCAAAACAAAAGCTCGATGCTCCTTTGATAAAGTATTAAAATTTTTCAGATTTTTACCTCTAGAATGATTTTTAATCTTCACAGGTTTCTTCATAAATCATTTTTATTATAAAGATGGACTTTGAAAAAAAAAATCCAGCTTTTCCGCCTGCTTAATTAAAACATCGAATGTGAGAAACGTTAGGTGAAAAATGCAAAATAAAAGTTTATGCCTTAATTTATAGGCACATCAAGTGCATTCGCAATATTTACCCGATCAAACGGCTTCAGCAAAACAGCGCCTCGCGCCTGCATTTTTAATTAATTAGATCCTCTTTGCGAATCGGCCTGTAACAGCGTATGAATCAACGAAATCATAAAAAAGCTCGTATACATTGCGAGACATAAATTACCGCGGCGCTTCTCCCGCAACCCAAATATAATATCGAATGAGCGAGGCTCCGTTGTCGAGAGATAATGTGATTAAACTTCACGGAATAATACGC
Source organism: Ormyrus thymus (assembly GCA_035582935.1). NCBI lineage: Eukaryota > Metazoa > Arthropoda > Insecta > Hymenoptera > Ormyridae > Ormyrus > Ormyrus thymus. The sequence goes on from JAWWEM010000027.1 coordinate 6,072,768, forward strand.
ATAAAAACTAGCTGAAACTATCCAGACGCGCGGCATCAGTTCGTTAACTTCGAGCCCACTTTTGCCAACTTTGCCGATGCAGTTTTTAATTCGCTTTATTTTTAAACCGATGCCGTCGAGAGGAAAACTCTGACTTGACTCGGCTTCCGGCCGCTGCGGCGAGCCATTGTTTTTTTTTTTTTTTTCTTTTTGACGCTCGAATCTGCCACTTATCTGCCTCGTAGAAGTCACTCAAAATTTATCTATCGCTTTTTCCTTCACTCTGCCTTCTATGATACGATTGTTGGTAATGCTTGAAATTGCCTAATATGTTGTGAATCGTAGGACAATGTTTTTCAAAAAGTTTTCGTAATTAATGCTAAGGATTTTTTACAAATTGTATATACTGAAACAAGTTCTTTGTTGCGCTTTTTTGCTTCCGCAGAAATTTTTGAATGCAAACAATACATTTTTATCACTTTTATCGTGAAAGGATTCGCGTGGCGTTCATTTAAATAAAGATTTAATTCGCCGACTCGCTGCGCTGAACAATGGAACATTTTTATAAAAATCAAATGCGAAGACTGAATTTATTTATTATTAATAATTCTACTCGGAATTATTCGCAGGCTAAGGAAACTTTTCACGCTTTGATTTAGATTGCGGGGCAAGAATGTTATGATATGTAATGGAATGGCATCTTATATCACAAATTAGCATATATATCGCCCGGCACTGACGCGCTTTTAAAAAATGCAAAAATTCTTCTCAATATGGAAAAACTTGGCCGCGTATACGTCCGAACAAAAAATTTGCATCGACCGAACTAATTGCTCTCTCTCTCTCTCTCTCGTCTCGACTGTAAGCGCAAATTTATTTACATCAAAATTTATTCCAGTCCTTTTAACGCTCGTAAAAGAGCGTCAGCTGTGTGTGTACTTGATTAAAAGCAGAGATTCCCGCGCTCAAACTGACTTTGTCAATCCTTTAAGCTCGAATTAGGCCAGTCTCTAAAGCTCTCAGCACAGCGTGCCGGATAAGAGTCTCTCCGCTGCGCGGCAAAATAATCTCAAACCAAAACCGATTCGATAAGCCGAGTTCCCCAAACGCACACTCGAAGCGACTGCCTCGGCGCGGCCGGTTAAAAAGTTCGCCGCGCTTAATTCGCCGCGCGACGCCGCGCGAGCCGGCGCTTTATGCCGCCGCGGAAGCGCGTTATCGGGAAAGCGTCGTCAAGGCAAGAAACAAAACTGCGTTATCGCGTAGCCGCGGGGTGGAAAAAAAAGCGCCCCGGCGTACGACACAATGCGCCGCTATCGGCGAGCCTTTTAAAGCGTGGGCTGCATCCTAATTTTTCAGCCCCCGAAGGCTTCTGCCCGGTCGCGATTTATTAACGGCCCGAAATTAATGAACGGTCTAATAACGTCGAGGCGAGAGAGGCTTTAATTTTCATAAAGCCGAGGTGTTTGTTGTCTTTAATTTTGTCGGCGACGCGACGCCGAGAGAGAGAGAGAGAGAGAGAGAGAGAGTTTATAGGGCGTAGTTACGTCGCAGCTCTATACTGCCTGCCGCGAGACGTTCCATTTCGACTTAAACATTTACTCGCCGTCCCGTCGTTCGCTCGCTGCCGCCATTTGCTGCCAGAGTAAAGGAAGGTGCGCGCAGCGGAGACGTCGATTTTTCTGTTATTTTCAGGTTTGCTAATTAAGGAGCTAAGGATTCTTGGAAAAGGTGCTCGAGATTTATTATAATGGGCCTCGTTATTTATACTTTGCTTTGCAGTTAGCAATTTTGAGCGGCCTTGGCAGAAGCGTAATTAGTCTGTGTGAATTAAAAAAAATTGCCGAACGGATT
>JAWWEM010000027.1:6074700-6089955 GCA_035582935.1 Ormyrus thymus
TGCAGTTAGCAATTTTGAGCGGCCTTGGCAGAAGCGTAATTAGTCTGTGTGAATTAAAAAAAATTGCCGAACGGATTATATATACGCACTACCTCGGGTGTTTTTTCAAATCACCTTTTTAAACAGGATCAATAAAAATTCTGGGAAACCTGGCGAATAATCAATAATCCACTAGCTAAGCTGCTCCGATACTCGGATAGTACGATTCGACTATTTGCAGTAAATTTTCATCGGCCCCGAATGGCCCTCGGCGAAAGAAAAACTCCAGGCGGCGACTCGCATACAGATCAGGGCCTAAAATTATAAGGACGATTCCCGCCCCCCCCCCCCCTCTCGAAAAATCCTCGGCTCCGCGTCCATTAAACTTTCGCATAAATCGCGTACATAATACACTCGTTAGCGTCGCCGTCCCTTTCAACGGGACGAAAATCGATCCCGGGCTCTTCCGGGCTGAAATTATTATTAAAATGCTCGCGCGTATAACGAGAAAAAGAGCGGCGAATTATTTATCGGCTCTCCGGCGGCGTGTGCGTGCCGGGAATCGATACAGCATTATCGCATTACGCGGGCCGCGCGCTGATTTATGCCTCGGATAGAGAGCCCGGCTCTTTCAGCGATTCAGCAATTTTCCCGGAAAATCTCGGAGATCATCGGCTGAAAAGACGCGGCGGCGGCGGCCGTTGATACTCCGCGAGGCTCAGGCCAAGTGGAAAAGTGGATGGAGAAGAATAAATCGCATTCAACGGCGCGACCGTAAATAGTTTTCTATATTTTCGCCCGCGCTCTTCTGTGTCCCTCCTGATTTTCTTTGTGATTGATGTTGCCCCGGCTTGGCGGAGGCTATTTTCCTGACTTCTCGAGGCTTCCCGCGCTGGTTTCTTTCTTTTTTTTTAACGGAATTGCATGCGACTTATTCCTTTCGACGGTGACGTTGTGTTTATACGCCGGAGCGTTTATTTCGGAATTGTCTTTCGTTATTTATGCTGGGATCGTAAGAGAGGGATTTCTGCCGTTTGGACAGATCAATTTTTTAAGAATTTATAGAAATGTTTAAGAATGATAAATTGCTAGTTTAACGGCGTTATAAATCTTCGTTTAAAAATTTAATGTAATTTATATAAAGTTTATAAAAATTCAGATTTTTGACGGTTAATGGAAAAATAGTTACTCGAACAAAAACAAACTCCAAGCCACATAAGCCGTCATTTAAAAATCTAATGCGCGACAAACTTTTACATCAAAGCAGTTTTTACCTGTAAAAAACTCGAATCTTTTTCGGTATATATGAGATCTCTCCTCCAGCATAGCGGATGTGACGGTATTTTAATAAAACTTTTTGATATCTTTTTGGCGCATAAAACTTTTTCGGCTCCTTTTTTACTGCGTTACAAACAGACAATCTGCCTCCGATTTATTAAAATCCCATTTTAATCGCCAGCACTAAATTATATAAATAAAGAGAAATTTCCGAGACGCGCTTTAATCAGAACTCTTCCCTGAATTTGATTAGCGAGAAAAATGGTCGACGGGAAACTTTTTCGAAAGCCGCGAAAATCGTCGATGCGCCAATAAACAAACGGTTCGCCGCGGAGTAAATAACGAATAATGAACAATCATTCGACGTAATCCATATTTGTATTACAGCGCGTATAAACTGCGGCATTATCGGTTAGAAATTCATGTAAACGTTTTCCATAACAACGCTGTAAGTTATCTGGCTGGGTATTTATAGATATTCTATGGTAAATTCCGCATATTTCACAGAAAATCCGTTTTCGTAAATATGTCGAAAACCAATACTGATTCGCAGAAACAGATAAAACTGACAGACGCGCGAATTTCCCCAAAGCGTTAAGAATTTATCTCGAATCGACTAATTTTTCTACGCGACAAAGTTTTCAATAATTACGAAACTCTACGTATTTACAAACAAGTACATTTTTTGCGACAGAGTCAAGGTTGGGCGTAAGATTGAGAATAACTTTCGGTAATAATTAAAATAAAAGTTATAAAAAAATATAATATGCCTATATATTACAATTATCCTCTTTAATCCGATTAACATACTTATCCTCGTCGAAATAACCGTCAGAGAAAAAGAAATTCAACGGTTCCCATTCCAGGGAAAAAGTCGCAGCTACGTCACTTTCAACATTGTTCCGCAAAGCGATCGAATTACGCCGGATGAAAGTTTAACGCCGCTCGTTTCAATTGCAGGGCGCATCGATTATCTAATACTCCATGTTTCACTCTTTACACGACCTGCTAACTTATGGATACGCTCGCTTACCCGCACCCGCACACAGCCGCACGGCCCGAGCCTTATGAATAAGAGCAGGGGGACGACGACGCAGACTCGCCTCGCGCGCGACGACACTCGATGAATATATCGGATAGCCGATGCTCGCGCGCAAATTAATTCGCGACAAATTGCCCCCCCCCCCCGTCGCTTTTTATCTATATGCGGCTAAGTAATATGCAGGCTCGCTCTCGGGTTTTCATGCAGCATTTATTCCGCGCGCTATTTTCCTCCGCGCACCGATCCTCGAATTAGTCTCCTAAAAAAAGAGCCGACGCGTCGATTCGACTCTGAATTTTAACTCGGATTTATATTTCGAGAGCGCGCGGCGGCATGCGACGCGCGCCCGATGAATAGTTAAAGGCCCGGCTAAAAATTGCGAATAATCGGAGGGACTTTTGTGAATTCGGGATGCGTGCGTTAATGTGGTTATTAGCGCTGCAGGCGCCGCGTAATTTTCCTGTAAATCCAGAGCCTGTTGGATTAAATATCCAGACCGATTTACAAATCAGATTTGATGCGCGAGTGCGTAAGATATTATTCAGTATATTGATTAATTCTGCAGGGATTCTAAGTAAAGGGCATAAATTGCGCGCGAGTCTTTGCGCTGATGTTGCACTTGGAGGGTCTTTTTTCTTCGAAATTTATCGGCTGCAAATCGGAGATGTAGTTACTCTTTTTTTTAAATAAACGTACTGACTGATGACCCTGATTGATATTGGTTAATTATTCAACTCTAATATCGAGTGGCGGATACGATAATCAACGAAACTCGATTTGAAGTTTCGTTAAATTACATCAATAATACTGTCCAGCATCACAATAAGCGCGCAAAAGCCCGCAAGCGGAAGAGTTTTTCGACCCTCTCGTCCCTCTCGAAAACAATTTATTTACAGCCGATTGATTTCGTCAAGGAACAAAACTCTTTTAGATACAGATGTAAAAATAAATACATATAATAATTATAATTTTTATCTGAATTCGCTCGTTTAAATTATTTTACACTCGCCGTTCTTATTGAGAGCCTTCCGCATCAATGTAATCGGAGCAGAGAATGTAAATCAAAGTGGAGGATAATGGAAGGAAACGAAGATATTTATGTTAATATAATAAAATATATAAATCGACGTAGAATCGTAATAAGGCTTTGCATTTATAGAACTAATTTATTAATTTATCAAATGGTCTGAATAATGTACCGTAATCTCATTATGGCTTTAGGATATAATAATCGCTAATTACTTTATGAAATATTATTATTCCCGACTGAAACAATAAACCGCGAATATTGCACTAAAATTCCTGATATTTCTATTTCAGATTGAAAACTGTAGATGACCAATTTGGAATTGGAACCCTCCGTACCAGACAAGGCCCAGCTAGGAGTCGTATTGATGCTATTACCAACGATTAGATTTTTTTTTTTTTTTTTTGGGATACTGAATGTAGAATAAAGCGTGATTATACAGAGCCCCGAAAAAGTATTTAGCAACTAATCATAAGTACAAGAATATTATATACTATGTTGAATAAAATAATGTCTAAAAATACCTACTTATTTCCTTATTTCACCACTTCCTGTGAAGTGTATAAAAATACACGGACTGTATAAAAATACAAGTAATTATCCTGAAATGCTCCTTAAACTGCGATAGTTCTACTACAGCTGCAAAATTAATTATAATTTGTTAATGGTTATATACTACAGCTGCAAAATTAATTATAATTTGTTAATGGTTATATACTATTAAAATTAGAATAATTCTGAAATGATATTTTAAAATATTGTGTAGCTTGAACTGATACATTAAAACAGATTATCTAAAATGAGAAAATGAAAGCACGATTTTCTTACAGTACGAAAATAGACTGCATTAAACTAATTTTATAGGTAAGATTGAGCTAAAGAACTAATTAAATTGTTTAACGCTTCATCCGCGGTATTAACGCGCGACACTCGTTTTTTCTTTTTTATTTCGGCTACGACAAAAGAGACAAAGCTAAACCCCTGACCCTCGTCAATAACAATGGCAGAGCTTCCCCCGGCAAGAATCGGCGTGGACTTTCCGGCCAGAGAGAGCCTTTTCGCGCGGCATTCGCTTCGGAAAGTATAAGGACGCGTGAAAGCAAAGTGACTGTCGAAAGGGCAGTGATTCAAAGGGACTGCGAACGCTCAAAAAAGAAAAAAAAACAAAAGAAGGAAAGGAGGAAGAAAGGGGGGGAAGGAGACACACTCGATCGTCGCTTTTCCCTTAATTTTTTTAAAATGCTCGTCACACGTGCACAAATCTCTTTGTTCTCAAATCACGATTAACGTTCGACCCAGTTTTGCCGGGACTCTTTTTCTGGGTTAACTAAAAGCAAACCCTTGCACCTTTTTTGTTCTTCTAGATAAAGAGTCTGCCGAGGATTATTGGAAAAAAATACTCGGGCTTTTTCTTCCCCGACGCTCGACGCCGCCGCCTGCTTTGCATGAGAATACTATTCCTTGTTAAAAATTCATGAAAATTTCTTTTTAATAAAAACCCATGCGGAATATTTTCGAATTATCTGATCGCCTCTTACTTGGCCGATACCCGGATGCCAAGGAGGAGAGCAAGAAGAGAGAGAGAGAGCTGCTATGTGTGCTCGGGGAGCATCAACGGGGGAACCAATTACCCTTTATGTTGCTGGTCGATACGTGAAATATGTATTATATGCATTGAAGAAAAATTCCGCCGGGCTTGAATAGTGCTCGTTGCAAAAATATTTTTCCCCCGCTTGATATTAAGCGCGAAGTAAATGTGGCTTAAAGCTCCTTTCTTCTTTGCCATTAATTAAACTCTAGTTTTTCAAAATATTATTCAAACAGAAAGTATAGGTTTTGAATAATATTCCAGGACCTTAGCTGCTGCGGCTCCCGTTGGCCTATTTGTATATTTGGCCTACAAAAGGGTTGCTTTAAACAAAAATGAAAAAAAAAAATGGTTGATTTAAAGGGAGAACTGATAATGTAGGGAGTTTTAATCACCTTAATTGATATTGTAATGCTAAATAAGATGCAGCATTCTGGCACTGAAGATTGATGAATTATTGAGTTATAAAACACTTTTACGAGCGAGCATTTACGGCGAAACAGTATTTAATACGGTGTAATAAAATTTTAAAGAGCTTCCAATCGTCTAAATAAATCAACCTGCATTTTGCGTAATCATATAATTTCGAGGCCGTACGATAAATCAGACCTTTAATAAAGTAAATTAAAATTAAATTTTTAACCGACGTCTTTGCACCTGTAAGAACGCAAGAGAATTAATACACGTAAATCAATTTCAGCAACTTAATCCAGCGAAGTTCAATTAGCACTTCTCAATAAAGTTTATTTTTGTTACCGAAGTCGTCGCGTTTCGCGAATCAGCGTAATTTGCTTAATCACCTGTACAGCGTATCGATTCGATACTAGTTCGATATTAGTTTCTAATCGAAACACTTTACATCGAGTGCTCGAAAAGAGGCAGCTTTTATTCCCGGCCGTAATAATTGTCGGGTCAATCCGTTAATTACTGGGTTTTTTTTTTTATCACAGATACGTGTCGGTATGCATGAACTTTTACAGAGAGAGCGAGAGAGGCAAGTGCACCTGTAGCTACTTAACTATAATCGAGAAGCCAAGTACCAGCGAACTACGTACTTGCTAGAGTAATTGCCACTGGTGGCAATGATGATGCTTGGAAGATATTGAGATAACGATGATATACTAACTTATAGTTCAACACTTCGTTATTAAATTGCGGCTTCGGGAATCGGAGCCACTTCATCGGAAAGTTCGTGGCGAATTAATCTCGTTTTTGTAAGGGAGGGAGGCTAGAATTTTTAGACAAACAATGCGGCTTCTTACTTGTAGCCGAACGTGAGGGTAAAAAAGTTTTTCTGGATATTTTTAGAAATTGTGGGATTAACGTAAAACTAAAAATTTTAAGGAACTAGTTTCTTAACTAGTATAGAAGAAGCTTCTTGAATTTGATAAGCAAAAAAAGATGGTTTTAAAGAAAGTTGATTAAAAATAAGATATAAAATGTTAAATATTTCTTTAGAAGTCTACTTTAATCAATACATAAGGAGGTGGAAACGAATGAAAACGCTTTTCAAGGCGAGCTACGAAATTTTCAATACAGATAAAGCTTATTTCAAACTATGACTTAAAAATGGCGTTTAAATTATTAAAACTCTAATAAAACGGACGTCAAAACAATTTTTTTTACATCATCAACTCATCAATTGATTGAAAGATATTAATGGTGCTGACCAGGAAGAAGCGGGAAGAGCCTTACATAATTTTTCTGCGTATTAAATAAAAAAAAGTTGGATAGATCGCCGAAAGAGATTATATTATAAATCTCGATGTTTTTAAATGTCTCACAAAGTATAATTTCGAGATTCCGAATGTTTATGAACAAGGCGCGATTTATTGCAATTTATTGCAATTTAATGTAAAAATCAAGGAACCCGGCAGAGAGGAGGAGCACATAAATAAAAAGAAAGAAAAACTTGGCGTCTCGGCAATATTTCTCACAGTCGTATATACGTCATACCTCCATCCCTTAAACGACGTAATACAAAGTATCATTCCAAAGCGGCAGCGCGGCTCGGCCGCTCGATATTTAAATTTCCCAAGCATCCAGAAATTCAATTTAGAGAATTTATCGTGCACACGAGGAAACAGATCTTGACCCAATAAACTTCAGCTCTCTCTCTCTCCCTCTCTCTCCCTCCCGGCTTTCGCGCTCGAAAATACAAACGCAGGCCTTATCTCGGGGGCCCGTATTTATATTGGCGCATGCAGCCTGACCTTTAACCCCGCGCGCCGACGATAATACCACCGGGAGCTCGGGCATTAAGCGCCGCTCACCTTATAAATACGGGACATTAGCACCGTTCGGCTTTCAGTGCGCCGAGAGGAGGACACGCGATCCGAGATTTCCTTGGCTGTTGCCCCGACTGACTCTCCGCGTGAGTATGGAGGCTGGCTCGTTTTTATCGCAATCGCGCCGGCTTAAATCATCTTTAAACGCCGCGCGGCGTTGCGTAAGCGAGGCGCGGTGATGAGGTTTTCAGATTCGAGATCCGCTTAGTTTGACTTTGACTCCGGAGCGATCAGCACTTGCACGTTCGTTTGCGGCGTCCACGGAGTTTTTGACAAGTTTAAGGTATCGTTGAGGGGTTAAAAAGGTGCACTGGGCGGATTTCTTTCAAAATTTTTGTTCGCGCGGGAGACAATCATTTTTCGAATTCGAAACCGAAGTTTTAGAAGGGGGAATGATTTTTACAGAAGAATTTTTCTCTCGAATTATTACATCATCTGCCTTTCAATACTTTGCAAAATCAATCATAAATTAAATCTCAATCCAATAAAGCCTTCTCAAAATAACTTCTTAATCTTCAAATTGAATAAAAATATTCAAGTATAAATAAATTTATCAAAACCTTGACGCATGAAAAATGAAAAACAACACATCAAAAGTATACTTCGTCTTGCGCTTTTTAAAAAAAAAAACACGATGCCAATAATTATATACAATTACTTGGCCTCGTACTTGGCTCGAATTGCGCAATGCGTAAAGATTGACGACAGATGACTAATAGCGATTCCCCGGGCGAAAATTCTGTTTACGCAACCGTCGTCTCCCCCGGCGGGTCTCTCCGACTGTCGCATCAATCACCGAAACTTTTAATCTCGCAACCGCGACCCGGCCCGAGGCACGCGCTGCAATTGTAACCTCGCGCCTCCTTCCAGCAAGATGCGACTGGCCCCGAGCTCCCTCCTCCTCCTCGGCCTGGTGATGGCCGCCCACCTCGTCGAGCCCTCCTCCGCGGGCTTCATCCTCGACAAGGTCGGCCAGACCGCCAAGGACGTCCACGAGAAGGTGCAGGAGGGCGTCGAGAAGTTCGGCACGGGCATCAAGAGCTTCTTCGGCGGCGGCGAGAGGGACGACGAGAGGGATGCCGAGAGGGACGGCGAGTCGAGCGCGAGCGAGCCGGCAGGAGAGGCGACCAGCGGCGGCACGGAAGCTTCGACGGCGGCCGGCGGCAGCTCGACGACCGTGGACCCGAGGTACGTCATCGGGCCGATCAAGAGGTGCAGCCCTGGGGAGCAGCTGTTCGCCGGGGAGTGCAGGGCTGCTGAGTAGACCGAGGGTGAGTTTTTCTCTTGATTAGTTTCGGCGCGGCGGCGCTCTCTCCTCGATTAAGAGCTGATGGCGGAGGCAAGGTCGGCGCTGATTAAGGCCTCGCGCGGTTATTGTTCGGGAGAGAAATTCGATGTTTGCGCAGTTTATTTGTTTGCCCGCTCTTTTACGGGAGGCTGTTAGACGCTGGTCGGGGGATTCGTTTGCTCGAGCCGTTTAACTAACTTTTTTCGGGGGATTGGCTTGTTGCTTTTGTCTCGCTGCGACGGGGGGGAATTAATATTTCGGGTCTTCGAGAGCGAGATTGGGGCTTTTTATAATGCTGATTCAGAGGAATTATTCACGAGGACTGTTTGCGTTCAGAAAACTTGTTATTATCAAAGGCTGTAAAAAATTCTCGAAAGTTAGTCTCAATTTACGGTTTGGAAGATTGGGGATTCAATTGCGTCAGTCCAGTTTATCAATGATTTTGGTAGTTGTATTGAATTACAGATATAAATAAACTTAGAATCGAGCTATAGGAGTAGTCTGCACCTAAAAATTAAAAGAACAACAGTAGTTGAATTAATTTCCAAGACAAATTACTACTTTAAAAATTCATTTAATTCCTCTTTCATCAAACATTTTTAAAATATTTTATAAAATACATTGTACAAAGTCTGCAAACTTTACTTGAATTATACTTTGATAAAAAAGGGTAAAAAAAGTTTTGTGATTTTTGTTTTAGTTATATTTAAAGAAAGAAAACTGATGTCATTTTTACATGTACAAAACATTGGAAAAACCGACAAGTATATGCCAATAATATTACGGAGATAAAAGCGAGATTAAAAAAGATGTATCTGCTTTTTTCTCTCCAGTTCATAAGTCACAATAACTCACTTTGGCCGAAAAAGCAAATCCATAACGATTAGTAACGGATTGGGGCAGACTTTTTGAAAGTTAAGCGGCTGTTTCGACGGTTCTTTATTAGATTTGATTGAGCCAAATCGATATCGCATGTGCGGGAAGGAGTGTTCTTTGAAGGAGTTGGCTTAAGTTGTTTCTGTGTGACTTGGTCTCTTCCGATCATCAATTATAATCGAACAAGCTTATTAAGTGGAACTTGCTTTGCAGATGTTGTCCATGCAGTATTAATACTTTAACCTACTTTTTTTCGATTATCCTTCTTTCTAAAAACATTAGAACGTTCTTTTTTTTAGAATTCTGGTTTACTGTATGGCGCAGTCAATCTATTAATTATAATGGTATTACGGATAAAAAATTAACCAAAAGTTAAACAGCATTAGAATTTTTTTATTCAAATCACGATATTGCAATAAATCTTTAAAAGCTACAAATTTGCAATGCAGCGCTAATTATATCGAATTAGAATTGATCCTCTGCAACAATGTAGCCCGCAAAACTTCTTAAAATTACTCGTCAATTTTGTCAAAACGACTCGAGCTCGAGCAAACTTTCTAATAAATAACTAACGAGCCGCCTCCCCCTCCCTCCCTCTCGTTGACGTCGCCTTCACGAGGCGTCATTTGTAAACGAATTTTCCCCGGAATAAGTAATTACGAGAAAGAGTTGGCGAACGAAGTAATGTATTTATTTGGGCTCTGCACGCGATATAAGAGCCCTCCAGAGAACTATTAACACTTTTTGCCCGTGGCAGCCGGCAGCCGTATTGTGTTCGAACTATGAAATATATCGTTCCTCGAGTGTTGCGCCCCGAAGTGATAAACGAGTTTCTACAGCAGTGACACTAATCTTCGGGCATTTTTCTATTAACGGAGTTATATGTTTTTCATTTCGATGCTCGGCTGTTCTCTCATCGTCGCCGCTAATCTCCATTAAATGATAGATAACTGTTTACGCTGCTTATTTATCGAGACTCGTATTTTCGATAATTTAATTGCGCAATTAGCGGCGGGTTTTTCGAAAACGACCGACGCGCTGAGCCAATATTGTTGGAGAAATTAAGCTGAAATATTCATTACAATTTCCAGCAGAAACTGAAGTCTTACTTGTAAATTGTGAGAAAAGTATTGAAGTGCAATTCAAATTAGATTAACTTCTATTAAGAAAGTGCAATTACATCGGAGGCAATTAATGTTTCATTTATTAACATAATATATCACGCGGCTCGATCGAAACAGTACTATAAGGAAACATTGACTCATTCACTGAAACGCAATGAAACTTGATTTATTAACAAAGCTTTATACATAAATCTAGAACGTTGAACCGATAATCGCGCAGCGTTCGTGCCAATTTTCCAGCAAAAAGCCTCCTATTACTATTAATCCATTCTTCTCTTTTTCAGTTACCAAAAAAGAATCTCAACCCTGGACAACTACCGAGCATCAAGACCGGCGTGAAAAGCAGCTCTCTCTCTCCACTGTATTACTTATTCAAGTACAGAGAAAAAAAAAATAAAGCAGCCCACACCTCGCACCCCAGAACCCGGAACACACGCATTCACTTTTTTACCCCATCAGCCGTCCGATGCGAGAAAAGATTACAGTCCATTAATCCATTCAAACAGCTCGTCCGAAATAATTTATCACTCGCCGAGAACGCAACAGAACGATTGGCGCCGCTCGATCAAGTGGTCCTCGCCGAAAAAAGCCGCGCGGCAAAAGTGTCAATCGACACTTGTAAGAGAAAAAGGGCCTCGCGTGTAATTGATCGATCTCGGAGTAGGACTTGTGGCGCTTTAAGTAGTCCAATTGCTCGTCGCGCGAGCCCACTCGGCAGACTCGTGTATTTGCGGCCACTCGACTCTCTCGCGGCAATAATGCCCGAGTAGCGGCTTCTTAAAAACTTTATTCAATTGCCGGGAGAGGGAGAGAGAGAGAGTGAGAGAGAGAGAGAGCCGCGCCGTATAATTCATCGCAAACTTTGCCGCGCCACTGGAAAGCTAACTTTTTCTCGGCTCCTTTTTAAATATCGAAATGCGCGGCTCTCTCTCTCTCTCTCTCGCCCTTTCCGACATTTTTCCGCCGCCGAGGTATACAATAAGCCAAGTTTCCCGCGGCAACTTTCAGCTTTGAGGCCGCGATCCATTCGAAAGGCATAATTAGCGAATTAATCAAGAAGCCGCTCGCCTGTGAAAATAAATAGTATTCCGGAAATTCAAACCGAGCTCGCGAAGACGATAACTCGGCCGGATGACCGATTCGTCATCTTTTGTATAATATCAAAGGCGCGAAACCAGAAATCTATTTCCCTTCGCAAGGCGGATAAAAGAGACTTTACATCGGAAAAGGGGGATTTCCCGTTTCATCTCTATAAATACGTCAGACCGAGCAGTCGCTATTGTTGTCGATAATCGAATTAACCATAAATTAAGACTCCGATCGATCCTCTCCTTTTTTTCCTTGATTTTATAACTACTCGCCAATGGACGGCTAAATATATAGGCGGGCCGTTTAAAGAAGGTTAACAAACCCGCAGGTGTCGGCGCATAAATTTTGCAGCAATCTGTGGTTATCAGAGCCACCAGGCAGGCCGGAGCCGTAAGATAATAGCCGGGTAATGCGATGTCGCCCAGTCCCGTAATCGCTTACAACGATTGCGAATAAAGAAATTATCTCGTTGAGGCGTTGAGCGAGCTGAATCCCAAACGCAGCGACGATTGACGGCTGATGGCTTCTTTTTTGTTTGGGAATTGTCACAATGTCGTTGTTTAGAGATAAGTATAGTGACAGTTTATTCTTTCGGATAGAAAATTCCTTGTATTGATTATTGTTATAAATATAGGATTGTTGTCGATCGGGAAGAGTCTTGTTTGACGTCACTTTACTCGGCGAGTTTATCATTTTTTAATGCAATCAAAACACAACCATCTATAAGAGAATGATATTAGATTACGAAACTTGGCTAATTATAATACGGCTATAATACTCATCGCACCTTAATAATATTTACGTTCATTAAATTGTGAGTTAACGCATTATACCCCGCTCTTATGAATAAATCTTATTTATACAAGCTTAAAAAAAGCTCTGATCGATTAACATTTTCATATATAAATAAGTATAATCATCGTCAAAGGAGCGACGCGCAGCAGCCCTTATTTCGCTGAAAATAATGAAACAAGATTCTTAAAAGTAATAATTCGAAACTTTTTCCATCCGAGCTTATCGCCAGCGCGGAGGAGGCAAGCATCGCAAGCCGCCGCGGCGTTTTCAGAAAAAACTCTCTCTCTCCCAGTTTTGTAAATTCAAGGGGTATCCCCGGGAAAAAGCTGTATTCTCATGTACGGGCAATAAAGAAATTTCCCAAGCCCTAATTTTATTTCCCGCTCACGCGCTCCTTCACATCCCCGCGTTAAAGCGATTTATAAAACTAGCAGTCTCTCCCCCCCCCCGACCCATCCCCCGCCCCCTCCGGGCGGCCCCCGCAAGCAGAAAATCTCAATCAGCATCCTTCGCGCCGGGTAATTAGTCGGCGCTCGAAAGTCGTCGGCGCGTCAAAACGAATTCTCGGGGCAGCCGGAGACAGCAGCGTCGGCTCCCTCGGCTGCCACCCCGAGGTACAAAAGGCCTTAGCCAGCCGTTCGGGAAAAAGCTCGTCCGGAGCTTAAATAGTTCCGGCTTATACTCGGCGCCGCCGCCAGGAGAGGGAGCGAGAATAGATGTGCGCGGCGTGCTCTCTTTGAAAATCGATAGGCGCCCCGACTCTCTCGGCCAATCTGCGCGGCGCCGCTCCTGCCTGCCTGCCTGCCTGCCTGCCTGCCTTTTTCTTTGACTCGCTCGATCCTTTCCCCGAGGGCGCACGGCGCGCGCGCGCGCCTACTTTTTCCTGAGCGCGGAGCCGCCGCCGCCTCCTACTCCTAATTCCCACGGCAAACAGACGGATAATTGAAAAGCCTGGCCGGAGATCGATCCCGCCTGGATAAGAGCGGCAGTTACCGGATCCCGCGCCGGTTCCTGGGACTACTGCTGGGCCGCCGCTGCACATTATCGCCCCGCGGCGATCGCGAATCAATCATCCGTCGTCGCGTGACTCTTTCGGATTGCTCGCACATTTAAATGAGACGCTTTAACAGGTGTCTCGCCGCGGTGCGCGCGGCCGAGGATTTTGGGATTTATTTTTTTTCTTTCCTTTTACCTATTGCATTATGGATTTACGCGAGGCGGCTTTTTGGACAATTACTTTTTTTCGGAAGGGGCGTATATATATAAAAAGGCGAGAAATTTTTATTGCGCGCGTAGAGAGGCTTCCGGCGATGTCGGCAATTCATATCATACGAGAGGAGCTTCGCTATTCCGGTCACGTAATTTCCGACTCTTAAATCTTTTGTTTTGATTAAGCAAATCTTTTTCGCGGCGGGAATGTCTTGACGAGTCTTCCGAGTTCTCTAAGCCGACTAATGACCATTCTAGGGGCAGGAGCGTTTTGCGCCGGGAAAAACGAGCGAATTCGCTGCAGTCGTAGAAAATGTTTAGCATTCCGGTGCTGCTTTATGCCGGACGGCGCAGTGATTCCCGGCAGATCATTTCCACTCGGGCCGGATTAAAACGCGCACCGACGCTGCATTTCGCCGCTGGAATTTAGCAGAAGCGAATTTACAAGAAAATCAACGCCCGATTACATTCAGCTCGATTTCCAGCGGAGGGCGAAGCCCCGGAAAATTTACTTCCTCCCCCGCGGAGTGCGAAAATCCTTATATTTCTCCGTCCGACTCCCCCCAACGAGCATCGAGGCTCTTTTCCCAGCAGGCGAAGCAACACCTCTCCCGAATTCTTCCCCCGGCCCACCGCCTAATCTCGAAATTAGCCCCCGTCCAACCCCCGCCCCCTCGGGCCGCGCGATATCATCTTCCGGCCCCAATAAAAACAGGTGTCCGCGCGGAAATAAGGCAAAACAATAAACAAAGCCCGGCGCGGCTTCTCCGTCCCATTTCCTGCCGCGGGCTCGGAATCGAGCTGCCGAGAATTCCTCTCGGCGGGGCGATTTGCGGGGCCTATTACTCTGATTAGCCGTCCGGTGCCGCGTGCGTGTGCACACAGCGTACGGGGCAGGCAGGCAGCAGGCGGACAGGCAGGCGGGCAGGCAGGCAGGCTCATAAACAGAGCGCAGGAATCGCGGAAGGACTCGGTCGGTCGCTCGCTCGGGAGAGAGAGAGAGAGAGAGCGAGAGAGAGAGGACGAGAGGGGAGAGTCTGCGCAGAAGCTCGCGCCTCGGTGGCGGCGGCGGTTCAGGGGCCAGCCGAGTAGTAGCACCGCCGCTGCGCCCGAGTCCGCGCGCTCTCCGCCGCCCCCCGAGTTTAAGGACCCCGGACGCCGCCGAGCGCAGAGGACTTTGACACCGGGCGCTGCCAGCCAGCCTTTCCGTACGTACGAGAGAGGCTCGTCCTCGCGGAGGAGCCGAGGCGCCGAGGAGGAGGCTGCGGGCCAGCATCTCGAGCTGCATTGTGCGTCCGCCTCTCCCGGACGCACACGGGGAGGCAAGGGGGGCTGCGCGCGCCCTCCTCTCTCGCTCTCTCTCTCTCTCTCCTCTCTCTCCTCCCTCGAGTGGATATTCACGGCGTCTGGGCTTTTGTGCGGCCAGGACGCGGACCCATCGATCCCCCTCCGGTATTAATAGGCGGCCGCGCGCTCTCTCTCTCTCTCTCTGCTCTCTGCTCTCGAGAAATCTGCCGCCGAAATTCGAGCGATCGATTAGCAGTAGCTTCACTTCGCGGCGCCGCCGCCGCCGCCTCTGAAAAATCATTCGCGCCATGAATATTCACATATGCACACGCCGGGCGGAGGAGGAGAGGGAGGAGGGAAGGTCGATGTGAGCCGCCGCCGCCGC
>JAWWEM010000027.1:6090055-6139428 GCA_035582935.1 Ormyrus thymus
GCCGCCGCCGCCGCGCCTCCTGAGTAAATAGTGAAAACGCACGGCGCCGATTTCGGGAAGGAGCTGCCCGGAGTACACTTGGGGGAGGATCGATAAGCAAAATAACAGAACGAGCCCAATAACCCTTTGCAGATCCCGGAGCGGGAGGATGCCGAACTGAGCCCGCCTCCGCGGCCGCCGCACCAGCCGAGAGAGAGAGAGAGGATCCCGAGAGATGGCTGCGCACAGGCCCGTCTTCCTGGGCATCTGGGGGGTGTTCGTGCTCGTGCTCGTTCAAGGTACGTCCAGCTGCCCTCTTCTTCTTCTTCTTCCTCTTCCTGATCTGTGCCGCGAGCTCTCCACTCTCTCGGGCCTTTTGTTCGCCGCCGCCGCCGACGACGATCTATATTAGATCAAAAGTCGCCGATAGCGGCGTCGGAGAAGGGCTGGCTTGCTTTTTCTTCTTTTTTTAGTTGACAATAGTTTCCAGCGCAGCTTCCTGCGGGGGAAGGGGGGGGGGGCAAGGCGCGTTTATTTGCTCCGGCGGTGGCTCTTTTTTCTACGAGTTTCGGACGAGGAGCGCTGCTTTTTGCGGGTATATCGGGTAAAACTCGCGCGTAACATGGAAAGAGTTTTTTGTATAGTTTATTCTTGTTCGTCGCTGATGCAAACCTAAGTGAGAACTTGCACGTAGCTTTAAATGTATAGCCGCGCGAAGTTTACTTCTGATACTGGACGGAAGTAGATTTCGCGATCCTCCGCATTTCGTTCCCATCTTTTATTTACGTCCCTGCAATGTTTGCCCCGAACAAATGAATAAGTGGCCCCGGCAGGTATATAAGATTCGGGAAAAGATTCGCGGGAAACAGTGCAGCTCAATACAACGACGCACAAAGCTCTGTCTCTATAGTTTCCAAAGTTTTTATGGCGCTTAGAGATGAATGAAAGTCGTTAATTCTCCGCGGCCGTAGCACTTAATACGTAATTACAGTCGCATTTATATAAACGATCGCGCGACTCGTGATGTACGATCATTCGCGATCACAATTGAGGCGAAGTTTATATTACAGTGGCGCATGAGTTATATACACACACTGCCCGGAGGCCTCCGGATAATTACGTATGAATCGCCTACGCTCGCCTAGATTTATTATTTCATAAATCCAGCCGCGCTTCCCGAAACAAGCGCCGCGCTCGCGAGAAAAAAGTGGCCGAATCAGAGGGAGAGCTGTGATTTCCTTGGGAATTTTCGAGCTTCCTCGGGATCGCGCGCGGGGCCTCGGAGGAGCCCCGAGTATTATCTATATCGATTTAGAGTTAGCCGCGAATTACGGCGTACGAACTTACACCCAATTTCTGGGTTAGTCGGCAGATTTATCTACATTAGAGCGGAAATTCAAACTCGAACGAAATTCGCGTTTGACTGTGAATGACCAATTGCCAGGGCGAATATTAATCCGGGAGAGGCGCGGCCTGAATTAAATTTCCCATTATTTGACATATTTATATCGAAGGATTTCAATTACGCGCCCGGAGATTTGGGGATTGGTCCGCTTTTCAGCTCGATAATTAAATTTTGATCTTTGGGGGATTCTTATTCGCGGGAGGAGACGTGAAAATAATCAATCTTGATGGTTTTCTTGCATATTTTATTTCGAAAGCATTGAATAACCGCACATTCATTCTTCTTGATTTTTAAGCATGACTTTTTGAAAATATTTATTTTTACCTCCTTGTCCGATCACATTTAGTCTTTTCTACTCGGAAGTATAGAAAGTCCGACTTGAAACGCAATCAAGTTGATCGTCGAATTGCAGTATTGTTCCGATAGTTTGAACGCTTTTATTGTTAAATATAGCACGGCTAAATTCAAGTTTCCGGAATTGCAGCGATCGAGAGGGTGGATTTTGATTGCCGGCTGTTTAAAAGTAGTTCAATGTATTTTAAAGTGCCAAAACCAACGTTCGATCGACGTTTCGTCGAACTTTAAAATTCGATTAAAATCTGTCTCGCGCCGAACGAATTGATTAATCCAGCCGGATAGCCGAACTTAAGAGCCGCTCGGCCTCTGGGAAAATATTAGAAGCTCGATAAACAGCCCTTTTCCGTTTTTAAATCCCACTGATTCCCCTTTTTTCAGATTAGTTTTCGGCTGTATTTCAAGCGCCCCCGCCGTCCATTCATCTCGTTTAGTCAGTCCATAATTCTCGCCACCATTAAAATGAAAATTTTAACATCAGTGCTCGCACGCAACTCGCGAACTCGGCGCGCGCGCGGATATTTTTAAGAAGCTGCTTGCCGCAGCGCGAGGAATGATTGACGAACTTTTGAAGAAAAATTGAATTTCTAAATACTTGCCTCCACTCCTTCGCCAGCGCTTGAAATACTGTTATTATAAGTTTATGAGGAAATACTTGAAAAGTATTAATGCGGGGGGTGGGGGAGGGTAAACAAAAACGCGGCCATGAATCATGAAACGGAGATGAAGTTTTTATGTGCACTGTTCATCTGGGCTAAGCAAATACTGAAAAAAATAATGAGAATTTACCGAAGGAGGTGTACTTTCTCGGATTGTAGTACGTTTATAGACGAGAATTTCTCGATTGAAAAATAACGTTTTGATAAGTTTCGTAAAAATATATTTTTAGCCAAATGTAATACTTGATTTATCTCGGTGAAATTGAAGTCGCTCAAAGTATTTCAAAATCGACCTTATTAAACTTGTCCCGGAGACCAATAAGCAATCCCATTTTCCTTTAAAATTAATTAACTTTCATATTCTAAGTAATATTACAACTTTCGCAGATTCCTTACCGAAAGTTAAAGTTCTCCATATACTTGATCCCTTTCAAACTACCCAAGTAAATATACTGTCAAAATCAAAACTGCAAGGTCTAACAGTCGATATGAACGATAATTGCCGCCAACTAACTTTCACCTGAAGATTCCAATAAATGTCTATCGAGAGTTAAATGGGCCTTCAGTTTTCGGCGAAATCAAGTGACGAGACGCAGCGAATGCTTTCTGCGAATCAATTTCGCGATAATATTTTTTTGACATTTACAAAAATAAGTTTATCCGAGCAAAAAAAAAAATCGAAACGGAGAACAATGCGCAGCGAAAATGAAAAGCTATCGAAGCAACTCGATTAAAAAGCTTCAAACGCATTCAGTAAAACGGTATTACTTGGTCAAACAGTCCTCCAACAATAAACGCAAGCTATAAAAATTCCAACTAAACCTCCCGCCGTCCGTCTGTCCCCCACAGAGTCGAAGCCGGTGAGCTGGGAGGAGTGGTGGACGTACGACGGCATCTCGGGCCCGGCGTTCTGGGGCCTGATAAACCCGGAGTGGTCGCTGTGCAACAAGGGCCGCCGCCAGTCCCCGGTGAACCTCGAGCCGCAGCAGCTGCTCTTCGACCCGAACCTCCAGCCGCTCCACCTCGACAAGCACAAGGTCGGCGGCGTCCTCACCAACACCGGCCACGGGGTCGTCTTCACCGTCGACAACGACACCAGGCAGCCCGTCAACATATCCGGCGGCCCGCTCAGCTACAGATACCAGTTCCACGAGATCCACCTGCACTACGGCCTCCTCGACGACGTCGGCAGCGAGCACACCGTCGACGGATACAGCTTCCCCGCCGAGGTTCTTGCCGCTGCGCTCCTTTAGTACTCCATTCGAATTAGCCGAAAGCGATTTATGGCCCGGGAGCGGGAGCGTCCTTGTACGTACGCGCGGGATTCAGATTTATGGACTTTCGACGTTTCTTCGGCGCGAGGTCGCTTTTTGCCCGGGTATTGGTATTCATTATAACGGTGCATTATTTACTGCTCGATGCTTAAACACTTTATTGATTTATGGCAATATTAAAAATTAATATTCTTCCATCTCCGCGATACTTGCAGCTTTCTATTAATAAAGAGATGAGAAGCAGGAGAAAACGTGACGCTTCATAAGAAGCATCAGCCTTTATTACTGCTTTATAAATGACGTAACATAAGTTTGGCTTTGTACGGTGCCATATTTTATTGGATCCCTCGTTCGAACGGTTTTATAAATACGGTATCGAATTACGTACGATTACGTATGACTATGGATGATCATTTACGAACATCTGTGACTACATCTAAATATGATTACCCGGGGCTGCATATGGATTCGCCCGTGGCAGGATAATAAAGACACGATTTCATTTTGCTTTCGCATATATTATGTATACAAATAACTCGCCATGCAGAAGCCATAAATCGCTTTTAATTAGATTGAAATGGGCAAAGACTGCGAAGGTATAGAAGGTATGATTTTATTGAATAGAAACGATTTTAATGATCTTTGATAATTGAATTTATTTGGTAATACGAATATAATGCTAATTTTGATATAATATCCGGCTCTATTTATTCAATTAATTGCATTATGATTCGAGCGTTCTTGTCTATTAGCGTTCCAGTGCTAACCAACCGCACTCGAAAAAGTTTCATTAATATTACACAAAGCATGCAAAGTGTAATGACTTGATTAGTGCTTTATGCAATTCAGTTCCTATATCATTCATATTAGTGTTACCTTCTTTACTGCTTCAATATGTCAGTGTCAATTTTAGCGAGGCTTTAACTTTATCCACTAAATGGCTCTATAATTCTTAAGGGGTTTAAACTAAAACATAAAGCTGCCATTTTGCTGAAGCCAACTGTTTTAATATCACACACAGCGAAAAGCGGGATTTATCGATCGAGCTCTTTGACCAATTTTAAAAGTTTATATTGCCAAAAAAAAAGAGAAGCTAACGGATAACATCTGAAAAATGACCGACATTTATCAAATTTCGCGATTTGATTAAACTCGATATGTTTCTTGAATTTTAAGATTATATATATCTCTCGCCTCTGTATAAATGCCCAAAGCGGTCACATTTATCACTGGTTTCATTAGCTCCGGCGTTCTCTCCCTCGTAGTTTTTTGCCAATATTTTCCCGATGCGCCCTACTTTGATATACGTCATTTACTTAGATACCGAGTGTTACTACACCTAGAGCCCGTCCCGCGATGAAAAAATTAATAACATTTTCCTTTTTTCTTTTTTAATAAAATTTTCGCGCTGCAACAATATAAACGTCATTATTTTTGCGTGAAAAAAGCAAGATCAACGTTTTACGGTTTATGATGAAAAATGTTTAAATACCATTACTTGGGTTTTTTTTCCAAGAAATATGTAAACTCGTAATTCTGTCATTAAAATTAAATTTGAATACTCATTTTTACGTTTCTTTTCATTTCCATCTCCGAATATAATCGGCGGAGCGTAAAAGCACACGAGCCATAATTTAATTACAGTCTTTTTATTAAAAAAAGTCCCCATGTTTCGCAGAACATTTTATTATATCCTCGTTCCGCGTATTTTCGAATATCAATTTACGTTTGAAAATCTTTACGTTTCTGAAAAGAGTCCGTTTCGAAAACGAGCCGATTTAAACGCACTGGACAACAAGCGCGAATAATAATCGCTCTTGGCAGTTATAAATAATATCCAATGCATTTATAGCAATAATTGAGAGCGATAATCTGCTATTTATGACGTATATTTACGGTTTGTAAACACGTAAATACGACGAATCTCCTCGGACTGAAAGCACGTCCAATTTAACGCGAAATTTCGGTGGCGCAAAAAACGAAAGTGCGAAAGAACGATTTGCGGGGCGAAATTTAAAAAGAAAAAAAGTACATTCAAAGCGCGGCTAGTGCACATGCATAAATTATGCGAACGTGACCGTCTTTTAAGCATCGAGCAAATTAAATTATATATTGCTCTCCGGAGAGGCAGCGGAGCGGAGTCGGCTGTCTTTATTTTTGTCTCGTACAAGCCGTTAATTATCGTTACGAAAAAATCCTTTTATGAAATTTTGAAGTCATTAAGCCGCGAGCGTTCGTCTAGGCAAACACAGACCCCCTCAATGAGGTTAATAATCCGGTCTTGACCTAAAATTTTTCTTTTCACGTGACTTTGAATGCAAACTTCCTCCTCTTTTTTTTTTTTAAATTAACCCCTTTGACTTGCAGATACTGAACACTATAACTTTCGGAATTATCCCGATGTAAATTCATCCGCAGTTATTATTCAATTAAAGTTATTTTTTTTTTTTTTTTTTGAATATCAACTTTTCTTTCTTTCTCTCTCTCTCTCTCTCTCTCTCTCTCTCTCTTTCGCGAGGAACTTTGCGACGTTATGAAAATAGTATTGGAATTTCAAAGTTGGCCAAGTTTTGCGTGACTTGCTAAGCTCGTAAGTGAGAATGACAATGATAGCTTAATATAATATCAATGAGTTAGACAAAGTCGCTGGCTTTACTGACAGGGAGCTTAAGGAGCTTAAGAGACACATCTTTTATTTTGATATTACACTGCGCTGTCATTCATAAATGTCAAACTGTCAAAATATTACACGTACGAATTTCAACAAGAGATAGTTGTAATAAAATAAATATAATTTTGTAAAACGCCTTTTAAAATACCTAATATCCCTTAAACTACTACGTTACCTAAATAGTGCAATCGACAGTTATAGCGAGACTCTTTCAATCGATAGATCGATCCAACGGTAGTTCGACCTGAATTCAAAAGTTATTTAAACAAAGATTGATACTTGTAGCGAGAGCCGACCACTTAAAACATCAACGAGCCCTTAAGTAAAATAAAAAAAATGTTTACACCACACTAGCGAGGCATTAGCTTAACCACAGTAATATCCCGGATAAAAATCAAGCAATTTCCCGAAATGAAAAGCTCAATGAAAAGCGCGCCGGGGGGAGGGGGGACGGCTCACTTAATAAGCGCGCCGAGAGCCGGGCGGCAATCGATAAATATCCGTCGTGCAGCTATCAGCGCGCGAACAAAAGGAAAGAGGAGAGAAAAAAGCCAGCTCTCCCACTCGCACGCATTGAAAGCAGTCCTCTCGCTCCTCTGCCTCCAGATCCAGATCTTCGGGTTCAACTCGCACCTGTACAACAACTTCTCGGACGCGCTGCACCGCGCCCAGGGCATCGTCGCCATCTCGCTGCTGCTGCAGGTACGTGCGCAATCGGGCGTCCGCGCGCTCGCCTATCTGCCCCGGCGGATCGACACGCGCGCCCTATTATGAAGGGCGCCTACCGCTACTCCTCTCCTCCTCTTTCTGTTCGCAGATAGGCGATCAGTCCAACCCCGAGATCAGGTCCTTCACCGATCACGCGCAGGACGTCAAGTACGGAGGTACGGGGGGGCATTCGCATATTGTCTCGGGGGTAATTAGCGCGGAGCTGCTGCGGCAGGCCACTTAACGGGACGTCCGTCGCTTCTTGTTGCAGGTCAGTCGAGCCAGATGAAGCGCTTGGGGATACTGGAGCTGCTGCCCGATACGAAGCACTACATGACCTACGACGGCTCGACGACGATGCCCGCCTGTCACGAAACCACCACGTGGATCATTCTCAATAAGCCGATTTACATTACGAAGCAGCAGGTGAGAGAGAGAGAGGGAGACCGCCACTTTTCGCCAAGGGAATTCGGAGGCTCTTTTTGCGGGCGAAAAATTGCTAGTCCTGGATGAAAAAGAAAGGCCGTCGCGTGATGGGGCAGAGTTTCGACTTCAAAGGAGGCGGCCCGCGGTGTAGTCGCGAGAAGCCCCGAGTTTCAAAGACTCGAATTGATCAATGCTTCGTCTTTTGACCCTCGGATTGGGCACTTCGGGCTTGTTCTTACTTTCGTTACTTAAAAAAAGGAAGTTCAGGTTTCGTGAAAAAAAAAGCGCCGAATTCAATCCGGTTTAGCAGTCGTACCCCCCAGAAAGCAGCGCACTCGCGAAAGCAATGAAAAGCCCTACTTTCACAATACCCGCGGCCCCGAATGATCGCGAAATCCCGAAACAGCCGCGCGCCTCTGGGCTAATCGGGAAAAGCGAACCGCGGCAGAGCTTATTAACGAGTCGCAATCTGCATTTTTCAGCTGAAGGTTCTGAGGGAGCTGAAGCAGGGCGACTGGCGGCACCCGAAGGCGCCTCTGGGAAACAACTTCCGGCCGCCGCAGCCGCTGCACCACCGCCCCGTTAGGACGAACATCGATTTCAACAGCGAGGTAGAGAGAGAGAGAGAGAGAGAGAAAGAGAGGCGGAGATAGAGGAAGAGAGAGAGAGAGAGAGAAAAGAACCCGTTGCTCCGAGCTAGCTTTCATTACGTGTCGAGTAGAACGACTGGAATTTTTTTAGGAAAAGTCCGGCGTATCGGGAAGCCCCGCTCGAGGAGAAGATGTCAAGTGATTTTCGAGCTGCGGCTTCTTCCTCTCGGTTGTATTAGCTCGAAAGTCTCTTACTATTAAGCTACTTGTTCCGGCATCTTCGAGTGGAGGGCCGGATTTTTCGCTTGTTTACAGCGAAAAGAATCTGGACGGGATTTATGGACTCTCATAGAGGCTTTTTGTACTTGCGTTACTTCGAGCTATGAAAGTCTTGCTCTCTAATTAACTATTATTATAAAATATAAAGCGCATTAAGATAAGAGGTTATAAATATGTAATTACACGTTGAAAGCTAATTGCCGTTTGAGATTTTACACCTTTATATATGTAAACGAGACTCGAGAAAGCATAATAATTTCTACCTTCTGTCAACGGATAGAATCTGATATGGGAAAACTGAATGTAAATGAAAAAGCAACAGTCGTTCTACGCCCCACTAATGAAACTAACCGTAAAAACGATGCCTTACCAAACGCAGCTTTTTCTACTTGGCCACTTTTGACCAGTCAAAGTAATACGTTTAAGAAAGCGCGTGCCTGACCGAACTCGGCCTATTCTACTTCCTACCCCGATTCATCTAATTTTCATCCACTGAATACATCTTCACCTTCAAAATCTTACCGTCAATCGAGTACTTCCCAGCTAGTTTTGAAAACGACAAGAGATCTTAATCAGTCCTCAAAACTCCCTTCTTTCACGATCTTTTTCACGAGCCAGAGCCGAAACACCCTTCCAAACCGTGCGTCCTTCTCGGTCCATAAACACCACGGCGGGGCGCTCTTCCTGCCCTAGGAAAACATCAACTCTCCCTTCGGGGCCGGCGGGAGGGGGGGGAGGGTCGCGAAACTTTCTCCCATTCAAAACTACACGACCGACACTCAACTAGCCAACTTTGTTTCAGAAGGGTCCGAAAAACTGCCCGACTATGAACCGAGACATTTACTACAAAGGTAAGCCTCCCCCCTTAGTCACGATTCGTCCAGATCGTCCGATATAATAAACGCAAATGTAACCTCTCTATCCTCAGCCAACAGCTGGAAGAATTAGAGCCGCTGCGCCGCGGAGGACTGCATGAACCTCGAGATGAAAAACAATCGACATATCAGAGCCGCCAGAGGGACGAGCGGAGAGCAGAGCTGCCGAGCTGACGCTACTACTATTGTTAACTACTTCGTCGCCCCGCGCGCAGTTATATATATATATATATACATAAAGAAAAAAAGAACAAAAAAAAAAAATAACGACACGCAACAAACACACGCGCACACGTACACACAGCACACCGATGTACGTATACGTATATACATATATAAATATATACATACACGGAGGAGGAGCGGAGGGAGGAGAGACGCGCGAGACAAAACGAGAAAAGAAAACAAAACAAACGCTTCGTTGTAACTTATTAGACGTGAATTGCCAAGTATGTTTCCAAGTAAAAGAATATACCTTCTAGTTGCATAGCTGAATGAAAAAAAAAGAAAAAAAACAGGCAGAGAGAGAGAGAGAGAGAGAGAGAGAGAGAGAGAGAGATAAGGAGAGAGATACCGAAGAAAAGGCAGAAAAAGGACAAAAAAAATTCTCAAGTAACGCGTAAGCGAGCATATTATACATAAGAGAGAGAGAGAGAATGAGAGAGACGCACACTTGAACGAAAATATCGGAGGTAACTAGGAAGCAAAAAGCTATGACTATCGTGGCCTGTGCGGGTGTGTATCGACGAGATTATATTATATATAAATAAACCTTATACGCGCGCGACTAATTATGTACGGAGAAAATGATGAGGCAAGCCCAGCGTATAACTATGTAAACGAAACGATGATTATTCGCAGAACGACGATGAAACAAAAAGTTTATACTCTATTCTTGTAATAAAACTCGTTGAAAAAGCAAAAGAAAGCCGTCTGTCTATGCACCCCGACCGCCTCCCATCCCCGCCTGTTGCTGCTCGCGCGCAGCCCTCCTCGCCGAGGACGGCGGTCGTCGTCGGCAGGCAGCGCCAGCCCGAGCTCGGCGAGAGAGACAGAGAGAGAGCCGCGGCAGCGCGCGGATCGATTAGCCTATTAAAGCCCCCTTTGGCGGGAGCCAATTGATCGGCGGGGGGTCGCTGATCGGTCAAGTGGGGTCGGGAATTGCACGGTGGCGGCACCGGCGGCTATGCGGCGCGGCGCAGCCGCCCTCTGCCGGCCGCCAGTCCTGCTGCTGCGGCAAGCTGCGCGGGGCCAGTCCACGCAGCGCACCTCCCCCAGCAGCCAGTTTCTTCTCCTCTCACCCTCTCTCTCTCTCTCTTTCTCTCTCTCTCCGTCTCTCTCTCCCTCTGTGCGCGTCTCGGAGCTGCTCGCGATCCGCCCGCGAGGATGTGGCCGAGCTGAACGAACGCCGTCGACGCCGCGCAGAGCAGCCGAAGAGAGGCGGACACAGTTAGACGAGAGCCCCGGAGCTCGCCCGCACGGATGCTCGAGTGAGAGCCGCCAGCCCGCCGGACAGAGAGAGAGAGCGCGAGCTGCTGCTGCGATCCGATGAGGCGCGGTCAGCGCGGGCGCGTCGTCCTCGCGCTGCTGCTGCTGGTGGCGTCGCGCGCGCTGCCCTCGCGGGCCGCGGCCTTCCCCGACTGGACCGACTGCCCGGCGGCATGCGACTGCAAGTGGACCTCCGGCAAGAAGTCCGCCCTCTGCCCGAACGCGGGCCTGACCTCGCTGCCGGCCAGCCTCGACCCGGACATGCAGGTCCTCGACCTCTCGGGCAACCAGATCAGCAGCCTGCCCGCCGAGGTCTTCCGGGGCGCGGGCCTCGTCAACCTGCAGCGCATCTTCCTCAGGAACGCCAAGATCTCCCTCATCCACGGGGACGCCTTCAACGACATGCGCATCCTCGTCGAGGTCGACCTCTCGGACAACAACCTCACCGCCCTCGAGACCCACACCTTCGCGGGTAACGAGCGGCTCAGGGTCCTCGTGCTCAGCGGCAACCCGCTCAAGCGGCTGCGGGCGAGCCAGTTCCCGGAGCTGCTGCACCTCAGGATCCTCGACCTGCAGCGCTGCGCGCTCAGGGCCGTCAACGAGCGGGCCTTCGGTAGGCTGCTCAACCTCGAGACGCTCAGGTACGCCGATGCTCCTTTTTCCTTCAAAACAAAGGGGTTATCGCACCCCGCGAGCTGCCGCTGCTATTGATTCGAGGACAAGCGGCGCGCTGTGTTTTCCTTCGGGGAAATAAGCTGGGCGCGATTTTTTAACCTCCTCGCTCCGTCGATGCGCGCGTCCAAAGTTTTAATCCTACTTGCACGCGGCGACCGATGAGCCCGAAATAAAGTCGGCCCCTTCCCCCCGCCCCCGAAATATGTAAATCGCTATTGAAGCAAGTTTGGAAATTGCGCTGGAAAAATTTTAATTGCCAACCCCGAGGAGGCGATCGATCCGCCCCTCGGCAAAACTATCCTCGCGAATATTTGCTGAACAAATTTCATCAGCGGAGCCCCAAGAGCGGGGCTCCCTTTGTTTTGCGAATGGAAGTTGACTTTCGGAATTGCTGCCGATTCCAAAGTCCGCGGGTGGCCATGAATAAAAAAAAGAAGCGGCAAAACACACGACGACACGCCTTTTCCGGGGAACGAGCGGGGAATGGAGTACGTGTTTTCCGGGACCCCACGCTTATCTCGGGCGAAAAGACGGGAGGCTAAATTTCGCGGGTCGCGATCGATTCGCGACAAACAAATCTCCGATAAATCTTGTTTACGATTTTTCCAGGCGCATAAATTTCGCGGCAGTTATTTTTCCGCGGGGGAAAAAACCGAGGGAGGGGGCGGGCCGCGCCGCGTTCTTTTCGCCGACAAATGCGAGCGACCTTCTTCTGTTACGCGACGAAGGCACGCCGTAAAGTTTTTTACTTTACGGACTGCTGAATTATTAAGAGACGCCGGTAAAACCCCGAGCATAAACATGTGAGGTTTATGCTTGAACGCTTTTTGTAAACTAATAGGAGTGCCTTTAATTAGAGCGATGCGCGGGGAATCTGCCTTTCAAGCGCTGTTATCGGAAAATTTAAAAGAAAGCTCGTCCCGGCAGCTTCTTCTTTGACGCTTTTCCCGCGTAATGAAGACATCTTAATTTACCTCTTTTGTCGCCGAGATAAAACAGAAATAATTAACACTTTTATGGACAATGCTTGAGTTAAAATTAATTTGGGTAATTCTGAATGGGACTACAATTTTTAATTACTGCAAAGCCGACACTCCGACTGTTCTTTTTTTGTTTTCATTTTAATAACTGCAGTATTATTAATGATTTAAAGATGAGATAAAGAGAGAAAAATAAATGTTTCTTCGCACGAAATCTTATTTTATTTAAATTCAAGTTTTCTGAAATGTACTGTTTACTTCCATGAGAACTTTAATAAAAAAACGTGTTCTACCTCGTCAAAGAATTCTTCTTTGTCCGTTTATATCTCGGAAACTAATTTTGTAAAAATCTAAATGAAACAATAGAGAATGCAGAAGTACTACTTAATAAAAACTCATTTACTCTAATTAAAATCTATCTTAAAGAAATATGTACACGCCAAAATTAAGAACATTCGTTAATATTTAAAGTCATTTACGCATTTTTCGTGTGATAAACTGCCAAAAACTGTATAAAAAACGCTAACGCGTCATTTAAGTGATAATAATGAATTATAGTCCGGCGTTTAAATCTGAATAAATATTTGTAATTTTTACTGCGATCGCAGCGAATAATTAAACGCCCCGCTCTTTGTAATTTTAGAAGCGTTCTGAAATATGAGCCGACAAACAATGACTATTAAAAAGAAATGTGTTGAAATCATTGGCGATGGCCTTTGTCCGCCAAAATTAACGCTTAGACTTGATTGCGCTTTAAAAAGAGCACGATTTCCCATTTATAGCGCTAATTTTTACGTGTGGCAACTGCACAAAGACCACTTTTGTATATAAAACAGCAGCTTGGTTAGCGACGTGTTTTATTACGGCGAAATATAATATATATCGATACGGGCCTTTGTTAACGAAAATTTAATACCCGTTCTATTTTCGGTTTTTTTTTTTTTTTTTTTTTCATCGAAAACCAAAGCTTTTGCCCCAAAGTTGCGAACAAAAATTTCCAATAATGAACGTCCCCGAAAATACGCAGGCTTTAGTCTTTTTTTTTTTACAGTATTATCCATTTTCGAAAAAGCGATACAGAACAAAGGAGCTCGAGAGAGAGAGCGAGTTTTAAAAACAGATCTATCGAACTAATGCGAATGATGGGTGAATCCGATTGAAATATTGTTGCGCGCGAGACACGTGCGATGGGACGCAAAGCTTATAAAATTTTCGATAGTTATTAAAATGTTATTTCATACCTGCCTGCATCGTCGGGCTTTTAAAGACTTTTTTCGTTTTTTTACATTTACGCGCGCAGGGATGATTTGTGAACTGAAGCGCGAGCGAATTTCGAGCGTTTGCAAGGGAAATTATTTCTTTTGATTTCGAGAGCTGCCCCGAATAAAATAATAATAGATACGTAACTTAAACGCATAAAAATGTTCTCTTTCGGGTTAAAGACCTAATTTTTGCTGAAAAAGAGCGTTCTTCTTTTGATATCTTAATGAGTCTTTTTCCGTCAGAGTCGCTCCTCTCAATTTATATTAAATTGTTCTACTTTATCCTTTTCCGAACTAAAATGAAACGTAAAAAAGCAAAGATTCGTAACATAGTAGCTTTATCAATCGAAATACACAATAAACCCTGCTTTCCATTCATCTAAAATACACAGACAGAATTAGGTAATTCGTCACGTTACTCGCCACGTGCCACTCAATACTTTCCGATACAAGCAAGTCCAAGATCCTATTTCTACGAGGACAAAGCTAAACGTGACTCGGACCCCATAATAATTAGTAATTACAATTGGCATTGATCGCTTGAAAACGCCAATCTTAGGCTCAGAACGAAAAGTGCACGCGAGTCGCGTGGTCGTCAGCAGCAGCATGCCAGCATCCCCTCCTAACGGCCGTCTTCCTTCTTTCCAGCTTGGACAACAACGAGCTCGAGTACCTGGAGTCGGCGACGGTGACCGGCTTGAAGCACCTGAAGACCCTGGGACTGGACGGGAACCCGTGGAGCTGCGACTGCCGCTTGAGGGACTTCTGCCAGCTGCTGACGAAGGGCAGCCTGAGCCGTCTGTACTCGATGCCGCAGACCTGCATCGGGCCGGCGAGGCTGCAGGGCAGCCGCTGGGAGGACGTCAAGCAGGATCAGTTCGCGTGCGAGCCGACGGTGCTGCTGCCCGTTAAGACCATCCAGGAGGAGATGAACGGCAACGTCAGCCTCGCCTGTCTCGCCAGCGGCGATCCCAACCCCGAGGTCTGGTGGCAGCTCAACGGCGGCCCCATTAACGGCACGAAACGGACGCCCGACGAGGTCGGCCCGCCAGGTTCGTTCGTGCGCTGCCCTCTCTCCTGACTTTCATTTCGAGCCTCTCGGTAGGAGAGGCTTATTTAGGTGGGACTGCCGAGCCCCGCGGTGACAAAGGGGAGCCAAGAATTTCGAGGGATCAGTCATCAATTTGATTAAACGTTACAACGATTTCCAATAGTAATTTCGCAGCGTTTCAGTGACTTTACAGGTTTAATTGCTATTGATCAATCACTCGAATTACGTTACAGAAAGTGTCTAATTAATCAATAATATAATTTGAAAATCCTCGTTAAACACAATGAAATCGTGAAAGGAGCTCAATAATTCATTACGAGACTAAGATATATTAATTGGATATTAATACAAAGTATAAGCTTAACTTTTGATCACAATAGAAAATGAGCAACCATATATTAATTATATCAATGCACTCCATAATGTAAAATTCCACATACGCAAGCCGTGAGATCATATTATAACTTTAATTGTAATAAAGGCAGCGCCGACATAACCGAGCGCGGGAAGCGTATGCGGCCGCGCTCGAAAGTTGAAAAGAGCCGATAAATTTTAACGAAAGCTCCGGCTCTTACCATTAGAAAATTAGCCAATTAAAAGAAGCGCCGCGGCGTTAATAGCAAACCGGCCAAAAACGCCCTCGAATCTCACGAATTTACGAGCGGAGTATGAGCGTATACAAGTTTAAGTGGAAGGCGGCCCGTTGCGGTCGGACGCGCGTGTAACGCGGCCGTCGCGGCCGAGCGCAACTTTTGCTCCATTTTTTATCTCACTTAATAGTTGCGCTGCGGGGACGCGAGTTTGTTCAATTCCTTCCCTAACGGGGATGCGTTGATGAAAAAGTTCTGCCCAATCGTTACGTCCTGCCGGCTGAGTCGCTTTAAAACTTTTATTCCGTCGATAAAGGAGTCGGTTTATAATTGATTTGCATGCCGTATTTATTAAGGTTGTTGTAATTACAGGGGGAGGCAGACCTTTCTTTAATTTTCGATACAACATGACTTTTGTTTCACAATTGGTTCATTTTTGCTGTTTAAGCCTTAACTAAGATCCTAAACATTACTGAATTCACGAATTTTGTTAATAGAATATAAATAAACGACTGTATTGACGTTTTAAGAGAAGAGATTTTTAGTTTTCACTCGGTAATACAATTATTAATTAAACAGCTGTCAAAGTTTATTAAAACGAATAACAGTTTTTATATTTCATTTCAAACAATAACGTTTCGGCGAGCTTTCCGCGGATGGATCAGAGAATACTTAACTATTATTGATTTATAAAAGTTAGCTAGTATTTTTACGTAAATATTAATACTGGGAATTCAATTTTAAATATATTAATAAATCCATTTAACAATAAAAAATGCAATTTTGAGTTTTTCAGTAAAAAATTTACAATTCAAAATAAACTACAATGTTTTGAAGACGGAACTCAAAGAAATTCATTTCTTATTTGGGTCAAGAATAACACCTTTTTCATTTAAATCCGAGATCAAGTGAGCATCTTTCACTTTAATTCTGTTAACAAAATAAGATTCTTTCTAAATAGTTGCTGATCCGACTACGACGGCGTAACAACTTGATTACCTAAAAAAACAGCTTCGCGAAAATGCCAGGAGTTGAAAAATCACGAGGCTGAAAAAAGTTATTTATGTCTCGCTCATAAAAGTTGGAAAAAGGGTCAAAGTTTATTAAAGGAGATAGGAAAGTAGCTGTATCTCGTACCATTAAGTAGTACAAGACCCCGGCCGTCTGACTCGTACATCAGGCATAAACTTATACAGCGACGCTCAAGAATTCAGGCCTTTTTCTCCTCTCCCGAGGTGGTCAAATTCCTGCGAAACTTCGTAATTTCTTGTGCTCCACACGGCGACGCTTTTGTTCGCAGGGCAAATATCAAACCGTACGTGCACCCGAGGCATTCTTGTTTAGCATAATGCGTTTAAAACTGTTGTGCGTTCTAGAAACTTTTCACAAAGAGAGAATTTTTCATTTTTCCCTTCGAAAATTCTATTTTTTATCCTAACCCAACTCTCTCTCTCTCTCTCTCTCTCCCTCTCTCTTTCTCCCTCGCTCCGACATTTGCATAATTCCGCGGAAAAGTAGCAGCAGCGTACGTCACTATTAAAATAATGCCTGAGAGCTACGCGTGGAAATAGTTTGTCCGCCTTTTCCCTGGAAAATGTGGATTTTTCGCTGAAAGGAGACGATGTTAAATTGCTTTAACCCACCCAATGCTGTTTTACAAATTAACTGGAGCTCGCGCAATAATTATTATATTAATTAGTTAATCTCGCTCGGCTATTTTTGGCCCGTTATCGGTGCGAAAGGGCGCCCTTGCAAAAATAAATTTACGCTGCTTTTGATAGCCCGGCGAGCGGTAAAGAGGTTGAAAAAAGGACATGAAAATGTTTGACCCAAATAGGCACCGATAGACATTTATTACGCTTAACGTAACGGTCGATAATAGTCATATAATATAAAATTTATACAGCCGCTCTCGAGAGCCGCGTCTCTCGGCTCAGCCCGATATATATATAAAATATATATATAGGAGGGAGAACTTGAAAGGGAAGATTCGAATCGAACGTTTTGGGCTGCGACGCGCGACTGGCATCTTTGATTGCTTTGTTCGTCAGCGGGTGTTGCAGACGCGCTGTACGTGCCACTCTTTATCTTTCGGCGTACGTTACTTCCGCGGGGGAAATCGATACGCGATGAAATGGACTCTCGAGTCGTTTTTAAAGACTCTTTGGCTTAGGTTTATCGCGGGCTTGGAGAATTATTGCTCGGCAATGTTGGGGGGAGAACCCTTTAGTTTTGCAGTTTTCCGAATGCATTGATAAATAAAGAGCTTGAATGGGACTTTCTTTTGAATAGAAATTTAAATCTATTCGGTTTTCGTTGTATTTCAATACAGGGTCGGTATTTTTTAGAATGGATATTGAAAAATTTTGAAATTTATTTTTGAATTTAAAACAACGAAAAATACATGCATAATTTTCGTCCCCGTGTAATTCTCTGATATAATTACAAAGTACTTTAAAGTACATTAGATTCAGCGTTTAAACTTAATTACAATTTCAAGGAGCATTGTTTCGCAGTTCGTTAAAGTATCCTTGCAATTACTTTCAAATTAAACTAACAGTGACAAAATTATGTTAATTATTGTAATAATTTATGAAAAATCAATAAACTTGCGTAATTTGAATTTTTACACTTTTAGTAAAAATAAACGTTAATAAAGTGATTCCCGTACGTAGGGTCAGTGCTGCTTTCAGACACTTTAAATAAACTAGTCGATTATAAATAATGATTATACAAAGCTAAACAAATTAAAAATCTCATACAATTTTAATATTAATATTGTACATTAGAAATTCAGTTCGCCAACTTTTCCGCAACCTTATATATTTCCTGCCCATTTTCTCAAAATAAATGTTCCCCCGCAAAATTCCGTCGAAAATTGTATCTGCTTACTCCGGCGCTTCGAGAAAGCCGCAAGACTCTGCTCGAAATTCATGAGAAAAAGAATCGACGAAACAGAAAAAGGACAGTACAGCAGTTCTCTCAGATTTTATTTCCGAACTCAACCCTGCCCTCCCCCCCTCCCCCTCCGTATGTCTAACAAAGAGCCGCGCGTGCACCGAGTAAAGGGAGCCTCTTGCGCATTCCAGGCGGCCTAGTGACCTACTCGACCTCCCTGAAAACGGAGCGCCAGATGGTGGAGCGCTGGAACAACCTGACGATCTACAACGCGAGCGACGCTGACGCGGGCGAGTACACGTGCCACGCGCGCAACGTCGCCGGCACGGCCCGGGACACGGTGACGGTCAGCATACCGCGCGTCTTCACCGCCCCGACCCTCTCCCAGACCGACAACTGGCTGCTCTGGCTGAGCCTCGCCGGCGGCGGCACCGTCGCCCTCTGCGTCTCCGCCACGGCGGTCGTCCTCGCCATGTGCCTCTGCGGCGGGGCGAGGCGGCGCAACCGGAGGGCCAAGGTCAAGCTGCAGGCCAGCGCGAGCTTCGGCGACCAGGAGAAGAAGCTGCTGGACCTGTCCGTGACCACCACCGCGACCACCACCAGCCAGCAGCACTCGCACGTGAGTTGTCTTTTTGTCCTCGCTTAGCATCGGGAAGCCGAGCCCTTTTTCGGCAATTTCGCAGGTTAATTGTTAAAGGGCTCGCCGAATGGAGGCAATTTATTAAGCGACTCTACGGCACTCTGGCGACTGTAATCTACCTCTTTTAAAATTGCTTTTAATAAAGGATAATCGCCCTTTTTAGCGTAAAAGGATCTCTCGTCGCGTTTGGATTCCCCGAAAAATTAAAAATTCCATAATTCAGCGACGATGTTTGCTCAAAAAGCTCAAAATGCCTCAGCGGAGAATTTCGCGTAAAATTATAACAATAATTTACATAATAATATTCGGCCGTAAATTAGCAAATTATTCCTGATGTTACTCACCTAATTCTAAAGATGATCGATTATTCGAGCGGAAAAATTAGCTTGTTAAACGATGTTTGCTCACGGCGGCCGATGTCCCCTTGAACTTGCTAATGATTGGGATAATTTATTAGGATGTTTGAATAGGGAGCGGATCCTTTTTGAGACGACCGAAAATGTTTGCATCCTCCTGCAATCGATCAACTTGAATTAGTCATTTTGGCTCTCTGTTTGCTCCGAATTAATATAAATATATTATTTGAAAATATTTTTATTTATATACTCGTGAATGTTTATTTCAACAACAAATATTTTTCTCCAGTATCATACTCTTAATTAAACCACCGTTCGAGTTGTGTAAACGCTTCCAAAACAGAGTTGCGCTTTAATTTTAATTTACACAATTCTTTGTAAACAAATTCAAATAAACGTAAATTCGCTTTCATGACTTTGAACCCCAACCCTTTTATCTCTCTGATGGTAAGATTCTGTAAATGGCCTAAGATTTTCATGCAAATTTTATAGCTTCAAATCAAACTCTTTCTACTTTTATCATTAATAATTAATCATTGCAGATGACAATAGGCGATAATTTGTTACGAACGCAGTCAATAAAACCTTAGACTGCATTTTATTGAAAGTGTAACTTTGTACCGTGCAAATGGTAACTTTATGGGGAATTACGTAGACTAGATAAACAGTATTAACTTTGTAAACATAATATACAAACTATATAAATGTTTCTGCCTGTTCCGCATATCTGATGGGTTTTCATGCTGTGAAGTTGCTTCAACTAAAGCGAAGCGTTTCACTCTCCTTGCAAAGTCCTTGATAAAATCTTACGAAATTGGATAGCTAGCAAATTTAATATTTTCCTCGCGAAATGTTTATTTATCCGCGCAAGTTTAAGTTCGTTAAAGAAATTACAGAGTAGGTTGAGAAGTTTTTAAAGAGCACGCAAGCTCCCATATTTAATTAATTACGATGCTACAAGGTTTTACAGTACCAAATAAACTTTTAAGCAGCTCGCAAACGAAGCGTCTTAACGCCGCGAAAAGAAATCACCCACTAAGCCCAGCCACGTTGACTCTGTCCCCAGCAGCAGCAGCACCAGCACCACCTGAACCAGTCGCCGAGCCCGGCGGCGCCCCTGCAGGCGGACCTGAACCAGTGCCAGCCCGAGTTCGAGCTGGAGCTCGAGCCGCACTCGGAGCGCCTCCCGGTCCAGTCCTCCGCCTCGGTGACGGTCGAGCGGCTGAGGTTCCAGCCGGAGCTGCCGGCGGCCCCGTCCCCGGTCCAGCCCGCCGCGGTCCTCTGCCCGGTGGCCGTCTCCGCCGCCCGGGCCCTGCCCGCCAACATCTACATCTCGGTCTCGCTCGCCTCCCAGGAGCCGCCGAGTCGGGCGAGCGTCGTCGCCACCGCCGAGGCCTACGAGTCCTCGGAGCGCTGCTACCCGGACCTCCTCGACATCGGGCTCTCGAGCTTCGCGACCCTGCCGAGGAGGAGCCTCGGCGGCAGGCGCGGCGAGCTCGGCTCGCCCTACGACAACATGGGGCCCCGCGTCACCGCCACCGGCAGCTCCACCTTCTCCCTGGTCGAGCAGCCGGAGCCGCAGCTCGCCGTTCAGGTGCCGCTGATCCAGCCGCCGCCCGAGTTCGTCTCCCTCTGAGAGGACGAGGACGAGGGCCTCGACGACAGCGCCGAGGAGGACGCGAGCCCCGACCGCGAGAGCAAGCACGAGGA
Source organism: Ormyrus thymus (assembly GCA_035582935.1). NCBI lineage: Eukaryota > Metazoa > Arthropoda > Insecta > Hymenoptera > Ormyridae > Ormyrus > Ormyrus thymus. The sequence goes on from JAWWEM010000027.1 coordinate 6,110,926, forward strand.
CGCCCCGGACGCCTTCATCGTCTGGAAGTCCAGGCTGTAGTGTGCCTGCGCCGAAGCGACGAGGCGAATGCTGCTTTTGCGGGGAACTTGAGTCTTGGGAGAGTCTTGCTTGCGCCCGGTAGAATTGCCCGGTTTTGGACTTTCGATCGGGGGCTCTCTACCGGGGTGGGCCCGGTCTATGTTTTTGCTCGGGTTTAATATAGATTATACATTGGGTACTCCAGCCTTGTGAATTCTTCATTGAAATTTCATCGATATAATTCGGAATATTTAATCAGCAGAGATTTAGGTTGTAAAAGCACTTGGATTCTTATGAAAGCGAAGAGTAATTTATTGCTTTGATTTGCATTGAAAGTTTGCGTGCTGGCGTGTCCTGACAGTAAACCGATCGGTTTTATTTAAATGATTGGGATCCTGCAACGAGCCCGGTTATTTAAACGCGTTTTGTCTGCCGAGCGAAATCTCGCATTTATTACAATCATTCAATATTAAAACGTAAGGGAATCTTCTAGCTATGTAAATGATAAGTTATCTATTTAACAAGTTTCTGGTGAGAAACGCCTCAAGACTTTTACTAAAACACACACCTCCCACTATTTTATCGTGAAAAGGACGTTTCGACGACGTTTTACGTTTCACTTGAAAACCTATGGTTGTGCGATGCATTTAAAATCAAAAGACTAATCAAAAGATTTTTGATGTTTTTTAATAGGTTCAGAGGCTATACAAAATAAGACTACTAAACTATCTTCCCTAAAAGACTGTCCAAGACTCAAGGTACTCTTTGTCTCACACCTCGGCGGCATTTTCGCTCGAAATATGTACATTAACGTCCGGCGCTTAACCGCTGCGCACCTCCTCGAAATTGTATTTATAGATTATTTGATCAAAGATACTTAATGTTAACTAGAAGATATCGAGACTTATGTGGCCAAATTATATTGTATAGTTACCGCAGGATCTCGCGGCGGTAGGAGCCGGACAAAAGCGCCGCTCGAACTGAATTTAAATGTAAATAGACCAATGCGTGCTCGCGTTTAAAAGTCAGTTTCGCAAAAGCAGGACGCTTCGCCGCTCGCAGACGGGAAAGGGAAGGGAGGAAGGAGGAAGGGCCGCGGATCCCTCGACATTCGGCCCTCGTCAGCCCACACACGTTTTATCGCGCCATTTTTGAGAAAAGATCCTAGTCTCCATGTCCGATAGCCGCTTATAAATACCATTTAACGACCACACACCGAGCCATCGTGAGCGCCATAACCACACCAAAGCCATTTGTACATATTTCATTAAGAATCTTCTCTTTATCCGAATCTCTTTCCAAGCGGATAATTAACAAGTAAGAATTAATTATAGCCTAATCAAACGAAACGGTTAGAATCAATCAAAACAAATTATATATCTTTCACCGCTCCTTATCATTCTTATCCTCGTCCCTTAAAACTCCCTGTCTCCTCGATTCCAAACGTTAGAGCCGGCAGAATTTTCAACGCTCCCTGGGATAATTGACAAACTTTTACTCTTTACTTTTTACTGTTTTGGAAAAGCGACTGAAAAGTCGCGAAAAGTCATCTTTTTACATTTTTACGTGGTTTTATCCTTGTTAGCCTTCGATCTTTGAAACTTTCCGCAAGTTCTATTTCTTAATTGAAAAGCGATCATTTTTTCTTTCACCTAACAGCCTCCGTCAGCCAAGTCTTTAGAAATTTTAACCTTTAAATAAGTGGGAAGTTGTGTTGCTTACTGCTTAATTGAAAATAAAGTAGGTTACAAATGAATAATGACGATTTGATTAATTTGTAATACAGTTAGAACCACTGAAAAAGTCAAATTTAAGCATTGTTGATTAAAGATTAAAAGAATATTTATAAAAGAAAAGCCGAAGAAGCAAGGAGAGATTATTTATGATTCTTCTGAATTTCAGCAAGGATTCTGCCGTTTTTCCCTTTCCTCTCATTATCATATATATAGATTTGTTGAATCTACCTGTGTAAATACTTGTTATATTATATACATACATAAAACACACGCGTACGCGTATGCAGATATTATACATATATACATATATGCATATATACATACACGTACAATTATTGTACGCGTATGCGTGTAAGTCTTTCGAAAGGCCAATATGCGCGCGCACAAACATATAAACACACCCACTCGAGGTATCTGACACACAGAGACACAGACACACACAGCAGTTTCACACTATTTACAACACCTGTACGTCGATATTTATTATGAACGCTTTGTCAATTAATACCAGAAAAAAGATTGAATTTTAACGCTGTCGTGTTGTAATTTTCTTTCGAGATCGATGTGTACGTGCATTTGAATTTTTCTAGTGAATAGAACTCTCGCCGCTTCCAACGATCGTAAACGAACGAGGGGGGACGAACGCGAAGAACAAAAAAAGTAAAATGATAAACCCTAAAAAACGCACCTATTGTAATAAAATTGTCGAACGGGGACGTGACAAAAGCGCTGGATTGTTTTTCGGCCCGGAAGAGCGCATTGTTTTGTCGACGCGGACGCAAGTCGTGAGACGTCGTGTCTTTTATTTCCATCAATCGAGCAAAAAAAAAGTGAATAAATAAAATGAAATGTGTGACGACAAAAATTATTGACTTCCATTTAAAGAAAGCAGAAAGACAAAAAAAACGATATGATCTTCTTTTTTGATAAGATTTCATTTTAAGATGTAATTTTATAAGAAAAAAACTTTTCGTTCTGTTTCATAGAACGCGTGACTGTATGTACAATGCAGTTCGTAATAAAAAATGTTATAACATTATAACTCTTGCTTTTTTATTGTAACCATATCGTCGATCAATAGTACAAACTCATTGTTCGCATAAGCGGAAATAATCAGAGGGAAACGAGAGGAGCGTTTAATTATTAGTCCTCGTTTGCGGAGCTGATCTCGGCTCCGTGCTGAGGAAGCAAGTTGTCGACTGTTTGATCTGCGCTTTGGAAATCTGCAAACGAAAATTATTTATTTTTCGCCTGAAAGTTAAAAGGGTAGTCCGTGCAGTTTTCGGGAGATCGACTTACTTGGCGTAATTACGAAAAAGGCCCAGGGTGCGGTTGAATCTTTTCTGTGAGCTGTTAAATAATTCTCTGCTCTTTCTCCGGGTCCTGCAAAATCAAATCAATTTTAAGTTAAACAGTCCAACAGTCGGGGTAGTTGAAGGAGCTAAAATTTCCTTTTTGAGCAAATTTAGCATAAAATATGAATAGCTACGGGGTAACTTTTTATTCAACTTGTACTTAAATTCACTTTCCATTGTGTATTTATACATTGTGTACTTATGCTTTTTCATTTTCAAGCCTTTGATAAATTCCTTTTGCAATCTTTCGTAAAATTGCAATTTCTCTAGTTAAAAATTCAGATTTTACGAATAAATTCAAGTTCATAATTAAACTACATTAACCGAATTACTTCAAATCGTCCTTCATTATAGAGCTTTTTACAACGACGAATTGATTTAATTGCGTCTAAATCTCTCGAAAAATCGCGGCGGAATACGCCAAATTCGATTTCGTCCGAAGAGCGCTCTCCGGCCATTCGCTCGAACCGAATTACGAAAACAAATTTATTTTTAATCTCGTCATTTGCATAAATCGCGAGACCGGCGCTGTATATTTACGCGGCGCGGAAGGTTTTCCAACTAATTAAAAGAGATCGATGCACGACTAGTCCAAACATAGCTTTAATTCGCTTCGTTCCCTTCCGAATGCAAACTCCATCGCGACGGAACGAGTCTGCAGCATTTTGCAATGACTGAATTATATGCCGTAATTAAAAAGCAAAATAACCGAGCCGTTCGGTATAAGTTGTTTATTTTTCGTAAACTTAATTATTGCAATACTATACGTAAGGCGAACTAAGTAATGAGTGCTGCATTGTCGCGAAATTTGATAAAAGATTCGATTGGCTTTAATTATTTTTAATTTATCTTTGACAGCTTTAATTGCGAGTGGCCTTTTAATCTGATTTTGTCGCGTTTTGCGTGAGAGTATTGTAAAGATACTGTGATATTAGTGTAATGCGTGGCGAGTAAGCAAATAGATTATTTTGCGAGAGCTGTGCATTAATTTGTACATATGCTACTCAAGATCTCTTTCTTTCAAGCATTTCATTACTTTTCGTGCACAAGAAGCCAAATTCAAAAATGTCTATATATAGTTCTCCAAAAACGATCACAAGAAAAAGCCGTTCTTATGCACGCGATAAAAAACTAAACCTACAGAAAGTCACTAGAATCAATTTTAAGTCTTATCAAAATTAACTTAGCTCCTTTTGGGTAAAAATTATTTTAACTTTCAAGTGACCTACTTTCAGAAACGAACAGTTTTTTAAAATAATTTTAGTTTAATCCTAAAACTATCCTTTTAAGAGCCCCTAATACTGTGCTTTATAATACATCAATTTTATAAAAAGCTTCATTTTATACGTTGTTATTTTTACTAATTAAAAATCAGGCATATAAATAATATTTTCAAAATTCACATTCAAAGATTGACTTTTCTCGATCCGTACCTTGAAGGCGATAGGAAGACACTCCAGAATGCCTTAAATCTGGGTTGCCAGAAAACCAAGATTGATCAGTTTCAGCCATCGAAGGATCGGATCTGCCGACACGTGGCTGTTTCACCAGTCCAAAGACTCTTTGCGTTCGAGAAAACAGAGGCGGTCCAGATGAGCGACGACCGACTCTTGGCGCCGGATACATCACATTTCTGCCGCAGACTTTGCCCAAAGTGAAAAGCAAAAGTTTAGTTTGGAAGAAAAAAAATCTGCTTTTCGTATATTAAAATAGTTTCATTCATTAATTTCGAATAATTTAAATGAGTCGTTCAAATTTTGATGAAAAAAGTTTCTAATGAAATATTACAGAATTTTCTAGAAATAAAAGAATTCACTTAATTTATTTACTTAAATTTATGTACTGAGCGGCCCTGTCAACTAGTTATTAAATCATTAACAATCCATCTTTAAAAGTCTTTTTACACGTCATCAATTTCCCGGATTATTTGCCGTAATAAAATCAAATCACCAACCCGGCATAACAATAAAGTATAGCAAAATTCACGCCTCTGTAACAAGCGAGAGCAGGGGTGCAATAACGCCACCGGAATCGCTAATGGAATTACCCGCGAATAAAGATAAACAAAGGGCAATTATTTTCCCTTCGAATCCGGGAAAACAAACCGACGACGAGCGTCGAAACAAGCCGCAAATATTGCGCCGCGCGTCGAATCAATAAAATTTAGTTAAATGTAAATCGGTTAACGTCAGCTCGACGCGAAATTATTAACGCCGTCACGCCCGTCGGTTTTTCGCGCGCCGGCAGATAATTGCATTCGTTGCGGCGTCATGTAAAAGTTTCGCGAGCGCCGACAATGCTTCGTTTTAGAAAGTGATAACGAGTTGTATATCTGATGCACAATTGGCTAATTAGAGCTCGGGACTAAATGAGAAGTATTATTATTTGACGAGCTGCTGGGAAGTTGCTCGCTTGGAGTAACGAGTCTGCGATGGAGAATATCTAATTTCTGATTCCTGACTTTGTGGAAATTAAGTTGTATGTAAATTAAATGTGCTCTTGTAGGTAACAAATTGATTATCTCTTTCATTCAACAAAAATTCATTTCCCACAAAATCTAGTTCCGTTCAATAATCGATTTAGTTTAATATATTTTACCTGACGGTGGATCTCCTCTGCGACAGTTGATATCGTCGGGAAATTCTATAGCATATCTTTCTTCAGCGGCCGATCCTGGAAAAAAAAATATGTATATATAAAAATAGCTAAAATAAAGACATTAAAAAATTGTGAATAGTATCAAAAATATCTAGACAGATTAGCGATCATTCCATATTTCCTATGTAGTTTTTTTAGGTGAAATAACTATATTTCCGCTGCATTTTGATATGATGAACGAAAAAAAAATCTGTACATCAGAGTATTTCCAGCAAAAGTTACTTAGCAAATTATATCAAAGTATCAGAAAATTGATACACACTCTCTTTTTTACATACTTTTTCATGCTCTCGCAAAATTTAAATAATTGTAAATGAAATGCATCGAAATCAGTAAAATTTTATTGAATCTTCTCAGCCATTTCACCGCGCTCAAAATAAGGAACGACCGAATCATATCCTTTCGTAAAAAAAAATTGCCGCCCTACAAAATATTCTTAAAAAAAAAATCCAAATCAAAATTCAAATGCAATAATCCTCGACTTACCGCACGACCAAAAGTAGACCAAAGTAAGCAAGAAGCAGAGAGCCGAGCAGGATTTCCTCATGGCTGGATCGATGATGTCGAAGCTGCGGAGCCCTAAAAGTTACTGCGCCTCGGACTCGCCCTCGCGGATGTTATATACTCCGACGGCGAGCGTCTCGTGTCCCCGGGGGTGCGACTTGATTGTCATCTCGCGAACCCCCGCCTCGCTCTTTGCTTGCATTTTAATTCCCGTAGAATCGCACGAGCAATGGTCATAATCGAGATCGGGATCATTTTGTACCCTTAATTTTTAAGCAGTTGATGCTGGTTTGCCTACCTGGTAAATCTGTTTTGTTAAATAAAGGTCAGTTGAACTTGTACTTCACTGCTTTATTTTATATCTCTTTCACTCCGATATCTCCAACAAGTTCAATTTCGTATGTAAATTCAGGTCTAAAAGTTTAATTAAAAAATTTCGCAGTCTACTTTAGTGAATCGTAATATCTGGGAGCATCAGTAACTTCATTTCGATCTGCCTGTTTTTCAGCGCGTAAATACCCTTGTCATATACTTTGCATGCAAATGCTTTCGTTTTCTGTCCGAAATTATCGGGCCTAAACGGCGTTGCATTTGCATGACACTGAAGACTGCCAAAATAGAATGAACGATGTTTTTCATTCAGTTCCCGAACTTAATCGATGGCAATGTTTTGTGACATGAGGTGAAATTAAAAACTAATAATAATGGTGTAAGTTATTTTAGAAATTTATTAATATTTGTATAATTTATATTTACAATATTGTATAAAAAAAAATCAATATACAGCAGCTTTTTGCAGACAATAACATTTGCATTTCAGTATTTTACTTTTCTTTTAGTATTTTTTTTACACTGTATTGATACAATTCTGCATTGATCTTTTTCAACCTCTCAATTTCCTCCAAAGCTTTTTCAAGTTTGCTCTGATTGTCTGATGAATTACCTTTACTTGTTGAACTGACACTTGTTACTGATGAATCCCATTCTGTCAACCAAGAATCATCTTCATTTTTTCTGCAGATTTCAATCATTACTTCCTTATCTCCTGTCTCTGAAGTCCTATGCAAAGGTTTAATTTGTAAACTTGGTTTGAAATTATGATTTGTGAAATTGTCATAGGCTGGAGCAAAGAATGCTGAAATAATCGGCGCCTTATGTTTAAGTGTAAGAACTATTTGGCAACTTGGAATGTCCCACAAGTAAACATTTCCATCGGTAGAACCAGTCAGTAATGTTATGCAATCAACAGAAACTGACAAAGATGTTACACTGCTTTCGTGACCTTTGTAAACCACAAGTTTCTCAGAGTCATTTAAAGATACGTGTTGCTCTACACCTCTTGGTGGATCACGTAAGCTACATTTCATTACTATTCCAGTAGAGGTACCAACAAACAGATCATTTTCCATGGTATCTGTACAAACTGACATAAGAGGAACATCGAACACTAGAGTTAAAAGTAATTGATCAGCATGGACATCATATATTCTTGCAGATCTATCTAACGAAACAGAATATAATCTTCCAAATCCTCCAACTTGCCCAAAATAAAGATCTTTTATAGGTAATGAATGAAATGAAAATGAACTCAATGGTTTTGCTTCTTTTTCATTTGCTAATTGACCCAGTGACCACACAAAAATCAATCCATCTTCAGCGCCACTAGCTAAGCAAGATCCATCTTTGTTGAATATCAAGCAAGTTATAGCCTGATAATGTCTAGCAAAAGAAGTAATTAACTGACCATTACAAGACTGCCAGATATAAATTTTTTCGCTTATTGCTGCAGCTATAAATGATCCAGAAGATGTGACGGACAAGGCAGTAACTTTACCTGGAGTGCTGAGCCTTAAATTTGGTACAGGTGTCTGACTGTTTAAAGGCCACAAGTGAAGATTGGACTTGGTCACATTGGAAGCAATCAAGTATGAGTCGCTTACTAACTGCAATGAATGATGTCCCAATGCACTTGCATTTTTGTAAGTAGAGAGAAGAGAACCTGTGCAAGGATCCCAAGCAGCTGCACTCCAGTTTTCACAAGAACTTTCAGAAGTAATGACAACTTCATGAGGACATCTCATTTTGAATGAGAATTAATCTACAAAGTTATACAAATTTATACAATCCATTTTTCTTTTTATGAAATATAATAAGCCAACTACGTACCTTTCTGTTTATAAAAATAAATACCACGTCTACAGACGTGAAAAAATTAGTCAACCAAACTTTTAAAATTAACAAAAACTATGAAAGAACTCTATTTCATATTCTTCAATAAAAAAACAATCATAATACCTATTATTTATAAATTATGCGTTATTGTTATATTTTATTTGAAAAGATATAAAAAAACTCACATTTCGATTAGTTCGAAAAGGTGCGTTTACTCCCACGTGAGTTCCACTGTTATTGCTTAGAGGAGGTTATGTCTTGTCGTTATCCATGCGAGAATTCCTTGAATGTTAATACGTTCGGACAAGCATTCGAATTGCATTTTGCATCTCATAGAATACCAATTATTTTTTAACTCATTTAAAGTCTTTTAAAATAAGAGATTAATAATCAATTAAATATTAAAAAGAAAAACAATTTCTTTTAGATTATGAAATTAAGTAACGTTACTTTAAAAATTTTCTATTTTTACTTTAACATTGCAAAATAAAAAATTTGTACAAGTAGTCAAGAACTAAATAAGTTTTGAATACTATTATATATATTTAGTTTTAATTTATGGCAAATCCATTCAAAAACTGCTAAAAGACTTGGAAGTTTTAAATGTTTTTAAAAACATTACAATTTAAAAATCCAAATTTTTTAATGTATACTCTTGGAATTTTTAATTTATTTATGTGAATTTACGTTTTGGAAAAATCTGTAAATATCAAATAATTTTTAGTTATTTTTATTGTATTTTTAAACTTTTGTTGAATTTAGGTATTTAGATATGCAGTCAAAGTTGCACCATGGTGCGCTCGTTTTCAATAGTTCGTTCTTTTACCGTTTCTCCTAAGTTGAGACAGACGAAATCATGAAGGCTAAAGGAGAAGTAAGTTAATTTTTTACTTTTTCATGCTTTTAAACGATTTAAAAAGCTAAAAATTAAATTAGCATTGTTTTTGCAACTTATGAAATATTAGGAATTATTATTTTGATAGTTTATATGCATGAAATAATACTTGCACCCACATGTGCTTAGCATAGAAACAATCACATGAGATGTTTTCATAATATGTAAATTATAATGTACGTTATTTTATAAATAATTTTTAATAAATTTAAATACGAAATCTTCGTTGGAATGAAAATTATTAGTAAATTTTTCAATATCAAATAAAAGTAAATAGAAAATTCGTTCTAACCTTACTTTCAGGTTACTATAAAGCTGACGTCACGTAACCAAAGGAATTAAATGATTTTTACGGACGTCAATTTTTTAAAATTTAAATTCGAAAACCTGAATAAAAGAATACATCTATCGAAAAAGTTAAATGAATTCTTTTTGTATTTTTAAAATTTTAAATTTGTCATTTATGAACTCTATTTTTGTTTACAGCTGAAGGAATATGAGGTGATCGGGCGCAAATTGCCCTCAGAGAAGGAGAAGAACACTCCACTCTACAAAATGAGGATATTTGCTCCAGATGCAATTGTGGCCAAATCTAGATTTTGGTACTTCTTACGTCAACTCAAGAAATTCAAAAAGTCCACTGGTGAAATTGTTTTTCTTAAGCAGGTATTATTCAAGAATTTATATATAAAAATAAAATCTAAACTCTTATAGCACTAAATTAATTTTTGACAATATTTTATAGATTACAGAGAAGTCCCCTGTTAAAATCAAGAACTTTGGTATCTGGCTCAGGTATGATTCTCGTTCTGGCACACACAATATGTACCGTGAATATAGAGATCTCTCTGTAAGTGGTGCAGTAACACAGTGCTATAGAGACATGGGAGCTCGCCATCGTGCCAGAGCCCACTCTATACAAATTATCAAGGTTGAAGTTGTTGCAGCTTCAAAATGCCGCAGACCTCACATTAAGCAATTCCATGATGCAAAAATCAGATTCCCTCTACCAAAGAGGATACAAAATCGCAAAAACATGCCAACATTCAGTGTTCGAAAACCAAGGACTTATTTCCTTTAAGCTCATTGATTTTGTTTGCACTGTTATAATATCTTAACAGAATAAATTTTATATACATCTTACAGTTACCCTACTATTAATTTTGTTGAATCCTCATATCCTATTTCATTATTTTATTAAAATAAGTTTTCAACATGAAAATAAAACTAGGTTAAAAATTAAATGTTAATAAAGAAAATTTTGAAAATTCTAAAAAATTGATTTTATTTACTTGCATTCTATGTATGGATCACAAATTAATTTGAAAAATAGCTAATTTCTCAGTAAAGGTAACGCCCAAATACCGTATATGTTTGTACGTGATTGGTTAAATAAAATTGGCGCGAATCGTAAAGTATAAGTTATGCAACTAACACTAGTATATTTATATGCTTATATTGCTTAAACTGGAATATTCCGTGCATATTTAATTTTATTACTTTATTAACTTTACTAATTTATTTATAGTACTTACTTGAATTAATTTTTTTCTTTAACAAAATCGAGTACCATGAAAGTTGTCTATTCGACTGACCAATGCCGAGCTTGGAACCTTTAAAATGGCAGCCAAAATACACCTTGCTTTTGCTTTTGCCAGCAACGCAAACCGAAAAACACTACATACGTGTATCTAAAATTACTAAAGAAGCGATATAGCTATATACAATACTTCCACCTAACCTTTAATGGGTCTACTAATGTGCCGACAGTGTCGACAAAGTTGAAGTGTTAAGCGGCTTTTTAACGGAGACGCTATGCGGAATTTCCCTCAAAATCCATTTTCGTCTTAACCACTGATCAGAAACTGGCAAAGTGAATTCTTAGTTTTTCGAATAGTCAGTGTATCTGTATCAGAATGGGCGAGTTTCTGAAGTAAAATTGATGACATCGACCTGCTCAGAATAGCGTCTCTTTCAGCCTCGAAGTGTTGCAGCCGACAGTGCGAGGCAACGATAAGTTTCTGAGGAAAGAATTGCTTGGAAAAACTGTTATTTTGGCTTAATTATTAAAAATGGCTTTGCCAGCTAATTACAAGCAAGTGGCTATCGCCGCGTCCAACATTGTTACTCCGACAAATCGTAAATAATTACAAGTGAACAATTCATTCTTTATGAGGTTCATAATTTAATGGCAATATAATTTTTTTTTTCAGAGCGAATAAGATCTTCTGCAGGTGGTGGATCTGGCTCTGGTGTAAGTATAAGTGATTTAAATTAAAATTGATTATATTTGAACAAATGTAAATATGAATTATTAAATAATTTATAGAAAGATAGTCAAAGTCCATTTATACAAACTCCTCATGGACATCCAGGTTTTACACCACAAAAAGTTGGTAAAAATGCACCGGTATGTTAAAGATGTTTAGATAAAATTTTTATCATAAATTGATGGTTTAAATGAATTAAAATATTTAATAAAATATTTATAGGCTGATTCTCGATTACCAAAGCCACCAAAGCCACCAGAAAAACCTCTTATGCCATACATGAGATACAGTAGAAAAGTATGGGACCAGGTAAAAGCACAAAATCCTGAACTGAAATTATGGGAGATTGGTAAGATTATTGGGCAAATGTGGAGAGATTTACCCGAAGAAGAGAAAACAGAATTTGTGGAAGAGTATGAAACTGAAAAAGTAAATTTTCAATGACTATAACTTTATAAAAAAGTAGTTTATTGTGATATTCATAATATTATAAACTTTTCAGATTGAATATGACAAAAGCTTAAAAACTTATCATAATTCTCCAGCATATTTGGCTTATATTGCAGCCAAAAATAGAGGTAAATCTGGTATGTTAAAGCTAAAAATACTTATTAATCACGGATTTAATTTAATATTTCTTTATATTACTCTCTTACTAATGTACTAATTGATAGAACAAGTAATTATAATTATATTTTTTTAACCAAAAGCTGCAAGTGTGGATTCTAATAACTTTTTTGTTTGTGGAATGAATTGATATAACTAAATAAAAACTGCATGTTTGATAAGAAAAAGAAACTTATACTAATATCTTATTGCATTTATTGCAGCATTGTGTGCTGCACAACAAAATACTGATGAAAGGGAAACTCATGAAAGATCATCTGGAAGTAGCAAAAATCAAAGTGCTCAGGATCGAAGAATTGACATTTTACCTGCAGAAGATGATGATGGTAAATAGTTGAATATATTTAAAATCTGTAAAGACGAAATCAATTTTTTTTTAATTTTTCGTAAATAATATTATTTTTCTAGACCAAGATGATGGATGTTCTGTAAAGAATGTTGCATACTTTAGATATATTCGTAATCATCGTTTGATTAACGAGATTTTTAGTGATACTGTAGTTCCTGATGTTCGCTCAGTGGTTACAACTCAAAGAATGACAATTTTAAGGAGACAAGTACAATCGTTAACTATGCATCAAGTAAGTTTAATTAATGAAGTATTAATTATTGAAATATTTCATTGCTTATCTTTTATTTTTATAGAAAAAACTAGAAGCTGAATTACAGCTAATTGAAGAGAAATTTGAAGCAAAGAAACGAAAATTCATTGAAACTAGCGAAATATTTCAGGAAGAATTGAAGAAAGTACGTTAAATAATTGAAATGTTTTCTAAAAATTAAAAAATCTACATGTAAAACATTTTTTTAGCATTGTAAGCCAGCAGTTGATGAAGAGACTTTTAATAAAATGGTCGAGAAACAATATGAATTATTAAGAAGAGAAAGATTGCGAGGCACTGAAGAAAATCGCCAAGAAGGTCCTCCATCTACTGAATCAACACCCAATTCAACGCCTACTCCTACACCAGCACCTATGAATGAGGAATCCTCAGAGGTATAGATTGGCAGGAGTAAAAATAAACATACTTATTAGAAATTAGTATTTATAAAACTCGTTCGATATTTAATATATTTTATTTGATTCTAGGCACCAGAAAACGACTCTGACAAAAAGATGGATGTTGATAAGCCTATTGATCCAAAAAAAGAAACTCCTTCTCCACCTTACATTGAATCGAAATCTGAAGCACCGGCACCAAATCAATCTAATGCCGGAGCAAATGCAGGGCCAAATTTTTCTGGAATGAATAATCAACATCAGATGCAGGGACCTTCTCAGGGTCCACCTCAAATGCCTTTACATCAACAAATGGGTCCAGGTAAAATATATTTAAATATAAATTTTATATCTTTTTACAATTTTAAACTAGCAATAAAAAATCTTTCTAGGTCTTCCAGGTCAGCAACCAACTTCTGTTCAGCAGCAACAGCAAATGCCACCACAACTTCCTCCGCATCAACCTCAATTGCCACCTGGTATTTATTAATAAAATTTTTTATATATCAACTCACTAAAATATTTGATACGTTAAGGTGCGCCTTTACAACAAATGTCTCCGCAACAACCACCGCAACAAATGGGTCAGCCACCTCAACAAATGCCTCCACAGCAGCAAATGGGACCGCAGCAACATCCGCAACATGGTCCTCAACAACAAATGTCACCACAGCCTCCTACATCTAGACCGCAACCAATGCCACAAGGTGTGTTAATGTGCATCAGCACTTATATTTTTCAAATAAAAATTCACGTCACTATGTTTTAATTTCTACTATTTTAGGACACCCTGGTCAACAGCAAGGGCCCGGACAACAGTCTGGTCAAATGCCTATAGACCAATCCCAAATGCATCCTCATCAGCAACAGATACCGGGTATTAAAGTTCAATGAGTTTCAATTTTATATGAATTAAAAAAATTTTTAAATTTAACATTACAGAATCTCAACAGCAGATGCCTGGCCAACATCCGCAAGGTCCACCAGCAGGTATGTTATGTTCATCTACATAATTGTATTTGTAAATAATTAATATTTTAATTTGATGTTAGGTCCACCTAATCAGCAGATACCACAACAGCAATCACAGCAAATTCCACCGCAACAACCACCGCATATGCCGCCTCAACAACAACAGATGCCGCCTCAACAACAACAGATGCCGCCTCAACAGCAACAAATGGGACAACAACAGATGTCACATCAGCAATCACAGCAACCAATGTCAGGTAAGTTTGAATTTTACGATTAAAGTTTCAATCAATTGCACGTAAAACACTTTTTTTTCTGATGCCTATAAGATTTATATTCCTCAGGATCTCCTTACCAGCAGCACCAACACCCCCAACATCACTCACAAATACCGCAAGGTATTATAACGTTTCGAGAAGCTTCAGTACAATAATATTGTACAAAGCATGTCTGAGCAAGAAATTATCGCATGTCATGAATTTCTTTCATTCATTAAATTACGAATTTCCTACTTTATTACTCTATTGCCACATTTATAATGTGTACTTTTAATAGGTCCTGGGCAGCAACAGCAAATGCCACCCCAGCAACAACAAATGCCACCTCAGTCGCACTTACCTGGGCAGCAGCAACAACAACAATTACCTGGTCAGCAACAGCCGGGACAACAACAACCACCACAACAAATGGCACCTTCCGGTAATAGTTCTGACAATGTCTACATTTCTTTAAAAATCGATACCAATTATACTAAGTTGTGAACATTTATTTAGGACCAAATCAACCACAAATTACACAACAAGGACCTCAACAAGGTCAACAGCCACAGCAGCAACAAATTCCAACTGGTAAATACATTTACTAAAAAAATTTAATTTTCGCATTTTATAATTAACCAATTTTTGGTTATTTTTCATTCAGGTCCTAGTCAACAACCGCCTATGTCTGCGCAGCAGCAGCAGCAGCAGCAACAACAACAGCAACAACAACAACAGCAGCAACAACAACAGCAACAACAGCAGCAGCAGCAACAACAGCAGCAGCAACAAATGCCTCCTCAACAACAGCAGCAACAAATGCCTCCGCAACAACAACAAATGCCGGGGCAGCCACCGATTTCTTCTCAGCAACAACAAATGCCTGGCCAGCCACAAATTCCGCCAGGTAATAAAATATTTTTATTCAATAATAATTCGAAAAAAGAATTTTGTAATTTATTCTAAAAATATCTTTTTTTTTTTTTACAAACAAAAATCTGTTGTAATCGAAGGTGTTTTTAAAGGTTCGCCATACCCACAACAGTTACCACCTCATCAGCAACCGGGTGGTAAGAAATATGTGACTTCATAAATTTAATTACCTCATCAATTCATAAAATTATATTTAAATAATTCTAAAAATATTTTACAGGACCACCACAGCCAGGAAAAATGCCTCAAGTTCCTTCAACAACAGCAGCAGCGGCGGTAGCAGCGGCAGCAGTAGCAGCGGCGAATGCCGCAGCCAACCAGCTTCCTCCTCACCAACCGCCAGCTGGCATGCATCCGAATCATCCGATGCCCCCTCACCAGGGACCGCAGAACCCACCGGTTCACCCGCCACCAGGTGGCCCACCAAATCCTCACGGACCTCCACCAGGCATGATTCCGTCGGGTCAGGGCTACCCGCAACAATACCCTCCCGGTCAACCGGCTCAAAGCGTACCCTTAGCTCCTCGACCGCCGCACCCATCGTACGGTTACCCTCAACAGCAGTACCATCAACCTTACCCTCAGTACTCCCACCCATACTACCACCAGCCGTACTCGCAATATCCTCCTCACGCTATGGGCCGACCGCACCAGCATGGGTCTCACAGTCCACATGGCCCCCACAGTCCTCACTACCATCCGCAAAGCCCCCATGGCGAGGTCGGCCCAGGCGGAAATCCCATAAATCCAGGTGCCGCACCTGGTGGTGGCGGTTCGGAACAGTCTGGAGGTCCCGGATCATATCCACCTCCAGCAGGACATAACGAGAGCGAACGCTCTGGGGCTTCCGATAGTCAGGATTCGCAGACGGAGGGCAAGTCCGGTTCTGCCTGAAACTACCGATTTTTTAAAAACTTTTTGTAAGGACGTTGATATGAACAGATGATCGTCCAAAATTATTTTTATTTAAGTAGGTTTAATTGTAAAGTAAGAGGAACTCTGGTGCAAATTGTAAAGTGGAGTCTTGTTGTGAGTGCGACTTGCAGGCTAATAACATTTGTTCTTTGATTATTTGGATGTCTTTATGATTATAACTTTGATACATATGTATTGTTAAAAACATAGCTTTAAGTACAATTGTCAAATTTTGAAGTCTTTATTTTATCGATATTCTGTAAAATAAGAATGACGTAATTTACGAATTGCTGTCTTAAGTTTAAATAAATAAAAATGAAATTTAAAAATGAAAATTTATTTAATCTTAACTTTACTTATAAAATTGTATATTTAATTATTTAACAGCTTTCATTTGCCACAGTCCATCGTTAAGATAGTGGCAGTTTTCAATTCCCACGCCTTTGTTGACTTTAGCTCTGAAAAAGAGATAAAAAATTAATACGGGATTTTATTTTTATCATTTAAAAATGAAACATCATTTTTCCTTACATGTCTTCAGTGGATAAAGTTGTTATTCCAACAGCTAATGCATGCTGCTTTCCTTCAGCCATCACAGCCTATTTTTATTTGTTAAGAAAAATGGCTTTAAAATAAATTGAATTAATTAGTGTTGTTTTACCAATTTAAATTTAATGAATGTTTTACTCATATGCAAATCATATTTATTTACATTATATTTGTATTAATGCAGTAATAAATTGTTATGATGTATTATACAGAATGGGGTCTCTGTACTTTATATAATTTATTTTTGTAACAAGGTTTTTGGCTCAAATTATTTGTACTAAATAAATAATAAAAAATCATGGAGAAAGAGAGTATTAACAACGCTACAAATATAAATCGACGGATGAGCACGTTATTTCGTCGGGCCAAATGAATTTAGATAATTTATTATTATGTTATGAGTACTATTTCTAAACTCTAAATTTTTGTATTATTTCAATAGAACACTTAATCTAAAAATCATGTATTAAACTTGGGATCTACTAAAAAGATAGTTAATTAATGAAAATTTGTAACAAATATCTTTTCAGTCATTTAAAAATTAAATAAAACTAAAATCTATTAAATTATTCATGTAAAAAACCTAATCCAAAAAATGTAAAGTTTACATTAGGTCTTGAAATTTTAATATCTTTAAGGATACAACCACAGTTCCCTTTTCAACAGAGGTCATTTGAGCTCCTTTTGAAGTCAATCCTGGGCACATAATATTTGCACCACTGAGGACAAATTTAATAGCACCCTTATCGACTTGTTCCAGAGGTAGAAAAAATGGATCTACAATTAAAAGAAAATAGAAGAACTATAAAGAAATAAAAAATAAGAAAAAATAATTCAATAACATTGTTGAATATTATATTTTACAAACATTTGTGAAGAAGTTTTAATGTTGGCATCCAAGGACCCTCTCGCTGTCTGAAAAATAATAGTTCTCCTGCACTGTTTACCATTATTTCAATGTGATCGTGACTGAAATAAAAAAATTAATATTGTAGACAGTTTTATAAAAACTAAAAATTTCAAAAACATGTTGACTTACCATTTTACAAGTCTAAAAGAATCTTTTTTGGGAATTATCTGATCAATATATTTTTCTAAAAATGGGTATGAGTCAAGTAATTTTGATCTAATACCCTTTTGTACAGAGGATTTTAACTGCTGTACACTTGAGACACTGTCTTTTTCGTCGAATCTGAAATTCATATAATAAACAGATTGGAATTAATCAAACCATAAACTAGCAGGCAATTTAAAAGCCAAAGAATAATATTATATTTTACTTTTTAAACATTGTGGAAAACGTTTCAAACTTAGACGATGATAGTTAACCAATGTTAATTTCATGTACTTTTATAAAATAATAAAAATGTATTTAACATTTGACTAGTTACAGTTAATTTACAATTTAAACAGGTTATGTTCCACTATATAAGCTCGAAATCGTGATATTTAGAAGCGGCGAATTTTCACCCCGCTGTTATTACCAACCTAGGGATAAACCAATCAAAATAGGAACTAAATTTTCTCTACAATATAATTTAATTTTTTTATATAAAAAAAATCTATTGAAATAATTATTCATATGAATAAAAAAGTTTTTTTAATGAAAAAGTTGTGAAATACTTAAAATTTTTAATGAAGAAATTTTTTATAAATAATATAATATAAAATGTGTAATTTGATAAATGGTTATAAAAAATGCTTTAAAAGTTATTAAAATTAAAATTTTATTAATCTTTATAACATTTATTCATGTAAAATTATAGAATCTTCTCCTCATTTATTCTTAATAAATACTATTTCAAATTACTTATTAATTTTATGATTACTATTCTTACTTATTTAGAGTAAAATAATAAATTTTATATATCAGATCTTTCTCAGTTTATATTGCAAATTAATTTAGAAAATTAAATGTTCTCTTTTTTATTTTAACATTGAAAATTTGTATATATTTAAAAAAAATGTTTTCATTACAGAAAATAATTATGTATTGTTCATTTTAATTAGTTTAACCTTTATTTAATCTTCTTCAAATTTCTATTAATATAACAATCTCTAAATCGTATCAAATAAATTGTTAAGAATACAATTCCTCCTTTCCCTGCAAATTGAAAAATAATTCAAGATACGGGTTGTTCTCGAAGTCAATAATTTTCTCAAGCCTTTCCCTTTATTTTCCATAAAAGTCAGACAATACTTTCAAATGATCTTCATCTTCCCACGCATGCGCATCAATGTTTAACTCCGCCGCAGGCAGCATTGCAGCAGTCGAACGCGGCTAAAGAGTATCTAAGTAGTTCAAGCTCGACTCGTCGCACAAGACGCGGGTGCTTCGTCTACCCACACATGTGCGCAGTACTTGCAATAGATGCAACCGGGTAATGCCAGACATCATATAACCCTCTTCGGTGGTGTCACTATCGCGTCGCGCAGTCGCGAAAGCAAAGTAGTAGGGGAGAAAGTCAAGCCATCTTGTGCCTTGCTACCCGAGCAGCTGTGAGAGAGAGCCGAGATAGCCCGTACACACTCATACGCACACGCACGAGCGCCCCGAAGGACGACGACTGCACGGCAGACACGGAGGGAGAAGAATTGCATTTCCGCATTGGGCCCAAAAAGGATGCGACGAGGACGAGTCATGCCCTGAGAGCTGCAGTCAGCATCCGGGAGCCTTCAAGAGCATGTACAGCTGAGGTTGGCCTCCGATTAACCTGATAGAGAGGCAGCGCAACGCAGCTGATTCACTCGCGCTCGGACAACCGCGAGAGAGAGGCAGGATCTTTTGTTTGCTGCCAGGCGAAGAGGCTGCACTTTCTTTTTTTATTCGGGCTTTTTGGCTCCGTCATCTTCTTTCTCTCTTCCTCGCTCGCGGTGAGTATTACTTTTGGAGGAACTATTTATAGGCTGCATTGGTAGAAATCCAATAGCCCAACAGAGCTATTCTCTTATTCACTACTCTGTCTCGCTCTAACTCTTGCCCTCTCTCTCTCTCTCTCTCTCTCTTCTATTTGTCTTTTCTATTCGCTTCTATTTCCTACTTTTACTGCCATTTCATGCCTTACTCTAGCTATGACTCTCACTTACACCTACGCAATTTTTTTTTTTCCCATGTGACACCTTGAATGCCTTTCTTACATTGTTTTACTTTAAACATTCTCATTAACAGTTCACCTATTGAAATTGTAATTTGCAAAGATTACAATCTGTAGATGAACGCAGCCTTGTACGGAACTAATAGCAATACTGATTTTTTCTCTTGTTTGAGTTGCTTTTATATTATTCTTTTGCTTGATGGGGTAAATATAATTAGTATGATTAATAATTTACTAAATTCAAAATGAGAATCAACTTTCTTTAAAAAGTTTATTCAAGGATTTTTATTTATAAATTGCTTTGTCTTTAGTGTTTTATCTTTATTTCTTTGTCTTTATTTAATTTTTTTAAACTGATCTTCAATGGCCATTTCAGGGATAATTTGTTACAAGATCATTTACTTATTTGTAATGAAAGCCTAAATTTGAAACTAAGCTATAGTTATCAGAGATTCGAAAAATATTATTTGAAAATATTTATCTGTTTTTAAAATTGAATATGATAGTATATCAGTTATAATTCTGTTATCTCTGTAAGAAAAAACTAAGATTGACAAATTTTAAAATTCAATAATAACAGTATCTGATACCTTGAAAAATAATTGGATCATTAATTAAAATGAATTTTATTATTTGCATAAAAGAATATAGATATATTTTATACTTATAATCTTTACTTGTATTTTCAGCTGTATGATTAAAAAAAAATGAGTAACGAAAGTGATGAAACCGAAGGACATGGCATCAACGATGTTGAATTGTCTCTGTCAATGCCCATCATCAAAAACACATCTCCACCATGTGTTAATGTATGGATGGACAAAATGAGTAAAGGAGTTTTATCCAATACCCACTTCAAAGAGCATTGGCGTATATGGGTTCCAAAAATCTACAGATTAGAACCAACGGATAATTGCTTGGAGTGGGTTTTTGATGAGAAGAAAGCCCAGGAAATTTTATATGATCCACTGGAAGAATTTATATGCAATGGAAATCCCAGTGAAGTTCTAAAGCAACTAAATGCTAGAGATAAACCTCCTTCTGTATGTGGAAGAGTCTTCAAAAATGGAGAACCAACGTACAGCTGCAGAGAATGTGGAATGGATTCAACATGTGTTTTGTGTGTTGACTGTTTCAAACAATCAGCTCATAAAAACCACAAGTACAAAATGGGTATTTCCATGGGTGGAGGTTGCTGTGACTGTGGTGACACTGAAGCTTGGAAAAATGAACCATTTTGCAAAATCCATTTAGCTGGAATTGAGCAGAAGGATGTTCCTTCAAATAAGTTACCTGATGATATGGCTGAAAGAGCAGCTGCTACATTCAGAGCTGTACTAAAGTATTGTTATGACCTTTTGTCAATGGAACACAGCCCTTCACTTCCAGCAGATCTGTGCGTGAAAAATACTGATGAAGACTCTGTTTCTTTGTTATCATCAAACGACACTTATTGTACCGTTCTTTTCAATGATGAAACTCATACGTTTGATCAGGTGATAATAACTTTAACACGAGTTATCAATTGCACACAGAGAGATGCTATAGAATACGTTACAAACATCGACAGAGAAGGTCGAGCAGTTGTAAAATGTTCCGGATTTCAGCACTGCAACGAATTGAAGCTAGAAATAGAAAGATTTACGTCAAGACACAGCAATCGTCCTTTAAAAGTGCTCGTAGAACACGCTCACGTAGTTGCCCACCAAATTTTTGCTATGAAACTTTTGGGCTGGCTACAACAATTCATAAGTCATTGTGAAGACTTCAGACTGATTTTCAGCGAAGTAGCATTAAATGCGAAGCTTCCCGACATCCCCATCGTCAAAGGAATCATGCTGAGAGATTACCAACTTTGGAAAGCGGCAAGAACGTGTTGGCATCGACTTTTTATCACCGGCATGCTGACGGAATACGAAAGTAAAAAAGCTCTGGCTATCGATTTTACCAACAATTACGGCACGATTCTAAAAGATTTTATCCGCGATGATCACGACCACTCTTACTCCATTGCCAGTTTATCAGTGCAGCTCTTCACAGTTCCGACTTTGGCACACCACTTAATAGCTCACCACTCTGCTCTTTTTGTACTACTAAACACCTTCATTTCAGAAAGCTCGAGAAGATGCAATGCAGCTGGAAAATTAGAATTCGAAAGAAATACACCAAGCAACTCTTTCAAGCGTGCTCAGTACATTTTATACGATTTAAGATACCTTCTAAGCGTGGTGCCAGACACGTGGACCGATGAGTTGCGTCGAGGATTCCTGCAAGGCATCTCTTTACTCTTACAATTGTTAGGAAGTATGCAATGGATGGACGCAATCGTCAGGCAAGTAGGTCAACACATGGAGTATGAGCAGGAGTGGGAATCTGCCTTTAATCTGTACATCAAGCTGTCTCCGGTGATCAGCCTTGCTTTGGAATGGTGCGGTTCAGACCGAATAGTTCTTATCAAAGCCTTCCGTTTGCTATTAAAGAAACTAGAAGAACAACCAGGCAGAGCTCCTACAACCTTCAGAGAAGTCGCAGACCATAGCGCTTCTTGCATCCAATATGACGTCTCTTCAGAGCCTGTTTCAATCCACCTGCCGCTTTCTAGATTATTAGCAGGACTTTTTCTGCACCTAGAGAAATACGATCTGACTTTCCAAGGCTCCGAGTTCCAAAACGTACCTAAACCAAGCTCTGAAGAAATAGTAGAACCTGTGCTTAGAACTCAAGCTATGATTTCTCAAGTGCATATTGGTATGTGGCGACGAAATGGCTACTCCTTGGTCCACCAACTTTATTTTTACCATAACGTCAAGTGCCGGACTGAGATGCTCGATAAGGATATCGTTTTACTGCAAGCTGGTGCTGTTTTGATCGAAAGTAACGAGTTTCTGATACATACTTTAAACAAGTTCAACTTGATCAATTGGGCGCAGCCAGATTTTGAAACAGCCTTTCTTAAGACCTGCGAGGAGGATAATATCCGCCACACCATTAATCTCGTCGAGGAATTTTTGGGTTTGTTTTCAATCTTTAATAAATACTTATTTTTACTTTAAAGTGCAGTACAAATGTTTTTTGTCTTATTTAAAACTTTAAAAAATTTTGTATTTTATTTTTTGTTAAAAAAGTATTTTTTTTTTCATTAAAAACGACGGTGGATAATAAATACGCATAACATTTTTTAAAAAACCAAATAATTTTTTTCCAATATCTTCATTAAACGATTTCAAAATAAATAATTTTTTATAGGACTACTCATAGCTGTCATCGGAGAAAGATATGTTCCAGGTGTAGGCAGAGTAACGCCTGACGACTGCTTAAAGCGCGAAATAATTCAGCAGCTATGCATCAAACCCTTATCTCACTCCGAGCTAAACAAAACCCTACCAGAAGGCGTTCACCACGAAACCGGCATGGAACGGGTGATCCACGAGGTAGCAGATTTTAAGAAACCACAGATTTCCTCCGCCGGCAAGGGCGTTTACCAACTTAAGCCTGAATTTTACAAAGATTACAACGTGTTTTTCTATCACTACACCAAGGAAGAGCTCAGTAAGTCGGAGGAAGCCCAACGCAAGAGGCGAAAAGCTGCTGGCGAGCTTGAATGTTGCCCTCCGCCTCCTTTACCAAGGCTTACTGACATGATGAGTCTTGTGACAAATCTCTTGCAGTGTGATGTAATGCTGTCCATCATGCAGATTGTCCTCACGCGCACACAGGACCTAAAGTCCAGGAGTTTCTCTGAAGCGCAGGTACACAAGATCCTGCATTTAATCGGCTACGCCTTACAAGAGGAAGAATCTGGTTATTATCCTTTCTTGGCTTTCACCGAAAGAGCTGCCAAATACGATATTTACAAGCTTTTGGAGGCTCTGAATACCAGCCCGAGAATTGATGCTCACAAGGATTTGCTTACTTGGGTACTTGAAAAATACAGAGAAGTCGCTGGTTCGTCGATTACTGATATTGAACTTGCCTCGTCTGTAGAGTCTTCGCAGAGCACTGGAGAAAGTGACGATCCAGCTGCAGCAAAGGGTGAGAAAAGTTCAGTAAATTACGTAATATTTATGTTTGATCGCTTCAGAGCGTATTATTATTTAAAAATAAATAAGAATATTTTTAATGTAATATTCTTTTGATGAAAATTATAATTATGTGTGATTATTATTTTATTTTTTATTTTTTAAAGGTACCATTTATACTACGCAAGAATGGCGCGTAAAAATGGCAGCGAAAAAACGAGCACAAGTAATGGCTCAAATGGCAGCTGCTCAAAAACACTTCATGAAGAATAACGCGAAACTTTTTGAAGAAGCTGCGCTAGAACTCGGTAGCAAAGGTTCCCCTGATAAAGGTTCTACAATGGACTTGAGCGAGAGTCTGGATGAAACATCAACGACTCTGGGACGTCGTCAAACTACTCGCAATTGCTTCGAAAAATCGTATACATGTATATTGTGTCAAGAGGATCAGACCGTGAAGGTCGAGGATTCCGCGATGGTACTGGCAGCTTTCGTACAGCAATCAACGGTTTTATGTCAGCTACCGAGAAAACGTCGAAATACTTCTGAAATGACACCGCTATTCTTGTCTTCATACTTGGGCGCATCGCCTCATACGAGCACCTGCGGCCATGTAATGCACGCCTCCTGCTGGCAGAAGTACTTCGACAACGTCCTCGCCAAAGAAAACCGACGACCCTACAGATTTCGACAACCCGCTAGCTTTGATGTTGAAAAACACGAGTACCTTTGTCCTCTATGCGAATGCCTAAGCAATACTGTCTTGCCACTCTTGCCTTCGCTCGGATTGCTTCAACCTACTCCGGCGCAGCAGCCTGATTTCAGCTTCGACAAATGGCTTGACATAATGAGCTCGATGTGTAATAGCATGAATCCGAAGACCAACGAGGAGGAGAAAATTATTCACAGCAAGGAATGCCGATATTGTAAACTACTCTCGCAAGACAAATTAGGTAAAATTTCTGGAAATTTTATTCCATTTTGAAACCTATGTTATTTCAAATTTTAGTAAATAACGCAAAAACATTTTTTATTTTCTATTACAGATGAGGCTGAAGCAGACGTAAACGCTGCTGAAAGGCAACCAACATTTTACTCTTGTCCAGTCGAAGCTATTCTTTCTCATGGTTCTGATGGTGAGGCACTGCTGAAACTGTACAATCAAACGGATCCTCAAATCTCCAAGAACATCGTCGAAATGATTCAATTGTTCACGCAAACAACGTATACAAAAGGTCTGGGCTGTGAGCCGCATAGCAGCGATTCTCAAGTACCTCTTCTAGCCTGGAAGTCCACGGCTTACACCGTCCACGCGATTGAATTTTTTTTAAGAGACACTGAAAAACCCTTGCTGGGAGCGCTTTCGTCAAGACAACGAGACTGTCTGGAAGGTTTGTCAAGAGTTTCGGCTGTGATGGGTGCAACGTGGCCAAGCTACGTGTCAGGGCCAATGTCGCAGATAAGTTCAGAAAGAGTTGCAGAATACGCTCTCACGTGCCTGTCGTGCTTCCTCAACAATTCGAACAGCAATTACAGCATTTTTAGCTGGGACCCGTTTGGCATGCTCGTGTCGCTTATGCAGTCTCTGGCTAGTACTCTAAGTACCCGTTCTTCAAACCCATATTCGATTGTCACAGGAAACGTCGCTGAGTTGTACATAGCGAGACTCGTCTTCACAGCTCTCATCGTTAAAATACTTTTGATGTCTAAGTTCGAAGAAGATCAATCGATGGACGTAGATGTGGACGGGACGGAAGAAAGTAATGAAAACACGACTGAATCTAGTGCAATTTTGAGGGTAATGAAGGCATTGAACGTGTCGACGGGCAGCCTATCCGGTTCGGAAATTTGGAACCGCGTGAAAGAGTGCTGCGGACCGTTTCTCCGCTGCTGCGCCTTGTACTTCCACTATGTCACTGATGTACCAGCGCCGGTTGAACTAACCGAACTAGAAGGCAGCACGTATGAGAACATGTGTACCTATCTTGGTTTACCAGAAACGTGCGAGGAACTCTTTGATTCCGAGAAAGTTCTTCAACTAGCAGTGCTCTGGTCCAAACATCCAGGTCTAAACGATAACGAGGACATGCCACTCTGGACGAAAGAACCTCTAAGGATCAATCAGCTGGTAGACCTGCCTGACGATTATAGTGAACTCATGAACACCGTCTCGTCGTTCATCTGTCCGAATAGCGATAAGGAGGACTCGAGGAATCCCACGATGTGTCTCTCTTGTGGTGATATGCTTTGCTCTCAGAGTTACTGCTGCCAAATCGAGTTAAACAAGCGTATGGTCGGAGCCTGCATGTACCACGCGATGGAGTGCGGTGCCGGAGTCGGCGTTTTTCTTCGAGTGCGTGATTGCGAAATTGTTTTTCTTCGGAGTCCGAACCGCGGCTCTTACGGCTGTCCGCCTTATTTCGACGAATACGGCGAGACGGATCAAGGCTTACACCGGGGAAACCCGCTAAAATTATGCAAGGACAAGTACAAGAGATTGAACCAACTTTGGTTAGGCCATGGCCTCTACGAGGCGATTGCTCGAGCTATCGAAGCCTCGTCCACTGTGTCCGGTCAGTGGCAGCACTTGTAATTAACAAACGCGATATTGAGGTTTATTATATTGTATGTGAAAATCTGAAAATTTCAGGGCAGAGTTTTTTTGCTGAAGGCCTTGAGAATACAAACTTGTGATCTTGAACTTTTTCATTGTTAATTTTATACTTGAAAAAACTTCGCCTGGTTCTCTTTCCGCGTATGCAGGTGCAAATAATCGTTTTTCTTTATTGTCTAGTGGAGGCGAATGCGTACAATGAATAAATTATTAATTTTTAAATGACTGACAAATTTTGTGTCCAAAATTTTAAGAAACGGAGCATTACATTATGATATATATTTATTATTTCCTTTTGTTTTTTATGATTTGATAAAATTTTTGGATAGAATTAACAATCGAAAAGTCCATGAAAAATGGACGTCACTTAAGTGCTTTTAGTGATGTCGAAAATTTATCATAGTTTCAGACTAGCAGCTAGTATTATAATTTTCGTTTCACTCAATGAAAAAATTGTAAAGCAGAGTAAACGAAAAATGTACATTTGAATAATCGGATATTATATAATGTTATATGACCGTTTCACATTGTTTTAGAGTTTACTGGTCATTCTATTATTAATATAATTATAATTATAATTTTTATTATTAATGTAACAATTTCTATGAGTTAATGTATTATATTATTATTATTATCATTATTATTTACATAACCATTGCAATTACCATTGCCATTTGTAAATTTTTAAAAGAACATGGTCATCTTTGGCTAATAGATATACTATTAAGTATGTATATCAAACTTTTAATCTACCAGCTTATAAGCACTAATCCAAGATTTCATATAGACAATGACTAAAATTAAAAAGTAGATCTTTGAAGATCTGACATAGGAAGTTTTAGTATTTAAAGGCAAGCAGGGCTATTAAATACAATTAAGAATAAAGGTTTTGTAAAATTTTTATTCAAAATTATTAAATATGAATAAAATGTTTTAATGTTATTACATTTAAAATGCAAAATAAACGTCAAACTTAAAATTGTATATTCAAATATTATTCAAAACTATTGAGTTTTTAAATTTTTACGACTCTGTTCTTTTGAATTCTAAATACATGAAAACAATTTTACACAATTTTTTTTTTACAAAATTTCAAAACTAAATCTTAGTAAATATGTTGAAGTAAAAAATAGACCATTAATTCCGATTATTTTATTATTTGCCAATACTATTTCTTGCTTAAGATTAAGAGCTTAATTAATTTTTCTTCTTTCTAACTCCTACTTGTGTTGTGAATCGAGGTTTAAAAATGTTTTATGTATATCTTGAAAGTGTGATGTATGACACGATTGTACTTTGAGACTGAATTAAATTTCAAAGTGTCTGAAGTCAAGCCAAAACGTAACTTTGGAATCTAATCAGATTAAGAAATAATGAATTTTAAGTTGATATTATGTTTTTGTTGGTAAAATAAAAGTAATACATTACATATAAATTTAAAGATATTTATGATTCAGATTCACCATCTCTAAAAAAATATTTTGTTCAAAAAAATGACGAGTACAAATTTTTACTTTGCATTTCATTGCAGGTAAGTATTAATTTTAATCACTTTCCAATTTTTCTATTAAAACTTTTCAATAATCGTTTCTGATTAAAAATTATCAAAAAAAAAATTCAAATTTTTCGGCAGCACATTGATCTTATTATTCAATTGTATATTCGATCTTATAATTTCTTAAATATTTGTGCATGATTAAATTAAATTTTTTTCTTTAATTTAATATTAATGTTCAAATCAAATTCATGAATTTTTTTAAAAAGTTTAATAATACGATGCTCTGTATATAAATTACGAAAAAATTCTAAGTGGAAGTTCTGCATATTAAAACCGTCTTAAGGTGGTTGTATGGTTTTTTGATTGTTCTAAGACTCACTTAAAACTAGTTCAGATCATAAATTAAGACATGCCA
>JAWWEM010000027.1:6139528-6198288 GCA_035582935.1 Ormyrus thymus
CAAGGATAGCATCTTTTGATAAATCTTAAAAATATCTTTAAAAGATCTTTCATAGCCAAAATGAGATATTTATGAAAAATAATTTTTAATCGCTCAATTGTCTTCGGAATCCCCATACAGCTACCTTAAATAATCATGAAAACATGATTGGATCGGAAAGCATTTAATTTCGATACACCACACTTGCATTATTAATACATTAGTATTCTTCTACAATGTTCGGTCGATATTTCCTGCTCAATGAAAATATTTTTCGATCGTTATTTTTCATTACATATAAGATTTTTTCAAGATAAACAATTTAATAGGTGCTGAAGCATTTTTATGATAAATTTTGTTGATCTGGCTTTAAATATTATACTTTTTTACTCAGTGTTGTTAACAGTTCTGTAAAAGTAGAATTCAATGAAATTCAAAAAGAATATATGTATGTATAACACGTATAAATAATTGAAAATTTTATGTTGTTATAAAAAGAAGTATCATATCAGTATATCCTAAAAAGAATTTAAAAAAAAGCATTTAATTTTAATCAGAATCTTTAATATACTGAAATTTCTTTTATAAACCAAATAAAATTGTTACCAGTAATAATTTTTCGTGAAGCTCAATTTAATTGATATAAATAACGTCACCAAAATATTTTATATAACAGAAATATTCCATTAACTTCGATTCTTCGAGTAGCCACAAACTAAAATATCTAATGACAAATCTTGTCTAAATCACAATTTCCGGTTACCAGAAATAAATCCTCTTTAAAGAGCTTAAAGACCATTGCTCTTTAAATCTGAATATTTTTATAAGTAATCAAGGCTGCGCAGTATTTTGAAGCGCGACGTTATCTGCTGATACTTTTTAAAAAATGTTAATAAAGTTTTTAAGATTTTTATTACAGTTAAATCGTTTAAAGTCTATATTAATATTCAGAAAGATTTCTAAATCATGATTAGCCAGTTAACTTTAAAATTAAATTCTAATGAAAAAAATAGGTAAGTAATAGCGCAATATGCGAATATAAATTATATATAAATCGATGTAACAAGGCTTTTCCTCAAGCTAAGAAAATCTATTTTATACTGAAACAATTTTCCTATTTTTAAAGAACAATTCAATTTTACTTACAATCATATAAAAAAAATAAATAATAATAGTTTTTATTTAAATAATAGAAGTTACATTAATTTATACAATGTGTTAAGCATAGAGAAGTGAATTATATTCTGTTAAGCGCAAATAGAATGTTTGTTTGAAGAGAATAGTTTTAGAATTTATATCATCTACAAGGTTAAAAAAAAAACCTTATTTGTATACAAAGTAATTACTTACAAAAAATAATTGTTACAGTCTAATAGATTATATACATTTTAATTATTTAAAATTTTGTAAAATAACTTATATTTAAGATCTTTAAATGTTTGATCTACTCCTGGTTGATGTTCTTTTGCTAGCTAAATGTTGAAGATATTTAATCTTGAAAAAATATATAAAATAGTGTATTTCAAAAAATAAAGTCAGATGTTTGATAGAAATGTTTTTATTTAATTTTTTTAATTACTAGCTTTATTTAATACTTGAAATAAAAAAATAAAAACATAAATCATTTATTCAAGTGTTTTTCCGCGACCAAAACCGCCACGGAATTCGAGTTCACCAGCACCAGCGCCAACATCAGCCTTCTTATCACCAAAACCACCCGGTCCACGTCTATATCCTGCACGATCCTCGGTCGGTCGAGAGAATTCGCTTCGTTGTCCTGGACCAGTAGGCTTTAATCTGGCACTCTCTGATGCAGGTTTCCTCTTGAGTGTTGAAGGTACAATTTCAGGTGGCAAATGCAGGAAATTTCTTAGAAATTCAATCCCATCGTTTGTTAAAGTCCAGCTAAAATGCCTCCAGGCAAACTGTTCTCTTACGTAGCCTCGACTCTTCAAAGACTGCAAAAAATAATCTTAGTAAATACATGGATATTTTTTTCTGAAAGGAACTACTAATTCTAAATATACTAAATAGTAATAGATAATTATAAATAAAATCTTTAGGAAAGAAATTGGCACATATGTTCAGTTGTAGGATACTTCTAACATAACAACAATGTTTACCCTGTCGGAAAAACCTGGTAAAATGGTGCAAATACACACATATAACCCGATACCGGTATCGGGTTATATGTGTGCATTTGCACCAATTTTACCAGGTCCTTATAAGGTTTTATCGGACTTTTTCAATAGGGTAGTAAATAAGGATATAACAGAAGTCCGATTGGACATTTTTTAATACTGTTTAATTAAAAAAAATGATTGTTGATTTCTTACCTGCATAGCCTTCATGACATGTAGATTGGGAATAGTTTCCAATTCTGGATGTTTTGGATGAGGATCCTTTTTTGCTACCATAACACCTTCTTTAAAGAGGTATTCATAAATGGCAACACGATCTTTTTTGGGCATCAACATCCTATAAATTAATATTAATATATGAATTAAAACTGCATTTCTCTCATAGGGATATTATTAATAGCACTAAAGATTTGTTTGTAAAATTAGAAAAATATATTGGCATTCATTTCACGCATTTTTCGATATGATAATTTTAAGGTTAAGAAGTGTGGTTCTAAGTCACTGAAAACGACTTATTCTTAAAAAATATTCGCAAAACTTTCGTTACGACATATATAAAAATGTTTGTTAAAGTCTGCTTTAAACGATGAAAATACTATTTTTAATAACAATTTAAGGATGTTTTAAATAAATAAAGATCTTTAGTAAATTCTACGCACTTGATTTCTTTGGAGGTTTTGCAGAGGAAAGAAAGGGTCTATTCCTAATTGGAGCTCCATCAGTTTAAGCATCGTCAAGTTGGTATTGACGGACGGAATAAAATCCGTTCAAACAGCCCAAAATAGTGGGAATATTCAAATTATTATTAAACAAGCAAACATAATAATTTTAAATCTACTATCTTTTAAATATTATGACGAAAAAAATATTATTTTTGGAAAGTTAGGCACTTAGCTACTTTAAAAAAAATGTAATACAATATACAAGGGCACATAAAAGTGTACAAAATTAGATCTGATATGAATTATTTATTTAATAAAATATGTATAAATCAACAACTAGGACTAGAGGGTGTATTATTATTATCGATACATCTTTATTGGGAGATAAAGAACAGTTTTATTAGCAGAAATTTTTTCTACTAATACACTAATTTGCGAAGTGTAATAATTATTCTTTATAGTTCAAAATATTAATTCTTTGATAGCTATCTGAATTTTATTTCAGCAAAACTCGCCTTCGACGCGGGCATTTTTTCAGACTCCCTGTCAGGCCATATCCACAATAACTCAACTCTCTCCCATACAAAACAAACAATACAATACAGTGCTCATTGCTGAGACAAAGACGCAGCTACCACGTAAGAAGACCTACGACGGAGGAAACTATATAGCAATAGCAGCTGCGCGCGGCGCGGATGAAAAGAGCGCGGATCATCGTTCCACTTGCTGCTCGGCGGCGGCGCGTACATTGTCTGGTGTGTTGTTCGTTTTTTAGCTTGTCAGTTTGTGTTGTGCGCCAAGCGGCTGCTTTACTCTTTCCATTTCTGTCGCTCTCCTTCACGCAACGCGATTTCTCACCGTCTTCGTGGCTGTCGGGCAGTAAGTAGAAAAAGCAGTGCTAGGCCGACATCGTGAGACGCGAGCCGATAATGCAAGTGAGGCTGCTCCGGCCAGACAAGGTTATACACTGAAACGGCCGATACCACTCGGGGTGTGGCTGCGCGCTTTCAACCCCGTGCGCAAAGCGCTGCTGTTGGAAGTCAAGGGAAAGCAGCTCTGTGCTGGAAATATTGTGCTTTAGGTAGTGGTTTGTGTTTGACTTCTTGTTGGGATGCAAGAGAGAAAGCTACGATGAGCTGCACGAGTAGCTGGGGAGACTCTGACATCTGTTGATCCACAGAGTTGAAGAACATTTGGCTTGCCTCCAAGAGTTGCAGGTCCATGATACCACAAGCAACATACCCTATGTGGGATGTTGAGCACAACCACTCCCACTCAGCCCCACGAGTACACCGAGATGTCTCGGTTGGCAGACTACTTTGTTATCGTGGGGTACCATCATGAAAAGGAGAGTGAGTACTCTGTTAGCAGTGTTTTTCAATCTTCTTCTTGGGTTCTGTGAAATAACAGTTTTCTTTATTGTTTAGGAAGCGGTACAAGTAGTGGCATCATTCTGCAAAGATTTCCAGAAAAGGATTGGTCTGATACTCCATTTATTGAAGGAATAGAATGGGTTAGTTTTTAAAAACTAGTATAAAGATTCATTTCAAATTTCACTTGTGCTCATTTTTCATACGTTTGTAGTTTTGCCAACCACAAGGATGGGCTCTGTCAACAGAAAGGCAAGAACCTCGGTTCTTTGTATCTATATTAACAGATATAGATGCAAACCGGCACTACTGTGCATGCATGTGTTTCAACGAAACTGTGTCCATAACACCAAGCAAACCAGTGGACGAAGAAGAAGATCCAGTAGATGGAGACAGTCGCAGTTTGGTTGTTAAAACACTACCTGCCATTGCTCACCACAGCATTATGTATGCCCCAAAATGTTTGGTTTTAGTATCAAGACTGGATTACATAGAAACATTTCGTGTAAGTAGTCTTATTTTATTATTATACATTCATTTATAAGATTTTTTGCTCATAAATGCTTTTATATTGCAGAATTGTCTTGGCATTATTTATACTGTTTATGTGGAAAATCTTGAAATTCCTTTAGAAACTTTAGTTGGTAATATTTTGGGATGCATACAAGTGCCACCAGCTGGTGGACCTCAAGTTCGCTTTAGCATTGGTGCAGGTGATCGGCAAGCATTACAGCCACCAATTCACCCTTCTCTTCCAATTACTCATACTAGTGTTAATTTGTTGTTTCAACAATTGGGTATATTATTTACAAAAAATAGATAACTTTTTAAAATCAGGGAGTATTTGCTACATATTTTATTTTCAATTATAGGTATTCGTAATGTATTGGTATTATTCTGTGCTGTCATGACAGAGCACAAGATTTTATTCCATTCAGCAAGTTATTCAAGATTGACAGAAGGATGTAGAGCTCTCACAGCACTCATGTATCCTTTTCGTTATACTCATGTATACATTCCACTTTTGCCAGCTGCTCTAGTCGAAGTGCTAAGCACACCAACACCTTTTATCATGGGTGTGCACAGTTCTCTCAAATATGAAGTAGCAGAACTGGTAAACCCACTTATATACTACTTAAAAACTAACATTTTTTGCATTCAAAAATTAAAAAAAATTAATTATTTCTAGATGGATGTTATTGTGGCAGATTTAGATGGTGGTTCAATAATGGTACCTGATGGGGTATCACTTTCCCTGTTACCAGAGCCTCTTTTATCTCAAACACAGGATGCTTTATCATTAGTCTTACAACCAGAGTTGGCTTGTGCCGATTACGCGTTTCCACCGCTTGCCACGAGAGCACCACACCCACCCATGCTAGACAAGGAACTTCGCGCAGTTTTTATGAGAACCTTTGCTCAATTACTGCAAGGCTATCGCAGTTGTCTTACACTCATTCGCATTCATCCCAAACCAGTTATAACATTTCATAAAGTAAGTCAGAAATTTGGAAAAATTGTACTCTTTACTTTGAATTTCAAACGTTTCTATTTACAATTTTCAGGCTGCTTTTCTTGGAGAACGTAATTTGACAGATTGTGATTTCACAACGCGAGTTTTAGATTGCATGTTTTTCACTTCTTTTATTGCTGATAGAGGTCCACCTTGGCGAGCTTGCGATGTATGGGATGAACTGTACAGTAATTTGAGTGATCAATTGAAACAGGAAGCACAAGATCAAAGTAAGCTTTCGATTCTTAAATTTTAGCTCTTTAAATACACTCAAAAAATTAAATATCCAATTATTTCCCAGGACTCCTACTATCTCATATTCAGGAATTAGCGCAACAATTATATACAAACGAAAATCCGAATCCACAGCCGTACGTTCAAAAGATTTTAAAGCCTCCAGAAGGAGCTTTCGCGAGAATTCATCAGCCTCCTCTTCCACGCATAAATCCTGAAACGGTACAAGCGATAATTGATGAAGGTCTAGCGAAAAGCAATCTCAAAGTCAGGTTCGTTAAAATTTTATTAAAATTTTATTTAACGCGAAGCATTACATAAGGTTTGGCTTATGAAGACTTCAACTGCAATAATCTTTTTATTTGACGATATTTTTAGTTGCACATTATTCATCCTCGAGTTACTATTTCTTTACATTCAATTTATTACTTTCTTCATTTTACGTTTTAATGACTCTTCAATTAGAGTTATGCATCATCTTCTAGGAATGTTTTAATATCCTGCTTCAATATCCAAACTATCCATGCAAATATTTTTCTCATTGTAGAAATAGTTTAATTGGCGCATTTTCGTTCATTAATTTTATATTACCCAACGGCTTAGTTATATTTTAACGAGCCTATTTTTTCAACGCTTCGGTACTCACGAAACCGTTAAGTTTTTTTTTCTCTTAAAAAGCGCCTCTTCTGTTTTACTTCTTTATCGCTCGCGCATACACAATGCTTTATCATCTTTTGTTGCTTTCAGCGACCTCCACATTTTTCATCGGACTCGATCGGATGCTCGAATTGAATTTCAGTGCATAATTAAGTAAAAGATTTTTTTTTATGACACATGTATACGTCATCGACACTTTGAGTCCGTCGCATCTAGTTAATGACGTGTACCCGCGTCATCAGCACTTTTGATTCAAGTATTTTTCCAAGAGAAATTTCCGTACAAAGGCTTTGTTTATGCTTGCATAGATTTTATCTTATTTTTGAAAATTAAATTATTGATGATTACAGCGCTGCGTAATTGTTTTCACTCTAAAAAGCAATACGTTTGAAATCTTGTTATCTTGTAATTGCTACATTCTTTTAATTGTAACTTTGGAATGACCTTCAATTTTACAATCTTATTGCCGTCATGTTTTTTCTTGAACTCAGAAACTTTAAAATTAATACTTAATTATTTTTCGAGAAAACTTCAGTTAAACGCTCATAAAACATGTAACAGCCCACTAAAATTAAAAAATTGTTATTTGTTTCTTATTTTCTTTTATCAGAAATATTATTTTTTTAACAAAAATCTTTAGAAATATTATAAAATTACAGTTAAAATATTATTATTCTTCATGTTAAACCATTAACTTCTTCATGAAAATATGCGTAAGTAATAGCAGATGAGATTAGAAAGACGTCTCATTACATCTTCCGTTCTAGATTTTATTTTTCCTAGTACTTAATTAATATACAAGATTTCCAGTTTTTTTGTTGCACTTTTAATTTTATTCATATTTTCCTTTTATAAATAATAGAACTATGAATTTTTATGTTCGCGAAGGTGACTATCGTTTAACAAAATATCGTTTAAAATATGACTAATCTTCGAAATGATAATAATTTGACAGTCATACCCTTTTTATCAAATCCTAATAGTTAGTTTTTCATTGAATTTTTCTGCTCCACAGACTATCATCTCTGAGGCCAATCCAGCCAAGAATCGTACCAGCAGGGCCGCACATCTCGATAGTGCACGATACGCGGCACCTAGTGAGCAACTCGGCTCGTCGCCTGGAGGTGCTGCGCAGCTGCATCAACTGTATCTTCGAGAACAAGATCTCGGACGCGCGCAAGACCTTCCCGGCGGTTCTGCGTGCTCTCAAGAGCAAGGCGGCAAGACTCGCGCTCTGCAGCGAGCTCTCTCAACATGTCGTCGGCAACAAGGCCATGCTCGAGCATCAACAGTTTGATCTTGTTGTGAGGCTCATGAACTGTGCCCTGCAGGATGATTCTTCTATGGATGAGCATGGCGTTGCTGCGGCGCTTCTGCCGTTGGCAGCTGCTTTTTGCAGGAAACTATGCACTGGCGTTATTCAATTTGCTTATACCTGCATACAGGTGGGTTTTTTTTAGGGAGTCATTGGTAGTTAATATTAATCACGTAATTTGAATTTCAATTAAGAAAATGAATACAAATTCCTTCTGTAAATTTAAATTAAAAAAATACTGTTATAAAGTACTGAATATAAAATTTGATTTAAGAGATTATCTTTTAAGTTCATTATAAGAGCGTGACAATTACTGTAAAGACGGATATTTAAATATAAACTTAAAGATTAAGATTTACATTTTTTTAAAATTAAAAGTAGAAAATAAAGGTAGCGATTATTCATTGATATTTAATTTAATCATTAATTTGTTTTGTCTTGCAAAGCAAGTCAAATAATGTTAATCAAATACTTTAACAAGATTTACAGTTACATACACTGTAATTTCTAAAAGTACCAGCCTTATTGTTAAAATTCTAAATATTGCAAAGTTAATTTTAAAAATATAGATTTACATGAAATTTCGATGTTATATCTGTGTAATTAATAAATGCAGGAGCATGCGGTTTGGCAAAACCAACAATTTTGGGAGGATGCTTTTTATCTAGACGTTCAAAAGGACATCAAGCGCTTGTATCTGCCAGGAGAAAATACTTTGTCAAGACTGAACGATGGAGTGCTGAGTCCTACAAGTCCGAGGGATAACAAAGACTTCTTGATCAGAGATCGATCCTTACTGTATCGAGGCCAAGAAGCATCGGCTTTAGAAATTGCGGCTGAGCAGATGAGAATAGCCTCATCTATTAGTCTAGAAAAGCAGCGAGAACTGATTTCAAGCGAAGAAAGTACGCTTTATAGTCAAGCTATTCACTACGCCAATAGGATGGTCAATCTCTTAGTGCCATTGGACATTGGAGCGAAAGCTCATAAGCAAGATCATATTTTCGATGATGAACGGGCAAGCAACAGCATAACAAACAGGTGTTACATTCATTTGTAATAAAAAAATTAATTTGTAGCATTGTACATAATGTTTATATGCTGTAAATTTTAATTTAAAAAGATATTTTCTCATGCAATTAAGATGAAGCCAAACAAGAAAATGGTTTCTTTTTTCACGACATTTCGATAAGTTCTTCGTCTTTTTTAAACGTGTGTTTAGAAATTGTCACTTATTCGTCGTCAATCCTTTTAGATCCGTTCTTTTCATCTTTCGTCTCTTTCTAAAATTATATACATATTGTACAATTATTTACAAGATTAAGAATTAATAAATAACCAATAAAGTCTCCAACACTCAAACGCCAAGTTATAATTGGTAAATTTATTATTTGACAGTGTTGCTAGCGATAGTGGTGATGCAGAATCGGGCTTTGAAGAAACTGATCCCGGTGAAATGGGTAGTGCGGTGATACGAATGGTGTCACGATTCGTTGATCGAGTATGCACAGAAGGTGGTGTCAGTGCAGAACATGTCAGATGCCTTCACCAAATGGTACCCGGTCTTGTACACATGCATATCGAAACATTAGAAGCTGTACACAGAGAAAGCAAGCGGTTACCTCCTATTCAGAAGGTAAAACTTTAATTTTTTTACTAATACGTTACTTTTATCAAAACAAAATATTACAATCATTTTATTTTTTATTAGCCGAAAATCTTAACACCAAATATGCTACCTGGCGAAGAAGTTATAATGGAAGGTTTACGAGTATACCTTTTACCCGATGGACGAGAGGAAAGTTTAACTGGTCTTCCAAAAACGCCACCATTCTTACCTGCAGAAGGAGCAATCTTTCTTACAAATTATAGGATTATTTTCAAAGGAATCCCTTGTGATCCTTTCGGTAAATTCAGTTATTTCCAAACTATCAGATTTTAAATAATTTGGAATATATTTAACATTTTTGATTTTACAACAGCTTGCGAGCAAATGGTAGTTCGAGCATTTCCAGTAACGTCTCTAACTAAGGAGAAACGAGTTCCTGTTCAACATTTGGCTCATGTTGATCAATGTCATCAGGAAGGACTTCAGCTTCGATCATGCACCTTCCAATTGATAAAACTGGCATTTGATGAGGAGGTGACACCTGAGAATGTGGAGACTTTAAGGAAACTAGTTCATAAGGCACGGAATCCTCCGCATATTTTTCACCATTTTGCTTTTAGTGGTCAAGTGTTGGTAACTCCCACTGCTCATAATAAAGGCAAAGAAAAACATGCAACTCTCAAGTGAGTAGTCAGAAATCCATTCCTCGTCAATTTTTTTATTACTTTTATTGATTCAAGGAAGTAATTTATTTTTACATTGTAACAGGGGTTTCGCCAAAAAAACACTTTTAAAGACGGCTAGAAAGGCTGGATTTAAACCTAAACAATCCTCAAAAAGGCAAAAGTACGTTTTGCCAAACATGAATCTCACTAGTAATAATAAGTACATGACATCTCCTGGTCGAATGAGTTTACCAATAACAGAGAATAATGATTTAAGCCATGATGACGACTTAAGCGGTAGGATACATTATAAATGCATATTTAATTATGTTTATTTTCACATTGCTTCATTACCCGGTATCATTTTATTTCAGTTGACGAATTCGAAATACCAGGAATCGTTGTTCCTCCTGTAACAGATGCCAAAACACTAGAGCGATTATCAGAGCGGAGTTATGTGAGAGATTGGTATCGTCTTGGCTTGTGTTCAAATGGTCCGCAGAGTAATAGGCGAAACGAGCCATTTCGATTGACCTCAGTTAACTGTGCCTATATGATATGCAGAAGCTATCCCGCACTATTTATAGTTCCTACCTCTGTATCTGATGAAAGCATTCGTAGGTTTTGTAGATTGTATAGACATAATCGCATTCCCATAGTGACATGGCGTCATCCACGAACAAAAGCTTTATTAATCAGAGGTGCTGGCTATCATGGAAAAAGTGTCATGGGGATGCTCAAAGCACATCCAACATCTGCTGGAAATCTCAAAGGTATTTATGCTTTCTATTGTACAATTAACATTCTTATAATTCTTCTTACTTATAATATTTAAAAAATATTAGCGAGTTCATCGGAAAGCACATCATCTTTGGAACAAGAGAAATATCTTACTGCACTTGTTGCATCCACTCCGGTCTCCGTATTACGACAAGGTTCAGCTTGGGGCATGTCTGACAGTTCTTTGAGTATTGATTCACTTCTTTTAGCGGCTGAAGATAGAAATGCAACTCCTGAACAGTCTCGAAGAAATCCATTTAATAAGGCCATGGGCACTTTAGGGTAATTATTAATTTAATTCGTAAATTTTAAATTGAAACATTAACTGGCATATTTAATTTCTTTATAGATCCTCTGGTGGTAAAGGACCCAAAAATTTTGGTAGGTGGGGTTCCTTGAAAGATAAAAGGCAAAGTTCTCAGGCCTCTTTAACATCAACAAACCAAAGAGGAACTGTAAGGCATTCAGCTGATTCTGATAGCGGCACAGAATGTGTTCATACATTCCAAAAAGCTGCATTGTATATTCTCGGAGAAAAGTCGCACATGAAGGTACTATATTTTTCTGTTAAGAAATATTTTTTTTCAAAGTGATTTTTATTAAAATTCTTTTCATTTCTTAAAGGGAGTTAAAGCTGAGTCAGCACCAAAAACTGATTTTATACCTGTTGAGTTTTATGATGTAAGGCATACTAAAGCTGCGTTTAAAAAACTCGTCAGAGCATGCGTTCCAAGCTCACCTAATATAGAACCTGATACCAGTTTTTACAAGTAAGTCAATTTTTTGCTTGATTCTTCTCTAAATAAAAATAATAAATTACAATTACATGTAAAAGAATATTTAAAAATTTTTTTTTTATTTATAGGTTAATAGAGAATTCAGAATGGCTGCAGCAATTGCAAAGCCTCATGCAACTCGCCGGAGCCGTTATCGATTTAATGGATCTTCAAGGTTCCTCAGTGACAGTTTGTCTGGAAGATGGATGGGATACTACGGCAACAGTCTGTTCTATTGCTCAAGTGTGCTTAGATCCTCACTACAGAACGATCGAAGGCTTTCGAACTTTAATTGAAAAGGAGTGGCTTGGGTTTGGCCATCGGTTTGGTCACCGCAGTAATCTCGCGGCGAATTCGCAAACCACAAACTTCACGCCGACTTTCCTGCAGTTCCTTGATATCGTTCATCAAATTCAAAGGCAGTTTCCTTTGGCTTTTGAATTCAACGATTACTATCTCAAATTTTTAGCGTATCATTCAGTTTCCTGCCGGTTCAGAACCTTCCTGCTCGACTGCGAATTTGATAGAGTCGAATGTGGAATCACCGCGGTAGAGGACAAGAGAGGATCACTTACGAGTCATCATAAAGGTATTGATTACCCTATTTATTAATAATTGTAAAAAATATAAATAACGTTATTTTTTCTAAATACGAATCATTCTATTAGTTTGTTTCATTTCAGGCGTAGATACGGGTAGTGATGACGAAACCATTTATCCTGGCGGAAGATTCGCTGGCACTAATACCGGATCAAACTTGGGTCAAAGCGTATTCGATTACATCGAGAAGCAACATGCTAGGTGTCCTTTATTTTATAACTTTTTGTACACTCCAAATACGGAACATCCAATCCTTCGACCGGTATCGCATCTGCCGTGCTTGGACATATGGGAATACTATTTAGAAGAAGAATTAGCACACGGCCCAGCGTACGATCTAGAGATTCTTCAACAAGACTCGCAACAAGAAGAAGAGTCTGAAGCTGCTGATGGAATTGTCAAGAGCAACCGAAAAGTTGTTACTCAGGGGTAAGGCACTTAAAAAATTTTCCTTTTATTTAAATTATTAAGTTCTTGAATTTAAACTTATTTTTATTTAAATTTTAGATATAATAATGTTAATTCAATGGTTCCGGATCAATTTACCCATCTATTAGAAGAAATTCATAAGCTAGAGACCGAGCTTGGACATCTACCACAGAAATGGAAAGTGTTGTGGGACAAGCTCGAATTACCTAATACTGATTCATTAACTGTACGTACTAAAACAATCCTGTATGAAGGTACTTTAACTACTTAATAATATATTAATATTTATTACAGAGACACGCCTCATTTAGTACAGCGCTAGTAAGACATCACGGGCGACTAATTCATAAACGTTCCACGTTAGAGTTACTTTTAAGAGGAAAACTTGCAGGAGGAAGCACATCCGGAAATGAGAGTTCCGTTTATGTTCATCCTCACAGGTACTAAAACATCAAACAAGTTTTAATCCTTACCTTAGCAGAATGGTCAAATTAAATTTGCATTAATTTTGTTTGTAAAGGTTCGAAAGACTTGATACAGCTACACCTACGCACTGTGACGCGTGTTCGGGTGTACTGTGGGGTCCTGTGAAAGCTGGTTTAAGATGCGTTGACTGCGGACATGTATGCCATGACAAATGCGCCGATTCTGTTTCGAAAAATTGCACAAAGTACAAGGCTGTTGGATCGGACAACGTACAAAATCATACGCTTACTCGAACAG
Organism: Ormyrus thymus; assembly: GCA_035582935.1. Classification (NCBI taxonomy): domain Eukaryota; kingdom Metazoa; phylum Arthropoda; class Insecta; order Hymenoptera; family Ormyridae; genus Ormyrus; species Ormyrus thymus. The sequence goes on from JAWWEM010000027.1 coordinate 6,152,982, forward strand.
GAGGCGACAATGGAAGCGTTAATTCGAGTAAGCCAATGAGAACTATTTAAAAAGTAAGATATAAAAAAAAGTATAAATAATTAAACTTCTATCATCTACGTCTAGGTGTTACGACTTTACAAACTTCATCGCAACAATATTACGAACAATTCTCTAGTAATGTAGCCGAAAATAGAACACATGAGGGGTACTTGTACAAACGCGGAGCACTTTTGAAAGGATGGAAACAACGATGGTTTGTTTTGGATTCAATAAAGCATCAACTTAGATATTACGATGCGATGGAGGATTCAAACTGCAAGGGCTATATAGGTAAAGTTTTATTGTGAATACATTATCTTTCAATCTATTATTAAATGCATACTTTATAAAATCTAGATCTTGCTGAGGTGGTGTCGGTAACTCCTGCAACTCCGGTGCAAGCACCTGGTAAAAAGACAGATGACAAGTCATTTTTCGATGTAAGCTTAATAAACAGTAATTTATTCCTGAATTTCTCACATAATGCTGAAATGAATTGGGTTTTATTTCAGCTTCGCACAAATCGCCGAACTTACAACTTCTGTGCAGGGGATGCCGCGATAGCACAAGAGTGGATCGAAAAGGTTCAAGCTTGCTTGCAGTAGTGCCTCGATTTCAATTTGTCTTTGTACGAAATTAAACAAGTGACTGATAGGATAATTGTCCTGATTTTTGAGAGACTTTTGTATAGTGTAATTGTAAACTTCGTGAACAGTAAATTTGCGTTCGAGTTATAATTTTTATTAATTAAAATTTATTAAAAGTTATGTGATTGTGGTATTCCAAATGATGCCTATGAAAGTGTACGTGGGGTAGCAAAGTGCGTTCTGCTCAGATAAACAAGAGTTGAAAAAACTTGTTCTAATTTTTATAAAGGTTGTTCAATTTTGCCTTTTTGACGAGTGATTACATAATTTATGGAAGCGTTACAGTTTTCTTAAAAAATCTGTTTTCTACTTTCCATCAAAATGCGTACTAGTAATAATTAATAATCACGCAAATTTATAGGTATGTAAGCTATGTATATCCCTTGATATATCAGTAGGATTGTTATTATTGCTAGATTTGCATTATGCGATTTTGCTTATTATGGACTGTGTGCCAGACAAGAAGAATCAGTAGCTTCTGCTTGTTCAGCCACGTGGAAAAAATCCTCATTCATAGCATTAATTCAAATTTTAACAACTTTCATAGTGGATGACAATGGAAAACAGCAATTATCAAGTTGTATTAATGTAACGGAGTCACTGATTATTGTGTCTCGTTAAAGAAAAAAAATCTGTACAGATGTTCTTGTATAAATGGCAATATAATAGATATACAGTGAATGCGAAATGTGTTGCATATTTTATTGTTATTTTATGTCTTGTGATTTTATGTTTTAATTTTACATAAACGCTGTGTATATTTTTCTATGAATTTTTTGTTCATCTATCAATAGTTTCTTTAAAATACTTTAATTTTAATTATTTAATATTCTAAATTTACATATTAATTTAATTTTAATTATTTAATATTCTAAATTTACATATATCAGTAATCAATGCTGCCCTATCCAAAAACAAAATATTATTCTTTATAATGTAAAATGTTATATTAAGTCTAAAATCTATTTTACGTTTATCATTGGTTTATCTAGTTCAATAAAAAAAAACTTAATTTCAATTCTGCCTTTTGATTTCATTCTTTTAATTCGTTATTCTTATTATGTCCCGCAAGCCGCGAGATAGCGACGAACAGAACGAGATAGATGGCCGATTGGCTGATGATTTCTACCTGGTCTGATTCCTTGTCCCAATTAGGGACTTTGATTTTATTGCAATTTGCATATAAATAGAGCATCCCGGTACGAGGAATCGGACCAAGCGGAAATCAACAGCGAGTCCGCCATCTATATCGCTCTTACGGCTGGACGTAACAACGACCTAATACGTCCACTTCCTTTTCATGTCGTCGCGTCGTATAAGAAACACGTGGCTAGCGTTGTAATTCGTTAATTTTGCGTAAAATAAAGCGTACTTCACGTAAGTATCCGTTAAGAAGCAATTGCTTCGAATCAATTAATCATCTGGTATTGCAATTTTGGCTCATAGTGCTTCAGGAAGTGTTCTAGAATCGACGGTGCACATGTGAAAATAGGCGGCTGCATCGTTGCTGTTCGTTCGATTCACAACTTTTTGATAAATTATTGTGCTTTCCTCGTGTGTTTTTGGAAAATTCGCATTTGCTTAAAGGTGCGATTTATAGTGTTTATTTACCTTCCTTTGCCAAGTGGTAAAAGTCGAAAATATCGGTACTTTCGACTTCCTAACCTATACTATTGAAACACCAACGTCCATTTTGAGGCTGACGATATTTTGGCAGGAATTGACTGTTTCAAGTTTTTAAACTTATTAAATTAAAAAAAAATATTGTTTATATACAAACTTTGAATTAATAGTACTGATTGAGCTATGTGTTTACAATATTGTTTTGATTACCATTTATGATGCCAAGATGTGCAATAATGATAAATTGTAACATGCTTTAGCCTTGGCTGAAAGCATTTTTAATTTGAATTAATACTAATCTAGATCACTAATCTATTATATTTTTTATTCAGAATGCCGTTGGCAAAAGATTTTTTGCATCCAACTCCTAAGGATGAGAAAAGGAAACACAAGCTAAAGAGGTTGGTTCAGAAACCAAACAGCTACTTCATGGATGTAAAGTGTCCAGGCTGCTACGCTATTAAAACTATTTTCTCGCATGCCCAAAGGCCAGTTGAGTGCGACGGCTGCCGTACGATATTGTGCACACCTACAGGTGGTAAAGCACGACTCACAGAAGGTTGCTCCTTTAGAAGAAAGGTTCAGTGCTAATTTTATTCAATAAATTTTACATTCAATAAATAAAACAGAGAAAAATGTGAAAAAAAAGAGGAATACTAGAAGAGTTTTTTTAAGTTATTTCCCATGCCAATGTTTCCTTATTATTAAGAAAATAAGTTTCAATAAGTTCTTAATAAAGGTGAATTTAAACAAAATAAGGAAGTTATAGTATTTTCAAAAACATACTACTTTAATTTTTTATGTTTTTAAGAAAAAGGTAATAAAATGACAAGAATGTATGTAAATAAACTGGTTGTATATTTTATACATATATACCCGCATTTGGATGCCTCAATTCATTTCTTAAATTTTATTAATGAAAATTATTAAAATTGAAATTTTACACAACTTGCAATATGCCATTTTAAAAATTTTCGTTTGCATCAGGCACCAACACTAGATAATATCATAATCAACAAATGTACATAAAACTTGAATATCAATTGGAATGATTATAAATTTACGAATATAAAATAGCATTGTATGCTTGAAAGATTGCTGATGCTACTTCCACAGATCTAGATTTTAATGATACCTGCAAAAAAAATTTGTATACATTAGTTTTTTTACTATTTTTAAGATTTTACCTATTTAATTTAACTTATATGTTTACCAAAATATCTGGATTTCCTGGCTGAATCTTTAATTCTACAAGCACCCATACATTATTTGTGAGTTTCAATGACTGGTACAGCATATCTTGTCCTTCAACATTCCTTTTTGCTATTGTGAAGACGTTATTTTGTTGCATTTTCGACACTACTTGATCTGTCGTTAACATTATACCAGATAGCGTATACTGAACCTATAACCCAAATTAAAAAAAATATGAAATCCAAATCCAGTACTGTAATGCAAATTCTCTTTCAAATTAATACATACTTCGTTTTGCGCCGGGATGTCTTTCCACGTCGACAAGAAAACTCGTTTGTCCAGCTGACCGTCTTCGGTAAAGTAAATATTCATGGGTACTATACAAGCGAAGTAGAAGACGTCGATATTGTTTTTAATCGCAACTTGAAGGTTGTTGAGTGGATCCATTCGTTGCACTGCTCCCACTGTGGACAAAGCTAGACTGACTTCTATACTTTGTCCGGGATTGACAGGAGCTGGAACTTGCAGAGGAGAAGCTGGTGATAAACCAAAGCTATTTTTGTTTAACTGAATGGCAAATCCGCCCATCGGTTGCATCGCCTTGTTCATAAACGTCATATCCATGCTGATCTGACCACTCCTATTAAACAATAAGAGATTAATAAGTTTCAAATAATTGCACAACTTTCAATCTTACGTACTTTCTCGAAAACGTTCCCCAGATGTCGAAGCCTTTTCCTTTTTCTGCCGGTAACCAGTTAACTTTTGGCGCTACATAAGACGTCGTGCCTTGAGTGAAACCGAATATGTCGCCCAGTAGTCCCGTTGTGCTTTGAGATACTGTTGATGGAGCGGTTGTCTCTGTTGCTCCAAGAATGCCGTCAAGGCCACTGCTCAGAAGGTCCAATGAGCTGCCAATTCCTGATGAAGAAGAAGGTGCTGGCGTAACGATTGATGGACCGCCTTAAAATGAAAAAAATTAGTTGACAAAATTCATTAAAAAAATCACTTTATACAAAATTTTGTTATAATTACCGATATCCATACTGAGCAGATCGCCAATTAGCGAGTCCTGCGCAGGAATAACCTGAGCCTGAGGTGCAGATCTCGTTGGATCTTCACTAGAGTTACTCCTAGCTGGCAGTGACTTTCTGGCTCCTGCAGATCTACCCTCAACAAACGCCGTAGGTGGCTTGTGATATACGGAAGCTAAGCTAGAAATGTGACAGATGAGCTCGTCCAGCAACGTCGGCTCCAGTAGGTCAGTTTCTTCCGAAATCAGCGGCTTTTCTGCAAGCACGACCTCCTTGGCGGCGGCCGGATCTGTACTGAGCAGTCTCCAGTAGATAAATCCTCGGTCTCTGAGGTCTGGATTGTCGGAGTCCTGCGTGGCAAGGCTCAGAACCTGTTGCACCAGCTCTTGCGTGTCCGTTGGCCTCTTGAGGAAAAGCTTGACGATGGCGGTAAGCAGCTGTAGCTGCACCTGTGTGTTTTCGTCGTGGAAGCCTTCCAAAAAGCTCTCCAGCAATTCGTCCGCGTTGTCGATGCGCTCAGCGTACTCTCCTATGATCCAGATCATGGAAGCCCTCGCCTCGGGTTCGTCCAGTGTATCCAGATTCTCGCACAGCGTCGAAATTATGCTCTCGTACTTGTTCGGGTATTTGCGGAATATATCCTTAATTACTACGATTGCTTCTTGTACGACGTAGTTGACCTGCAAGCAGCAGCAAATTAACATTGAGAAATTTAAGTAGTTACTTGTCCAAAATAATATTGTCAGATAATTACCTTTGTTTGAATAAGATCAAGAAGCGTTGACACACAGCGCTCGGCAGATGGTTCAACTTTGATGGCGCAGCGACCGATTGCTCTAACAGCTTTTCTCACGAAATCAACGTCTACTTCTGTGGCATATTCCTTCAGTTCGGATAATACTTGTGCGATGTTAGCTTGTGAGGCTAATCTAATCATGATGTCCAGCTTCTCAAGCTTTACGTAGATCGGGTCATTGTATTTGACGAAAAATACTTTCATTTCATGCTTCAATATGTCCGGCCTCTTCTGAACGATCAGATTGATATTTCGGAGGGCGACGTATTGCACTTCTGGTTCAGAACTCAGTAAAGTAACTAGCGGTGGAGCTAATTTCTTTGTCAGCGTTCCCACAAAATCAGATTCAGATTGAAGCATTTCCATTAACTTCATTAGTACCTGCATTACAAAAACCAATAGAAATGATTTCTATTCCTTCAAAAGCATACAAAGAAAGATGAAATTCCAGCCAATTTACCTTTACAGCTGACAAAACCACAGCCGCATTCGCATGCGCTAAACGTGGAGTAATTCTCTCACAGATACTCTGTGCTTCCCTGTCATCCTTAGGCGAGTAATTAGCAAGTGAATCAAGAATAAATACTTGGCCCCATTCTGTACATTCATTCAAAGCTGTGAGAAGTTTGTTAATAGTCTGGGCATTCATTTCAACTAGTGGTTGTCCACTTGGACTGGATTCATTAATCTCTGACAATGCTGCAACGGCATTTGCAACCACCTGTCGAGTAAATATTTATTTTCTTTTTTTTTTTTCTTAATTTAAAATTTTACGGGCAAGGGTTTTTATACAAGTAGGCCAAATACAAACAAATAGCACTAAAGGTGATTGTTCTGTGTAATGAAATAAGTATTAAACTGAAAATCTCATATTTGAATAAATGAAACCTTTTGGATTTCTTAGAAAGTACTCTAGGCAAATCTCTATTAATACTTTTTTCTGTCTACATTTACGCTACGAATTTCCAAATCTGGACGGGACCTACAGCTTCGGCAACAGACACTTGTAATATAAAATATATCGTTCCGATTGCGAGCCCAATATTTATTCAAGTTATTTAACGGATAAAAAGCTCTGTAGACAGTAGTATTAACCTGAAATGTCTTACCATTGGATTACTATCTGAAAGCAAGTCCTTGAGTTGGTCCAAAAATCCTTGATCCTCCACCAAACTGGCATTAATGTCATAAAGCTTAGCTACACAAACAGCAGCAGTCTTTCGAACATAAGGATCCTCGTCCTTGAGACATTTTCGCAGAGGCTCACACAGATATTCGGTGATCTTGTCGACTCGTATACAACCCATGGTGCGAACAGCTAATGCACGAATCAGCGGGTTCGGATCCTCGCAGTCCTACGCAAAAATTGGTCACGCCAGGGATTCAAGTCTAGTCACAGTAATGGCTATCTATGTCAACTCAAGAATTTGACAGTATAGAAAATGATATGGTACCTTAGTCATCGGAGATGTTGCTAGCTCCTTTTGCGTGTCAGAACGAAAAATGTCAAATTGGTCACCGTCACCATTGTTATTATTTTAGTTAATTACGTATCAATTTATGACAAAAAAATCACATTGCATTTGAACCAGTCATTTTTTAAAGAGCACGATTTATTATACGGATAACAACTTGGATCTTGAAAAAATCTTATAAACATGTAATAAATATACATGAAGCAGAAAGTAAAATTTTCATCAATCACAACATCAATAACAGCCTTTTTAGAAATATTTTTCAAACACTAGTTAATACTCATTAAGCTATTACAATAAAATTACTTGAAATCTCTAGGTAACTTAATGCAATTAATCTACTTTTAAAAACTGAACTATTCAGTTCCTTAAAGAGAATAAGTAATTATAAATTTAATATTTAGCAAATAAAATGTATATACATGCACTTGACCAAGCCAAACATAAAGAATTGCATTGTGATCTACGACTAGACACAAATGATGAGTGCTCATGCACTTTTCTTGAAATAACTTAAATGTATTTAAAATATGTTTGAATAAAGTAATCAAAATGCTTACAGAAATTAAATATAAATATATCAGATTATTTTATATTTGAATTTTTAAATTATTTAAAAAGTTAGAAACTTGTTAGAGCAATGCTCTAAATTTTATATTCCTTTTGTTATCAAAATTGCATTGCTGTAAATCTTCTCTGGCGAAACATCAATTTGGTGCTTTTAAAATTCTATATTGTGTTAAATTTTGGACTTGGTTTCAAGTGCATGTACATTACAGTGAAAGGTTTTCTTTCCTTACAGACAATACTCTCTCTATTTTAGCAAGGTCACATTAAGCTACTTTATATCAATAAAATTACAATCTCGTGCCCTTCAAAAAATAAGCAATCCAATCTTGTACCGTCAGAGCATACTATCCTACACACTACAATACAGACTGGCTTAACACAATTTACATTACTGTCAAGCGCAATCTGCATTATGTTAGAGACAAGCTGCAGAGAAACTGATATTCTGGTAAAAATGATAAATTATAACTTCAAGTAAATGCTACAATTTCTCTGCAACTTGCCTTTAAAGAAATTTTTTAATTTACAGTTTTTATGTTGTTAGTCTTAAGTTAGAAGGAATGTTTTTATGTATTGAGTAGAAACGTATGTGAGTAAGTAAAGAAAAAGCATGAGAACATTAAGAATATATAAATAATTGACGTATTTATATATTTAGAGTGCACCGACAAGTGTGATCAAAACTTATGAATTTCAAGATACATTACCTTAACGAATGTGTTGACAGCCATAATGGCCATATCTGGCTGGCTTTTTGCATAGTTCATCAGATAAAGGTACACCAATTTCTTCAATTCTAAATTATCTGTCTGCATGCAATTCACTACATCAGGGAAGAGAGCTGAAACATCTTTACCAACAGTCATAGAAGCAATGACCTAAAAAGTAATTCATGGATTATATTGATAAAAAATTCTAAAAAGTCTCAAAAATCAATAAAGTACTTAAAAAATCATACCTTTTTCACAGCCTCTTTTTTCTTTTCTTTTTTGTCATTGTTAAGCTCTGACTTTAATTCAAATATTTCTCCCTTCTTAGTAGTGGTAAAATATTTAGAGTCGGTCATTTTTGCTGTCAAATCAAAATATTTCAGATGAAAAAATCAGTACTTGAAGCAACAGCATACACTTAAGGTACACTAAACTATCAGCCAAAATTAAATAAAGTCTCATAAAAAAGTCTACACACAATATATAAAGGAACCAAGTACATATGCACATACACGCCAGTATATGCACTTAATATATACATATATGAGACATACAAGTATAGACAGCAGGGCCGTTTGGATCAATAACAAATCTCGCAGCTCTGCTCCGGGCCTTACAGAATCTTTCAATTAGAGATCAAAAACATTTGACACATCATCAAATGGTGAATGACAGCGTATGAGCAAAATAAAAAAAACCAAGAGAGGAAAGGACTCTTCCGCGAGCTGAAGTGATATCGAACATTCGATACGAGCGGAGCTAAAAAAGGGTTTCTATATATGCATGCAAGTGTATCTCGGTGCGTTGGGTGAGGATGAGCGCAAAGAAAAGACGTTCTAGAATGAAGGTAGAATGAGACGTACGCGTTTGTAAATAATACTGAAACACTTTGGAGTTTATCACCTGAACAGCACCTTTAAAAAACGCTTGGATCGAGGGCTCTGATGAGGTGACAGGTCCGCCAGAGTATACTCCTCCGATGTACGCCCCCTATACTTTCGACCGTCTGCGCGCGCCGCTACGGAGCAGATAGCGGATTATTAGGCCGCTCCCCGCTTGTTGTCTAGGGATTTTCTTCGGTACCGAGTCTCTAGTCGCTATTGATTTTGGGCGTTTGAAATAAAAAGGCGCTACAGTTTTATTGAGATTTTTTATGTATTTTTATTTGACCATTACTTTAAAAAATGTAACATACATTTTATACATTTATACATTGTATAGTTTATTTTATCCAAAGAATAAATGTCATTTGAGTTGAATCGAGACGCGAAGACCATTTATACATTGAATAGTTTTCTTTGTCCAAAGAATAAATGCCATTTGAAGTGAGTCAAGATGCTAAAACCATTTAAGCCACTTTATAGTCTGAGATTCTTAACACCGATGAATGCTCAAATCACAAATGCCTTGTCAGTGCACATAAACACGTAGATGCAAATTAATAAAATACTTTCTCTTTTCGTATCAATAATACTTTCACTCTAAATTAGAATTTTAAACCTAATATACGAAAATTCAGATCAGGTAAGATCAATCATACAAATGCACATGATTTTCTTTTAAACACACTAAGAGCACTTCAGCATTAAACGATGCTATACGCTTTATAAAAAATACAATATTACTATAATTTAAGTGATTAATCTTGGAATTCCACACACTTTGCAGTGCCAGTAATCTTTTTGAGTAGTTTTAGATCGTTTGGATCAGTGCATAGTCTCAGAGAGTGCGGTAACTTCTGTCGGTTTTAATTTTGTAGAATTTGTAGGAAGCCACGCTTACTCCAACAATGCAAACTGTCAAGATGATACCACCTATAAAAAATTTATATTTAATATAATTTTATTTAACATGAAAAATCTAGCTAGAAATGGCTAGCAAAAGTGAACAACATACCCATGAAGCTGAGACCATCAAAGTGACGTTTTGATGGGCTTGGTGATGGAGGAACAGATGTAGTTACAGGAATGGGAGCAGCTGTCGGTGTAGGTTCTGGAGATGGGGTCGGTGCAGGTGCTACAGTTGTAGGTTTCGTTGTTGGTGTAGTAGGCTTTGCAGTAGTAGTAGGTTTATCTGTAGGTTTATCCGTAGGTTTATCTGTAGGTTTATCTGTAGGCTTTACTGTAGTTGTCTGTTAACAAAGTAATTTCATTAGTCACACTTATAAAAAAATTATTTTACCCTAAAATTGTTTTTAAACTTACGGTACTTGTAGTTGAACTTGTTGTAGTAGACGTAGTAGTTGTAGTTGTGTTTGGAGAAGGAGGGGTTATTGTAGTTCCATTTGTTGTAGGAGGTACTGATGTAGTTGTGGCTGGTGATATAGTTGTATTTGCGGAAGGTGGCTGAGGTGGAACACCACTCACATCTAAAAAAATAAAAAAACTTTATTGAATTTACTTTAACAAATTATTTAAGATAACTCATTCAGAAAAATATAGAATTTGACTGATAAAATAATTCCTTTAACTCATGGTCAATAATAAGTAAAATAAAAATGCAAATTTTTGCCTTTGAGCCTTTTATTTCAATACCAGGCAGTGCTTAATAGAAAAGGTCGAACGTGCGGTCAAGAACTACGACGCAGTCAACGTATGGCAAAGTCACGTATAGGGGATGCAATGTCATTCCCAGCATTTTAAAAAAATTCTATAGAGAAAAACGTTCCAAATATTCATTTTTTTCAACGAATATAACCTCAAAACGAAATTTCTACTTAAAACGCCCAGTTTTCTTTAAAGCGGTCCTGTCAACCAAAACGAATTTCATGGTATCGCGAGAAAAATAAAAAGGGGTTTCTCAGAAAAAGCAACCACGTCACAAACTCACCGTTGGGAAAGCTGGCGACGTATGTCGCAGAGAGCAGTAAAACTCCGAATGCAGCAAGCTTCATCGTTTCTAAGCACCGTCTTCTTCTGATCGATCTCGTAGACTATTACTGCGAGGAATTTCCACAGACGTTCGAAAAAGAAGGTGCGTTGTGTACAATTGTCGATCGGGGGAAAGCCCGGACTCTATGTGTACGAGCTGTGATCTCAACGAAGAACGAGCAGAGAGTGAGAGAATGAGCAATGAACGTCACTGCGACGGGGGCGTTTTGTTCGAGAAATATTTTTTCGGCTGCTGTTCTACATTGCTCGGAGGGTCTAAACGCAAGGCTTGAAATTGTAGAACGCTTCTAATCAAGCGGACACTTTCATGCGCAATAAACGGCAGGTTATATCTATAAGCCGCCTTTCTCCCACTCTCTCTCTCTCTCTCTCTCTCTCTCACTCTGCTATCTGTTTTTCTACTGTGCACGTACAGCTTTATTATCTTTTTTTGCAGGGAATTGTGTATTTGAGTATGAGTCTGTGTGTGGCATTGAGATGGTTCTGGCAACAGGGGCGCTACTATCCGAATGCCTGCATTTCTCTGGAAATTTAAATTTTGGGCTAAACGGAGGGGATATTATTGCAATTGATATTTCTAAAAATGTTGATTATTTTTAAAGAGTTCGGAAACATTTCTATTTTTGTCACATTTTCTGCATATAGCCATATTCAATAGACTCATTTGATTGCATTAAAACAGCCCAATTTATAAGTAATTTAAAGGTCTTCTCGAATATTTGTAGATTTTTTTAAATGCCTTGGCTCGTGCCTGGGAGCATTAGTCTTTAAAAATTGTTTGTAGGATCGAGTACTTTTTAATTTTAATTTTATTTATTAAAAATTAAAAGTTAAAAGAAAATCAATCTGGTTTACCAAAAGGAAGAAGATAAGGTTCTTTTTTGAGAAATCACAATAATATTTTTAATAAGATTCTAAAATTTATAATAAATTAAACAAGATTTTCATAAAATAAATGAAGTTTATATGATAAATAATTCAAATTTTTTGTACCACATAAAAATTACGTCATGGCAAGTAACTTTTAAATTATATCTCTCGCCTTTTTAGAACATGAACCATTTTAATTTTATGACGTACATAATTTCAATATTACAAATAAATATTGTATCTTTCATAATTTAACACAAAAGCTGAAATAACATGGACCCTTTAACGTCAATCGTAAAAGTTACGTCTCAGTCACGAAGCCATTAAACAAAGCTCCGAATTAGATCTGGCTCCCACGCGAGCTCGCATCCCAGCGCCGAAATAGCCGCCGACGCAGCTAAAAAAATCGCCCCCGTTATCAGTGCAATTTCCTACTCGGGACGAAAATCGGAGTGCGACGGCAAAGTCGCCCCCCCCCCCGAGAGGAAGGAGTGGCGCGTAGGCAGCAGCCAGTTCCCGATCGCAGCAAAAGGCGCGCGCAGGGCTATTGATCCGACTGGCGGACACTCGCGACGGCGCGCTCCGCACCAGAGCCTTCGCCAGCAGTTCCGAACGAGCCGTCGGACCTGCCGTCGACGAAACAGACCGACGACGACGACGGCGACGAGCCACCACCAGCCGAAACATGGCGATGACTCTGCCCCTTCTTCTGCTCGCCCGTGAGTACTGCTTTCTTTTTTCTGCTGGCTCGAGTGTAACTCGCGTTTCGGTTTCAGTTGAATGAGAAGGGTGGCTTTGGCTTTAGATAAGGATCCGTTTCGCGGAAGTAGGTGTGTTTTATCTGTGAAAAGATCAGTTTTCAGCCTCGTGTAAAATCTTTCAGTTTCTTTTGCCAGCTTTTACAGAGAATTATTGTCATTTTGAGAAAGATTAATCATGTAAAGTAACCTGTTGTGAATGCAGATCCTTTAGTCCAGATAACATTTGGCCGATGAAAAATTTTGAATCGCGACACAGAGTTGTTCAATTTCACTTCAAATTATGAATTGCAAATACATTATTCGAAAACTGTTTTTTTTTTTTTTTTAAATTTAGACCATGACTTGCTCTATCGACTGAGATAAAGGATCACTTACCTATAAGGCGTAAGGGGTTGGTTCGCTATTAAAGAACGTTCTACCTCTCCGCTCGATAGAGTTCAACGATATTTAGCTAGTTTTTTTTTTTTACCGTCTAGTAGAGATTACATACGAATTAGACACCAACTATTACAAACTTTAAAATTTGACAAGGGCAGACAAACCCTCTTTCAAGCACGTTTCAAGGTTAAAAATTGAATCTGCCGAACATTCTCAAGAGAAGTACAAGAGACTCGGCTGATAAAGGTACGCTTTCTGATTCCAGTGACGGGGCCGACACTGCACAGCTGGGCGCTCACCTTGCCCACGCAGACGACGACCTCGACGACGACGACGACGACGACGACGACCACGACGACGACGACGGAGAGCCCGCCGCCGCCGCCGCCGTCCTCGACGCAGGCGGACACCGACGAGCCCTTCACCACCAAGCGCAGCGCCGCGCTCATCTTCGATCTGGCTAAGCCCACTCACTTTCCTCTCGTGAGTCTCTCTCTCTCTCTCTCGCTTTGACTTACGGCCGCAGCCGCGTGTCAAGGATGAGCCGAGGCGAGAGAGAGCCACTTGTTTGCGCTGAATCTGATACCCAAATGAGCCGGCTCGAAGACGGAGAATGCGTAAAAATAGGAGCGTAATGAGACACGCTGAATTATTAGGGCCGGAGAGCGGCAACGCGAGACGTGTTCCGCGCGCTGACAGCCGCCCCGGGGAGCGTAACAAGTGTCTGGGCTTGACACTCATATTTTCCTTAAAATATACTGGCTTTTAATAGAATACTTGTGGCCGCAGTGTGTACGTTTTCAATTGCAGCTTGTAGCAGTTGTTTTCCTGCATAAGAATTTGAAGTTTCATTGTTTTTTTTTTTTTTAACGCGCTCTATAATTAGGCGTTTTTCTTTCTATTTTATATTATCTCAATATATCTACCAAGTATTGATCGATCTCAAACTGAAAGGGCAAATATTTGCATAATGTCTCCCCATCGGAGAAACAAACAAACTATTTTTATTCAAATTCTAAAAATGGCTCCGTCGAGCGACAAAACCCGCAAAATGCATTACTATAAGCACCCGTTCACAATCCATCCACGCCGCTCTCCTTCACAATTACCAGAAAAAGAAGATCCTTCAAAATTCATTTCCACGAATACGCGAGAAGGTATACTTCCCCCCAGCGTCGCCGTCTCCTCGATGGAATATTAATCCGCCGCGAAAAGCCCCCCCCCTCCCCCCGCATTCGCTTGCCAATTCCGCTACTGGTGCGAGAAACGCCGCCGAATCAGGCGTCACGTGCTCCTCGGGGGTGGAAGCCGTTAAGTACGAACGCCTTCGCGGCTAATCCGCGCGTCTCCGAGCGCGGGAAGAATTCGCCCGAGAGACGCGTGGGCGGCCTCGAGTCGTCACCGACACCTACGAGCGACGCGGGGAGAGGCGGCGGCAATCGATGGCGTTTAAAGGGCCGCGCGCGCTGAATTAATTTCGTTCTCGCGCCGACGGGGAGGGTGAAGCGAGGAGCAAATAAGATTTCGGCTGCTATTGCCTCGGCTTGATTGACTTTGGGAAATTGAACGTGCCGCCGCCGATTCGATCAAAGTCGCAAGCTAGACGGGGGTGAATTGCAAAGTTTGCGGAGGGCGAGGCGGCGGTTTAGAACGATGAGTTTTGATGGGTCGATTCGAAATTTTCAAATTAAGTTGCTCGTTCGTACGTTCGTGTGATATTAATTGTGGCTTTGATATTTTTTATTTTTAGATTTGATCGAAGCTGCGCACTTCGTGGTTTTGAGAAGTTAGATAAGGGGTACGAATGATTAATTAAAATGCAGCAAACTGTTATCTTTAAACATTATCAGAATTTATTAGTTTTTAGAACGGTTTACGTTCCAAGAAGGCATATTTGCTGCCGCAAATAAAGAACGCGAGAATGCCTTGAACTCTCTCGCGTCTTTCTTACCTTTGTTTAGTGTTTGTTAAAATAGAACAATAAATTTAAGAAGAAGCAAAAATAGCTGGATATTTCTAGATATAAAAGACATTTGCATAATTAAGATAGATGTAACTGCTAAAATTAAGTCGGGAAATCGTTAAAATATGAAATACCTACGCATCACAGCGAACCTTTTCTGCTATACTGTTATTCGTTGCGATGAAAATTTTTCATTAAAATGAAATTCTTAGTACCTCTGAAAATGATCAAGTACAATAAGGAACTAAAAGAATTTTTCAATCAATTATTGGGTATACGTGGATGCAATGCTGAATGTCATATTGATTTTTTTGAAGGTCCGCAGCTACGTGAGTTGCCGTGACATTTTACCTTTATTTTCGAAAACTACCTTCAATGGTTTAAGATTAAATACTCCTTTCTCAAAGTCAATTAAAACTTTTGCAGTTTTAAAACATGTATATATATATATATATATATTTACTACATTCTTTTATGAAATAAAATGCCTTTCTTAAGTAATAAAAAATGTTACTAAAAAACATTTTATACACGACTTTTTAGTGTAAAAGGTTCCATAAGACATTTAAAAATTACTACCCATCAAGTCACTTTACAATCAAGCAGTCTCGAAAACCACTCGAAAGATCCGTAAAGCAGCTCGAAGCACTAACGTCGAAACCGTTCTCGCCCCTCGACAGCCGGTGGTGAACGCGGAGATCCGCACGACGACGCCGGCGAACGCCGCGACGGCGACGCGGCCGACGGTCGAGCGCACGACGACGACGACCCAGCCGACCACCCCGCCCAGGCGCACCTTCTCCGAGGCGCCGCTCTACCGGCTCAACGGCAGCAACGGCCAGGCCTGCATCCTCCTGCAGGTCGACGCGCTCATCACCGTCAAGTACAAGACGACCCTCGGCGAGGAGCAGGTATAAGCTTTCGCTTGTCCTTTGAGGCGGTGATTTTTAACGGGGAGGGGAAATGATTTGCCTCGAGCAAAGTAGTGCTTAAACTTATAAGGCAGAATAAATGTAAAGTTTTAGTAGAGTAACTGGTTAATGTTAGTATTAAACTTGTTTTATTAAGTAAATAAATTTTGCTATTATTAAAGTTTGCAGCTAAATCTTCAGCTCGCATTAGTTCAGATTATCTGGTGCGCGCGGCAAATCCTAATAGTAAACTTTATACTTCAAATTGAATTGACTTGTAAGCTCGAAGGATAAAGTGTCGCGTTTAAAAATAACCACCTCGATTCCTCGGAAAAATGCGCCGTCTTAACGGCGGCGCAGCGAATTTAGCAAATGTATCTAATCGCTCGGAAACTGCACGTTCCAGGAAGCGGATATCTACGTGCCGGAACACGCGACCGTCACCGGCTTCTGCGACAACGAGAACTTCGTGACGATGTCCTTGAAGTGGGACGCCTACGTCCTGTCCTGGAGCTTCGCCAAGGTACGGCGTACCTTCTTAAAAAGCGAATCCCTCCTCCTGCAGCTAATTTTCTAACTTTCAGACTCCCGGAGGCGAGAGATGGTACGTCGACAAAATCGAGCTGACTTACAACTCCAGCGACAAGCACTTCCAGCATATCGACCAGCCCAGTAAGTAGCAACTGCCATGCATTATGTAAATAAAGCCTAATTGCGAGCTGTAAAATTCCGGGGAAAGTGGGGCGCGCGCGCGGGAAAGTTTTCTCGAGCGGATTGATTTTTTTTCTTTCCATCTCCTCCAGATAAAACTGTGAGATTGAGCTCCGCCCAGAAGCACACCTCGATGCTCTTCCCGACTCCCGTGGGCAAATCCTACTCCTGCGACGACGAATTGAAGGTCCGGCTCACCGACGGGAAGAATTACGCCAGCGTTTTGTTGAGGTAATTTGAGCGATTTTCCTCGAGTTAATGAGTGGGGATTTTAAAAAATTTTATAGTTTTAAGGTAATTTGTTTCTCGTGCGTTAAGAGAAAAATGGTTCATGTATTTTACTATAAAATAATGCGTAAAATTAACCTCGATGACATCGTATTTCTAGTAGCTACAGATGGACAAAAATATGAATGACTTAACTGCAGCTGCAGCGTCCCATATGTTGTGAGCTGTCCCGTGTATACTTTATGACATAATTGACGTGATAGACTTCATTGAATCGTGCAATCAGTAAAGTTCTGACTATATAACTTTGATTCTCGCCTGCTTCATTCTATTTATATAAAATAAGTTTGTCTTAAATATACGCTTATATTAAATATACAAGAGTTGTCACATTGTAATTAAAATTATAAACTTCTCTTTTGCAACCTCCGAAATTATAAAAAATTTCCTTTCAACATTTTCCACTGCAATTCATGAAAGTCTTCTATTACCTTTGCTAAAATCTTTCTTTTTTCCAATCGGCGCATACAATTTCTAATTCCGCAAAATCTTGGCAGGGACATGAAGCTGCAGCCGTTCAAATTTAAAAACAACGACTTCGCCGACGAGTTCTCTTGCACAGCGCTCCGCAGCCGCGGCCAGCGCGACGAAACCGCCCCGATCGCCGTCGGCTCCACGCTCGCCGCTGCCGTCCTGCTCACCATCACCGGCTACGCCGGCTGGCGGTACTTCAAGGTCAAGAAGGTCAAGTACGACACGATGGAGTAAGTCGACTCGTTCGTCAAGCAAGCGCGGTTTCCAAATACTTATATCGTCGACGCTTTCGTTCGATATGACGTTGTACGGTCGCAATATTCTGTAATTATCCATAATCATAATCTGTGTCATGTGGCGTAAACAACATCGAACACGATTCATAATCCGATATAGACTTTAATTAAGGTATTAAACAAAACAAAACTGTTCGTTCTCGAGAGAAACAAACGGCTAATCGCAAACTCTAAAGGTTGTACGTATAGCTACGTTGAAATTGCAGGCAATTTTTGAGAATAGCCTTCGACGATGTTTCTTGTCCCTCCATCTCTTCCATTATCGGCTCGTGTTTCTTTTTGATTTTTGATACTTTGGGTTTTACGACGTGAAGAGTGCTCTAGTCGGTCGTAAGTATCACTGCAATTTTTGGCTGTAATGAGCTAATAAAATTAAAACGACATTTTAAATCGGTAGCTTACGATTCCGTTAATTTGTAGGAGTCATTGCCGTTGATACTCATGTTTTATATAAGTTATATTCTTCCTATTATTTCAATAGAGACAATCGTTTATTTTATTACAGTATTATAATTAATATTCACAGAAAAAGTCCTTTTGTTATCCATACCATAAGCTACATAGAATTAATAGATTGTTGCTAAATCATGGAAATATATTTAAAGAAACTATAATGTTATTCTATTAATATTAAATAGACTATATAATGAAAGCAAATACTGATTTATATATAGAGCAAATCATTTAATGAGCTCATTGTTTTCTTTCAAAGTTTGTATTTAAAAGCAAATGTTTCGAATATATGCTACTACGTGAAAAAAAAATTAAGAAATTAAGTGGACTTAGCACGTATAAATGAACGTTGCATAATGATAAAAAAAAAAAAAAAATACTACAAGTGCAATGGGTATGCATGAAGAAAAATATGGGCTTTGTACATAATAGGGGAAATTCAACCCTACACATTTGTGTAAGCTATGATTATACCGATGTGGCAAAAGCGGAACATGCATATCTATAATATAAACCTCTGTCTTCCAAGCGTATAATATAAATAAAATTTTAAGTAAATATAAATGCATATATATTTCTTGTGTACATACGATTCTCTTATACGTATGTAATTATATTATGTATGATGTATGTAATTATATTATATATGAAAATATTCTATATATACGTATGATATAGCATATATTCATGATCACATATCGTTTTCGAAAATGTCAATATCGTCAATTCATAAAACTATGTAGATGATTTAACTGCGAAAGAGACTTGAAAAAATTGTTACTACTGTATATGAAACTTTTGCCGAGCAAAACTAAAGCTGCTTAGTGCCCCACCTTCCAGCGATTATGAATTGAAAGCGTCCAAATTTGGAAAAAAAACACTAGGCAGTTTGTTTGGATTTGAGCGATGGAAATACTGAAATATTATGTACGGTATTTAATGTAACTATAGGATATCGAGTCAATTTGACACAATTAAATGATACCAGCAAGAATTCATTATATACATATTAATAGCGTTGACCTTCTTCGATTCCGTAAAAACAAAAATTTCAAAAGTGTATTTTTATGCTTAAGTCGATAACACAATTTTCGTGTAATAGCGTAATTCAAAAAGCCGAAAAAAGTATTTGTGCGTTGTTGGTGTTTCGCGCTCGGAAAATAGCTGAGGAAAGGAAGACAGTAAGCGGGTTTTTCAATCGAGCACGAGCTGCGATTTCCGATTCGCTAAATTATCTCTCTGTTAATTACACGTGCACTAATGCATTAGTACAAATGATCTAGTCTTTTTGTTATATCGTACCTGCAGAAAATAAAATTTTTGTCTTTTGTTTAAATTTTTTATTTCCTGTTACATTCAACTTCATTATTTACACTAAAATAAGTAATTGAAACTATTTTGCGATCAGTTTGATTATTTTAAAAATGTTTTCGCGATAATAGGAATGTTTAACAAATTGCTTATTCGTCAGAAGTGCAAGAATACTTGAGGAACATAAGTATAAACTCGATTTAAATATTTCATAGATCTACTTATAGTATGCGAAGAACTTTGTCCAAATAGGCTTGTCAAAATTAATTCTGTATCAGGTTTTAAAGAGCATGAAAGAAATTTTCATAAGAAAAATTATCGATTCATTTTTTAATCGTCTTTCGCTCCGTTTTCTTTTGTTTGTTTAAAATATTGATTTTATCGAGGTATTCAGTTTTTTATTTACAATATTGCATTAAACTTTTTGTAAATTTCTATTTAGACGTACTTCTCCGTTTTTAAAATAGATATAGAAATAGACTAAACACAAAGACACACACAAAGCGCATAATAATTGTAACACACACAAGTTGGCCTACAAAAGATGCAGCAGCTCGCGAACATTGTACTCGCGCACTTGGAGAGTGTGAAACATCGCATTTGAAATTATACTATATGGTTTGAATAAAGGCTGTTAAAAAAAGCAACAACGCTCTCTCTCTCTCTCTCTCTCCCTCTCGCTCTCTCGCGCGTGTTCCTTCAACCCCGAGGCTCCGCACACATCCGGAGTGCAGATGCAGGGCGTGAAAAGTACAGCCACGAGTCGAGGGTCCGCCTTTTGCGCAAGCCATTGTCCGCATTGTGTCCTTCGGGCCCATTATGCCCCGTTTCCCTCTCTGTCTCACTCGACAAATCCACGAGCTTTCGTAGGGGATTAGCCGCCGCGCGGTTCGAAATCTCTCCCGATGGAGATCGAATTAACGATTAAGGAGCTTCTGCGGAATTTAACGAGCTGCGCTGGAGGTGTTGAGTGACTCGTGCGTGTGGGTATATATATATACACGTATATATATGTATGTATACTCCCAGGTCGGCTCGTTATGCGAGCAATTACCGCGGCAAACAACCCCTTAGTTTATAAATTATAGGTCGCACCCCCGCGACGATGACAGATGGAGGAGTCCGCGCAGCAGCCAATTATTATTGCGCAACTTTCTTGGATGGAGAGATAACCGGTTTTTTCGGGGATTTAATTAGGAGCTGCCGCGCAGAGGAGTGGCGGGGCTGGGAGGGGGGACTTTTTTCTCTAAGCTATCTAATTTTATGGCTTTCCAGTGCCGATGTCGTTGGTTCCATTTAACTTTCATGCGTGGTGGTTGGTTTTTATGGCTCTTTATCATTTTATCTCGGACGGAGTGCTGATGATTTCAACGAGATAATTATTATCTGTTTGAGCTTGCTTTTTAATCGAATAAAGTAAGTTTTATTTTTTGTAAGAATTTTTATATTTTGGTTCGTGCTGAAATCAGTAATGAAAACTACTTATACTTGTAATAAGAGAATTCCTCGGTAAAATTTATGAATGGAAGATGCATTTAATAATAATAATCTAGGATATTGATTCAGTTAAAATGATTTATAAATTATAATATGCAGCAGGTGTACTTATAGTTTTCGAGTATCTGGATAAAGTGAGTCTGACTCTACACAATATGCGCTTGTATATATTTTGATACTCTATTCTAAACTGTTCTGGCTGTAATTTAAATCCTCAAAAATAAGAAGACGCTGCTCCTGCAGCAACGCCGCACTAATCGTCTACAATAACGGCCCGAAACATTACATTTACTCTAAAAATATTTCCCTTCCTTCCGGCGCGCACTGAAAAAATTCGCACGAGTTACGTAGAAAATATTTCTCCTTTGACTTAATTTCGAGGCCTCGGCGAAGCAGCTTACTCCGCAGAAGGCACCGCGGATAAATGGAAGCACCTCCAGTTTCCGCTGAGCCTCGCAACAATTCCGCCAGACAGTCAAAAAGGAGCCGAGTCCGTTCGCGCGCATTATTGTTTTTTTCCTAATGTCTGGACCCCCCCCCTGCCCGGCGCCTCTCTCTCTCTCTCTCTCTCGCTTAAAAACAAGAAAACGTGCCTCCGCTCGGCCGAGTATATCATTACACCGCCAATTCCCACTAGCAACAATCAATCCTTCCTCTCTCGGCACTTCCGATAAGGGCCCTTCTCGAAAGGCCAACTAAATCATAACAGTATTATAGTCCTTCGCTTCTCTCCTCGGCTCGCCGAGCTACTCGAATTCTTTCGACGCACTATCTGTGCTCGCGCTCACGCAGGAGAGAGAGAGAGAGATAAGACTCTGTGTCGGACAAGCCGGATTACATGTCGTCAGGGCCTATAAATAGCAGTTTCGCAGGTGCGCCGAGGGTGGCGGACGAGAGCCCGATTTCACGCCGGGAGAAACTAGCCTTTCGGCGCGATTGCGCTTTTGTGCGACATATTGCGCTGTTCCGAGTGCTCGAGAGGATGTCTGCTGGGGTGTAATTGGACGCTTTAAGGATTAATGAGGCGGCTGATAGGGACAGGAAGGGAGCTCCGGGCTCGGGAAGGGGTGGGGGTTGAAGGTGGAAATTTTCAGGGATTAGAGGATGCTTCGAGGGGAGGGCTGTAATGAAAATTGCAACAAGCTGCGCGCCGATTCGATTACAGGCCTGTTATACAATTGATCCGGAGAAGGGAAAATCTTCGAGGCAGCTAAAAGAAAAAAAAAAAAAATGTGCTCGAGGCATTTCTAGCACCGCTGTCCCGCAGACTTAAGCTCCTCTCGAAAACTCAAGTAGTCGGACGCGAACACCTCCGGGGACCCGAAACATCATCGCTCTCGAGCAATTGTCCCGATCTCCGAGCTCGAGCCTGCGTCCCCGTTTCCTGCGGCCGCCACTTCATCTGCTTCCTAATTCACGCCTCATAATCCCTCATAAAAAAAGGAAATTCAACGGCAGCCAGATGAACCGGGTCGATATGTAACATCGCCGTCGACAATGGGGCCTTCGGCGAAAAATCCGCCGGTGAAAAGCTCCGCGCTCACTCCCACGTCCTCGCCAGGCGCCATTTTAGGTGCGTTGACAATGCGCCGACGAGGGATTTGCTCGGGGAGTGAGAGAGAGAGCACAGAGCCATTGCACAAAGGGCCGACACTTGAATGGCGCGAGCGCGCGATGCTCTTTTCAGAGGCGCGACGTTTATTATGAGCTCCGCGCGAGAGCCCCGGGGATGCTCGGCAGCCGGCTAAGGGGCTTTTTCGTCACTGGGAAGGGAGATTGATTTGCGACGGTTTAGCGCTCGGCGGCTAATTGAGCGAAAACAATTTCAGGAGCCCCGCGAGTCTCCTCGGGGCACCCGAGCCCGAGATAAACGAATTAGCGAAGGAATTCGGCTCGCGAGGACATTCCTCGCTCCTCGCGAACGTAATCCCCAGCGCGAGCGAGGCGGCCGGTCTGTTATCGTGCTCCCATTCACGGCTCGGCCGCGTCGAAAAGCGTCTCTCGCGCGCCTCGTCAGCGAAACCCGATCGTAGGAACCTGCGCGCCGCGTTTTCCCACGTACGGCAAAGCCCTGACGTCGGCGCGCAGATAAATAATTCCGTCGCAAAACCGAAAAATCGCTCTCCCGTCGCTCGCGAGGCTTCTCGGAAGAGGAAAACCCGATCGCGGCGGCGGATGCTGAGGTGTCGGCGCGGGATATACGTATCGCGACCCCGGTAAGCGATCCCGGCGCTTAATGCGATCGAAGCGCTCTGATTAGGAGTCGGCGGCGAGAGCCGATCGAGCTGATGTTGTCGAGGCTTTGGTTACGAGCACGTGCTTCTTTTCCGCGGACGACGCGAGGATCATTGGAAATTTCCTGCTGAAGCGCTCGGCCGGGCCAGGGGTGGGAAGGTTGGTCGATTTCCGAGGCGTGTTAATTAAGCGAAAGAATTAATGTGTTTATTAAAGAGCGTCAGCGATATTTTTATCAATCCGATAAGCGTCCTCGCCTCGCTATCTATTTCAAGTATTAAATTTCGAGTGTTATTCTTATGTTAATTGCGTTATAGCTGTGCGGTATATACCGGTAAAGGAAGTCCGAAATAACTCTCGCGAATCAACGTTCGAAGGCCGTCAGAATTTGTAGGAAGTGGCCCCTGCCCCGCGGAGATACATCTCATCTCGGAGGCTCTCCAGGAACATCCCTTTCCCCGCGGAAGCGACCCCTCGCTTCCCGAAAGGAAGAGGAAGAAAGAACAGGGCCATCTAGCATCTCGAATGCCGAGAACCCCCAGCGGATTACAAACCCCTCCGCAACGGGCGCGCCTGCCCCATATCGTCCCTCCGAATCTAACCTCCAGCCGGGGGAAATCCGAATCGCGGCCGCGCGAAATAATTAGTCATAAATCGCGCGCGGGCCTTGGTTAACGAGCCCTCGCACTGCGTCCCCCGGCGCGGTGATGACAGGGCCTCGGCTGCGCCCTCAAATCACGGAGCGCGCTCTCTCTCTCTCTCTCTCTCTCTCTCGGCGTCTAACTAACCGTGTAATCGGCGATTTGGCCTTATTACAGAGGCGGACGAGAGACCGACGCTCGGAGGCCACTGACACATAAAGAGCATTTTTTCGAGCATTAGGCTCGCTCTCTTTCTCTCTCTCTCTCTCTCTCTCTCTCTCTCTCTCTCTCTCGGCGCTACCTGTTTTTCACGCCCGAGCTGAGTGGACTGCTTAAGGAGATTCGATCTGAAGGACTAATGGGAGGGTAATCCACGTAAAGGCTACCTGACGGTGTGTCTTGCCTTTTGTGCCGGCCGTTCTGAGAGCTGTAGGCTCTCCTCGGACCCTCCGCGTTGTGCGCATTCGTTTTTTGCGATCTGAAAATAGCGAATTTAATTATTCGCGTCTTTCCATCGATACTGCGTTAAAATCTTCATATTAAAAATAACAGTACTGATGCTAGATTTTAAAGCGGATTAAAGCTGCTCGCTTAGACCTGCTGCTTTTAAAAAATCACGAGCCGAGAAAAGCTCGTCCGTCTTTTCCCATGAGCAGTACTGTACAGTTTAAACGAGATCTCAGCTACGAGGCGCGGATTTACTTAATCAACGGCCCGCAAGAAATCATGCATTCCGCCGGCGGCGGGACAGAGATTAGCCTCGCGGCGTCTAAAAATACTCCTCTCGCCCGGTTAAACAGGCAGTAATGACAGGCAGCGCGCCTCGGCGCGGCCCAACAATCGCTTAGCTCGCGGCTCGGGCGCTTATCGCAGTGTTCGGTGTCCGCGGCTGCGACGACGACGGCGACGACGGCGACGGGGGCCCCGCGCGCCACCCGACGCCCGTCCGCGCGCGAAAGCCGAGAGGGCCGATTGATCGGCGGCCCAGTTTCCATGGGAATCGTCGCCCTTTTCGCGCGCCGCGGCCAGGAATGCAATTAAAGCGACACCGCGCGCATAAGGAGAGAGAGAGAGAGAGAGAGAGAGAGAGGCTTGCCCTCTCCGCGCGTGAATGGCGCGCTGCCGGGCCGGGGGAGGAAAATGGCGCCCCGACGCGACGCGTAACGGGACACCCGATCGAACCGACGCCATCCTGCGCCGCCGCCCCAAGGACTACTGCCGCGACTCTTTCGCGGGCTCCCTCTCCCGCTTTACGTCTGCTCGCTTTTCTCCTTATCTTTCCTCGACGCGGATCTCGAGCGGCCTCGTAGAATTTTGGCGGTAACGAAACTCTCGGGGATTTTGGGGGGGACTCGTTGAAATTGAATGCTGCTGAAGGGAGGGAAGATAAGCGATTTTCCGACTAAAAAATCTCGGGGGATAAAATACATTTTCGAGATATTGAAAATCGAAGGAAAATTGGAGGGCCGCGGAGAATCCGTCGCCGGCGAGGAGAGGCCCCCGAACGCTCCTCGTCTTTCAATAAAACACGGGGCAGGAAGCGCGTGTCGCCCGGGATGAATGGCGCGCGATAATGCGCTTATTATTGAAGCGTTAATCGGCGGCGGCGGCGTTCGGTTTTATTTGCGATAGTGTCCCGTTGCGGAACGGCTGTTCCCCGGCGCTGCGCGTCGATAACGAGATACTTTATAGGCGTAGGATTATGCCAAGACGGGGGGACGACGCCGCTTTTCGACCACTTTTCGGGGGCCGCCGCTTTTTGTCTCGACGACGATGACGCGGCGAGCCTGCTTGACTCTGTAGTTCGCTGTCGGCCGATCCGTTGCGTAATTGGACGCTTATTTTTTTTTTTTTCTCTAAAACAGGTCTTTGTAGCTGTTCGGAGCGAGATAAAAATTGTCCGAGCGAGCGATAATCGCTAATCGCCTTTCAATCCCGACGGGATTTCGTTTTGTTTTAGAAATCAATCCACCTCCGCCCGGCTGGGCGGCACTGATTTAACATGAAAACATTCTCGCCCTCGCGAGACGGACCCAAATAATTGGCCGCTCGTTCCGTCGTACATCCCGAAAATAAGCGAACCTCCAAGCGCGAAGGGCACGTGCCCGCCGAGGCAGCCGCGGAGCCGTGAAAAAGGAAGCAGCAGCAGCAGCAGCGACGGCGGCTTATTAGCCATCCTCCGTCCGGAATTAGAAAGGCCTGGGTGGCGAGGCGGAGCGGCTTCAAAGGGTCCCGGGGGGGCGAGGCGTGGCTGCCGCGGCCCGGGATTGGCCCCCGCGGCCGAGAGACGTCTTCACTCGGCGCCCCGACTGATCTACCCAATCCCTATCTGCGAAGCTGCTCGCGAGCGATCAATCGCTCCGGCTGTCTCGCTCTGCGGGCGCGCGCTATTTTCGATTTCGTGTGTGCGCTTCGGGGAAAGGCAGCGCTGGGGATGTGCAGCCGTTTTTCGCGTCGCCGGCAGGTGCCGGAGCGGCGGGCGAGCGACGCCGGAGCTCGGGGATTTATTGTTAAGTTTTTGGCGGATCGGGGAGCGCTTGATTAAGTAGGTTGAGGTGAAGCAAGTAGCCCGGATTAATAATTAAGCGTCGTGGGTCGGATAGCATCCATTCGGTTTTGCTGGGTTTGTTTGCGCAACGGCTTGCTTAGTGATATTTAATAGGTTAAAGTAATATTAAAATAGTAATTTGATATTACCGGCAGCTACGCGTTTGTTTAAAGCAATGATTTTTTTGTTAACACGATATTATGTCGAAGTTTCGACCCGTTCTAGGTCGTCTTCAGGATTAAAGGCTAGAATTATAAGTAAAAAATAATTTTGGTTTTTTTTTTCATCATAATAGTCTTTTTGGTTTTTTTTTTTTCATCAAAATAGTATTTTTGTATGCTAAAAATCAAATGATTGATTAAATTTGATTGCGTGTTCATAGAGGAGGGATTTCATTCTTCTAAATCGTTATAATGTTCGTAACTAAATTCATTGTTTTATATATTTTATTAAATTTAAATTTATATTTTATTAAATTTAAATTTATATTTTATTAAATTTAAGTTTATATTTAATTAAATTTAAGTCTATATTTTGTTAAATTTATTTAAATTAATTGTTTTATATAGTTTTCTACGCTTTTTTTTCTCGCAGTCTATGATGAATACTATGTGCACAATTCGTGTCTATATACACTGTCAGACAATTTCCAACAGGTATATCACGTGCGCATTTGGAAGCAAAAACTGCGTGTATGTAAAAATAATATATTCTATTGAACGGATCTCATGATCTATAATACAATTTAATAAGTAAATTACAGAGGCACTAGAATCAGTAAATAGCCTTGGTAATTATGTTAAAAATAAAATCATTGGACAGCAGTGATCGACAGGTATTTTTGTTTGAAAAACTAATTTAAAAATATTAAAATTATGATCAGTTTGACGATCAGCGAATCGTTATAGTAAATTCACATTCATTGGCACATAAGAGAAGTAGATTATGAGTATAGCGATTATAAACCTGTAATAGTTGACATAATGAATGACCGGCGGAAGTGAAAAACGGTTTTTATGTTC
Organism: Ormyrus thymus; assembly: GCA_035582935.1. NCBI lineage: Eukaryota > Metazoa > Arthropoda > Insecta > Hymenoptera > Ormyridae > Ormyrus > Ormyrus thymus. The sequence goes on from JAWWEM010000027.1 coordinate 6,180,302, forward strand.
GAAAATGCACCGTCAACAGTGGCACTTTTCATTCTAGTTATTGTGGAGGAAACCGTCTGAATACAAGTGCTTTTAAGCGTCGCGCTTACCTGCTCAAAGTCTAAATGTTTTCAAACATTCTTCCAGGTCAATCCTTTGGCTACGCTCCTATACTCTGCCATTCATGTTTTTCCTCACTTCCACTTCCTCCCGAAGCGAAGGAAAGCAATTTCGCGCGTGCTCCTCCGCTCGGAAAATTGAAATTCCATTGCGAAAATGAAAATATATGCTTAGCTCCCCGAAGCAGAATCGGCTCGCTCGGACTTTCGCCCAGGAGCCCTCCGCTTAATTGCGAAATGCCGAAAGCGATGCGAAAAGCGCATCTCCGGGATCGCGATAATCTTCGGAGCGCGGCTCGCGATTAATCTCGGGCCGGCGGGAAAATCCCCCCGTCGCCGCGGCGCTCGGGCCAATAAAGACCGGAAGCTCGGGGCTCGGGGATGCTGCTCGGGGGGCGTCAGCCCTCTCGCAATCCCCGCCCGGCGACCAATGGGAGCTCTCTCTCTCTCCCTCCCTCCTCCGCCGGACTCGTCTCCCGGCTCTCGGCCGCGGCGGCAGTCTTGCATAACCCGGCCACAAGCGTGGGCATGCCGCTCTCCTGCCCATGATGGTCTACCGGTCTCGCGGTCCGAGGTCGCTGAGCACCGAGCAGCCGCCGGCCTCCGAGGTCCTCGCGAGCTTCCACCAGCTGCAGCAGCAGCAGCAGCAGGCCCAGCAGGCCCAGCAGGCCCAGCAGCCGCCGCCGCAGCTGGCCGCCCTCTGCCTGCAGCCCGCGGCGGAGATGCCGCCGACCAGCGCGGTCGCGAGCGCCGGCCAGCCCGTGAACGAGGCCTTCGCCGGCGCCGGGCAGGCCCAGGCCTTCGAGTCCGACCACGTCGACTGCATCTGCGAGACGCTCATGCAGAGCCAGGAGTACGACAAGCTGAGCAGGTACGGAGGCGAGTCTTGTGTCGCGAGCGCGGCGGGACGGGAAATTGCGTAGCCCTCGTTGCACCGAGCCGCGAGCGGCTGTTTTGGCTTGAATGATATTACGGCTGAGCTTTCTTCTGTTGATAAGCGAAGCTGACATTTTCGAATTCGAAGCGTCGACGCGGTGACTCTCGTCCTTTTAGAATAATAGCTTGGTCAACAGATTATTTTACTAGCATCATCAATTGTCGAAAAAGTGGTGCAAATTTTCAGTGTAAATATCAGTTTTTATAAAGCATCGCGATTTCTTTTTCACGTAGTTTATAAAATGAACATTCAAATAGTTTTGCTAAGCAGAATTAAATTCGGAATCAAAATTAGCAGAAGTATTGTGTCTTCCTTTCGTTTAGACGTAATTTACAAAATGAGAATTGAAACAGTTTTGCCAAAAAAGCTGAAATTCACAATCCAAATTCGCCGAAGAAGAAACGATTCTATTATCGGCGCAATGAACGCGCGCAGCTGAATTTCAAACGTCGAAACGATAAAAGACAATTCGTTCCGAGAAGCCAAAAAGCTAAAAAGCCCGCTCGCCCGTCGCTTGCAGCTTCCTGGACTCCCTGCCGGAGCACCGGACGCTGAACGAGACGGTCCGCGTGGCGATGGCGACGGTGGCCTTCCACCAGCGCCACTACAAGGAGGTCTACAACATCCTCCAGTCGTACCACTTCTCCCAGCACCTGCACGAGCAGCTCCAGAAGATGTGGTTCAAGACGCACTACCAGGAGCAGGAGAAGGTGAGGGGCCGGCCGCTCGGCGCCGTCGACAAGTACCGGCTGCGCAAGAAGTTCCCCCTGCCGAAGACGATCTGGGACGGCGAGGAGGTCGTCTACTGCTTCAAGGAGCGATCCAGGAAGGCCCTCATGGAGATGTACAAGCGGAACAGGTACCCGAACCCCGCCGAGAAGCGGAACCTGTCCAAGAAGACGGGACTCACGCTCACCCAGGTCTCCAATTGGTTCAAGAATCGCAGGCAGAGGGATCGCACGCCGCAGCCCAGGACGTGAGTAGCTTTTTTCTGCTCCCGAGCCGTCGACGGCTTGTTGGGAAGTTCGGCGAGCGGCTGATGTCGTGTCAATTTTAAAAACTGCCAAAGCCTCTGTGCGACCGACGGATAATAGTTTACGAACGAATTCAATTTTCTATTTTCAAAATGTAAGTCCAACATTTACTTGGCGAACATTCGGCGCGATAGAGAGGTTTCGAGTCTGCCAAAAGATCCAACTTTGAGCAAATTTGCATTATAGTTACTAGACAATCGTTTTAATCATTATCTATCGCATCGTTTTACTACCCTTAAACTTGCCGTGTGGTCGCGAGACAATTAAATTTTAGGCAACAATTCTTGAGAAAAGCTATCAAGCTTGTTGCTCTTGGTAAGAAGCTGTAGTTCGTAATTGTATTAGTATTTATAGTTAAAAGTCTCTTAAAAGAAACTTAAAACAGTTAATTTCTTCTGGTAATAACAATGACGCATTTTTAAAGTTTCTTATTTAAAACGATATAGTAGTTCTCGACGTAAGTGCAAGAAAGTGATTTTATCCTCGTGTCGCCGTTTTCGCCCGAGTGAAGCTTCTAGGCGTCTGATCATATTTAACGTCGCTCTATTTATGCCAGGGCTTAACAGCGAAAGAAAAGACGACAAGTTTCCTTCAGAAAGCACAACAAGTTTACGTTTCCGAGTAAAATTTTCAAGCAGACTCGCGGGAGAGAAAGAATTCTTCTGTTTCCGAAGCAACAGAGCTCCCACTCAGCTCTCCTCCGCTCCTCGCAAGCTGCTCCCGGCCCAGACTTCGAAAAGACAAATTTCCACCCGATCCATCGGCCTGATTTCCGATCGAGCCTCCGGGCGATCGGCCCAGAAAAAAAAAGCCAAGCTAAACGAGGAAAAAATGCCGAAATTCCAGCTCTCTCTCTCTCTCTCCGCCGCTGCCTCCGTCAACACCTCTAATCCCCGCTCGGAGGCGATAAGGCATCGGGCCCCGCTCGCTCCTGGCACTCGATTAAGCGGCTTTTTCTCGGGCGCTCGGCGTTAATGGCGCGTGCAGAGGAGTTGTTATGGCTACGGGGACCCATGGCTCACGGTCACCAGTCCGCAGGAATGACGATAGAGAGAGAGAGAGAGGGAGAATTCCTTGGAGCTGCGAGCAGCGCTCGCCTCTCTCGCTCTTTCCCGAAAGCTTTCCTCGCGCTCGTCACTCCCGGGAAGTCGGGGCCCCGCGTAAATTCGTAAATCGGCAACTCGCCCCCGGGGCCGAAAATCACCGAGGAGTCGCTCGGCGTCGCTCGGCCATACAGAAAAAGGAAATGCAACGCCCCATTACCGTTTTACGCGGCCGGCTTCGGTTACGTCTCCTCTTTCAGACTATTGAGCTGTTCGCGCGCTGCAGGCGGCTGATAGTCCGCCTCGGGGCCCACACGCGCTTTTCGATGCCCACTTTGTTATGCGCGCCCGCCCGCTCGGCTCTCGTGTAATCCGCGGACGACGACTCGCGTGCCCGCGGGATTAGCCCTTCGGCTGCGTCGTCGGGCTGCGTAACTTTTGCGCTTCGTTAAAAGTCCCCCGGGTTTTTCAGCGCGCGAAATATGACGAAGCGTCGATCGAGTCGAGAAGGAGCGAGAGGTAAGGAATTTCATGTTCTCTCTGGCGACGGATCGGCCCTCCTCTCTCTCTCTCTCCTTCAGAGGCAGGCTAATGAAAATCTGCGATGCCCGAGCTCGTTAAACGTCGGCGTCGCTTATTGAATTCCCCCGAAGGAACAACGGCGAGCGCTCGAAAAAAGGAAGAAAGCGAGAAAGAGAGAAAGAGAGAGAGAGAGAGAGAGAGAGAGAGCGAGCGAACGAGCGCAAAAACAAACAGCAAACAGAGGCTTTGTCGTCGGGCAGCGGCCGGAGGGCGGGCACCTCGCGACACCTATGGAAGCGAGCCCAACTCCCTCCGGAATATAATGCGCTTTTGTCCGAGCAATGCTCTTTATTCTTCCCTGCCCGGGGGTGGAGCGAGAAGAGGGTTTACGCGTTTCCGGCCGGGGGTTAATTTCGATCCCATTTTCAAAGATCGAACGATCAGTTTTGTATATGCAAAACGCTCGCGTCGCTGCCGTCGCAAGGAATCAATTTATGAACGTGCGGAACACGATTCCACACGTCGCTGGGCCAACGAGTCAGAGGACAGTTCTCGAGAAACCACTCCCGAACAAGTGTCCTCGGTGAAACGAGCGTCCTTCCCGGAGTGACTCCTGCTCCAGACAGCTCGCACGTTTTCCTCAGCTGACGGCCGGTGCGCTCTGGATTCCTCCTCTGGCCCGCGCGGTCACTTCGCCCTTCCGGGAAGCGCACGTGTGGGGCCCCCGCGAGCGAGCGAGCGGCGAACAATGCCACACATGTGCCGGCCAGACGTCGCGCTCCTCTCTTCTCTCGAGCGCCGAGCGTATAGTTTCCGGGAGAGAGCGGATTTTTCGCGATCGGCCGACGGAGTGGAAGTCCAGGCCGGAGCCCGCTGCTTTTCGGGGGAGGCGGAACACAATGCGGGGACTGTTACTAATTGGAAGCGCGACGGGATAATTGCTGCCGCGGGGACGGGGAGAGGTCGTTGATTTTTCGAGAACGTGCACGTAAATCTAAACGTCCTAAGCAAATATTATTGTAAACCGTGCAAGTCGACTGAGCTTTTTTTCGTGCGCTGCGTAATTCATTGCGTCACTGCGTAATCGCATCGCGGGTCTACTTGGAAAAGTAAAGCTTTCTCGATCGAGCGGCGAAGGCGGAACTTGATCTTAGCCAATTTAAGTTAAAATCTCCCTTCCATAATTAGGAAAAAGTACAGTGATTTAATAAAGCGGCCGCCCCGCCAGAGAGCAAGCGAAATAATCCGCCGTTCCGTCGGCTCTCCGCAGGGACATGCTGACGCTGAACTGCCAGGCGTCCAACCCGCTGACGAGTCCCCTGGACGGCAGCAGCGCGGCGGCGCACCACCAGGCCGCCGCCCAGGTCCCCCAGGCCCAGCAGCAGCAGCAGCAGCAGCAGCAACTGGCCGCCCAGCAGCAGCAGCAGCAGCAGCAGCAGTCGCTCGACGGCCTGAACTCGGGCTACTCCTCGCTGACCATGTCCCCCGTCTCGGGGATGGGCATCTCGCCCATCGGCGCCGCCCCCATGGCCGCGCACCACCACAGCTACGCCAGCCCGGTGATGACGCCCTCGCCCGTGCACTCCGGCGGCCACAGCGCCGCCGCGCTCAGCCCCATCGGCGACGTCAAGCCGCACTGCGTTTACACGAGGGATCTTTACGACAGTGAGTATACGTCGACGCCTTTTGCCGTTTTATAATCGATCGGGCGACGGGGGATCGAAATGGGATGTGGCTCGCTGGACGCGCGTTCTCCTACGAAAGAGGCGACGCGCTGGAGGCTTTTACGGGCGTTCTTTTTTAAACAAGATTATTTCCCGTCGGGACCTTAATCTGATAGGCTGGAATTCTCCGAGTAAGCGATATCGTTGGAAAGCGACAGCGACTTAAATGTGGCCTTTTAATGCGAGCCGTTAAGTGGGTTGTTGTAAAAATTTCATGTAAACTATAACATCCGGATGTCGTGATAAAGTGACTCACCGACAGGCCACTTTCAACGAGCAACAAAAGAATTCTTGTAACTCGAAGGCATTGTAGAAAAACTTCTCACTTCCTTTCTCGTCCGTTAAAAAAGCCGCGCGGGCTTGAAATGATCGGCGAAAACGACGACTTTTCGGCCGCGCGTCATTCGTGTAATCGAATAAACAGGCGGCCCCGAACGAGAGGACAAATTTCTCGGAGCGATATGCTCGTGTTGCATTATTTTGAGTCGAGCCGATGTACTTATCAAAGGCACACGCCAGCTAAATTGAATAAATATGAACTTGTGAATAGGACCCCCCGCGAGAGACTCCGCACGACGCCTAATAGTGCAGCTTTCTCTCTCTCTCTCTGCTTCTCGAGTTATATGTAGAGGGTAAAACTAACGCCGATCCTATGTAAACAGTATCGTGAAAGCAAATAACGCCCCTTTAACAGGTGTCGGGAGTATCTTATACGTTTCACTTCCAACTTGTAATCTTTTCCCCGCGACTAAGCAAACCCAAAGCCAAGAGATTAATCGAGTCAAGCTTATACGCCGGAGGCGCCTCTAATCAATGAATCGACTAAAAACAGAAAGCTAAAAGTGACAAAAAAAATGCCCTCCCCAGGAAAAGAGATGGACCAGAATCCGGTGTACTACTCGCCGCACTCGAACGTGTCGCACTATTCGCAGTATTACCAGCAAAGCCACCACCACGGCATGATGACGGGCGGCTCGCACCACCACCACCACCACCACCACCAGCTGGGCATGCAGGCGGCCTACGAGAACATGCTGCCGCCGCCGCAGCCCTCGATGTGACCGCCAGAGGACTACCTGAACGACGGATTCCACCACCAGGAAGAGCTGAACTACTGCTAGTCCCGCCGCTCCGAGCTGCTTTATTTGTTTTCTCGAGTCTTCGCAGGCGGAGGTCCCCGCGCGCCTCGACGCGCGCGAGAGGGATCGGATTTTTCGCCGTTTTCTTTTTTTTTAAACTACCGTGAAACTTTCACCTGTTCGACGCCAATTGGATAGTAATATTAACCGTTAAAGCTTTAGATTGTTACGATAAGTTACCGACAAAGCAGAGTTCTCCTTTTCTCTAGTTTTTTAATTAAAGAAAACGCGGGTTGTACTTTTTTTTTTAAGATTTGATAAGCATTTACTATCTATTGTTCGAGGAAAATAATTTTTTGTTAGCTGATCAGCAGATTTTATATGTGCTGCCTGATAAACCGATCGAAAATTGAGTCCGTCGTATTAGTACGCGTTTCATTAAGCGGATGTTTTTGCACAAAAAGATTTGAAAGTACGGAGAAAGTCTTCTCTTTGACTGGCCTGTTTAGAAACAAAAATTATCTAGTTTTATCTGTAAATATTAATCCTAATTAAGATTATTCTTAAGAGTGGCGTATTTACTTAATATCCTAGAAATATATTAGATTTAATAAAAAAAGTTAGACAATTCGCGCAGTACATAGATAAAACTAGACTAATTTTCTCGGACGACGCTCTTTTATAAATTTTTTCTTACTTTATGCCATAATCATCGTGTAAACACAAGTAAGCCGTACGTTAAACTTGCGTTACTTTTTAGCTTGAAAACATAAAGTGCTAAAGCAGCAGGCGTGAACTTATTATTCCTAAGATTATTTTCTAGTATTTAACGTGGAAAGTTTCTGCAATATACAAGTACAAGGCGATAGATAGATGTGTGTACAAAGAGAGGCTGAAATCATTGAATCATCGTAAACAGAAATATATATTGCCTTTGAATCATCTTTATCTACGTAATTATTATACTTTTTTCGTCTTTTTTACTTCCATAAGTCTACTGCAAGTGTAAATAGAACGGACATCAGCTACCCGTAAAGTGACTATAGATGTATGTATATGATGTAAATGTATAAAATGATAGTATTATGAAGATTGTGACTGTAAATGTATTGTATATAATATAGAATAATCAATGTGTATTACAAAAAGTGATTGTTCTTTTTTACGAGGTATTAACTTTTCTTCATACTGTTTCTAAAATAGAAAGGGTGAGAAATTCAATAGATTTTTACTTTAATTAATAAATTTTGACTGTTCTAATTAACAATTTTGACCCTTGATAAAAAATATTGTTTTTGGTTTTAATGAAAAGATTATTTTAATAAGATGTGAGTTATATTTAAAATATGATTATTATATAGTTGTGATTTTTTCAAGTCTAATTTAAAGTAAGAATAAAAAATTAACGAAATCATCTTGCTTTAATCTATTAATTATTTCGAAATAGAAATATAGTTCAACAATTTTTCCTAAAATTCCTGATTTTTAAAAAATTGATTTTTTAAAAAATCGCTCTATCCTTTATTTGATTCAAACCTATTACAGAAGGGGGGATGCCAAAGGAAAAATTTACCGACCGAGCGCCCTCGTAAGAAAATCATTTATAAAAAGATAACTACTCAATAGTTTGCTACAAAAATGTATGCAGTCCCTGGTTTTTATAATTACAAAAGTCTGTGAGAGGGTTATTTCAAGTTACGTGCAAATGAGAGTATTACAAATAATTTTTCAAAACCACGATACCTATATATCATTTTAAATTCTTTGAAACACTTCCATTTACACATAAATTGAAATATCTTTGAAATTGCGCATAGATTTTTGTAATTATAAAAGCTACGGAATGCACGCATTTTTGTAACAAAGTATTTACTATTAATTTTTTTATAATCGATTTTCTTACGAGGACGCTCGGTCGGTAAATATTGTTTTTGGCATCCCGTTAGAAGCTTCACCCTTCGAGATCGAAGGTCCGCCCTTTCCGCGTATCGGTAAAACAGAAAACTACTTTAGTATCACTCGATATTTAAATAAAGCAGCTACCGCACATGTAGTTCTCTACGCATAAATCGATATCCAAAATTACAATAGAAATGTTTATTTATTTATTTGAATTGCACTTTTTTAGCGCAATTACATCTGAATTAAAAAATTGCCATTGTTCAATAACTAACATTTATTATTCTAACTTAAAAAAAAATAATTTTAGTACTAAAACTGTAACATTTTGCAATAAATTAAGCACTATATTTATGCTATTTTTTAGTTAAGTTTACAGGATACTTATGATTACTTTCAAAGTCGATATTTAGCTTTTAATTATCCTCTAAATAATAAATTCCAGGCTGGAATACGCAAAGTCTGCAGTCTCAGCGGCTCTGCCTCGGGGCTCTCCCACCGTAAAAACCTGTCACCGGCTTTTGTGGTCGGGCTCTTTGCTCCCTGCGCAATTTTTGATGCCCTTCCCGGCCAGCCGCGTAACGAGACATTTGCAAATAAAGCGGGGGTAATTGAGCGACGAGAGCCACCTTTTCATAAAAGACCTGCCAGCCGAGCTTGATCAAAGCTATCAAAGATACACACCGGAATTTCTAATCGACGGGCTGCGCTTTTTTAGGCTGAGCGCTTGCTTCTTTTCCTCCTCGAGTTTTAGTTATCAAGATTTTTCAGGAGCTTAGAAGTATGCTGGGTAATCAGGCAAAGAATAGATACGTCAACCTACAGTCAATCAAATCAAATTTATCTTTATAATTTTATTAAGTTCTTTATATACTCGGCGATCAATTTAAGTAAAACGTACTATTATATTTTTGATAAAGAACTTTTATCCGAATTAATAAATAAATTTAACTTGAGGAAATCGAATAATATCCAACATCAAAGAATAACTTTTATCCTTTGTTCAAATCAAAAATAAAATAAAGTTGTTACTCCACTTTTTTTACATGAACCCTGGAAAAGTAAGACTTTTTAAAAAAGTTATTACTTTTTATAAATGTTTAAAATTAACATGACTTTTCAAAAAACTTTTCCGTAAAAGCTTCATAAAATAAAAATATAGTACAAAATAATTAAGTTTTAAATGCTAATTATTTCTTTACTCGGCTGTAGCATTTATACTTGAGATTTTTAATACTTTTTCAATATTGTTTTTTATCCCTTTTTCCATAATCAATGATTATTCACAATAATACATTTCAATTAAAAAGTAATTAGAAAGTGACCTTTGAAAAGTGGTTGGAACATCAAGTCAAACAGCTTTCCAATATCGTTTAATCGATTTGAATGCTGTCTTTCAAACGGTATTTCATTAATCGAACTGCGGTTTTTTCGTCCAATTGTGTAACACATTTATAAAATTAAATAATTGTATCAAATTCATTTAATCACAGTAAACAAAAGCTTATAAATTAATAATCTTGACATGTCGAGACAAACATATTTAACAAAATAAACAGAATCCTGACTGATATTGGATTCAGGGATTAATAATTAGTTGAGCGAATGGGTTTTCATATTTATCTTTATTTTATTAGATAATAAGCATGTACAATTGTGATCTCTCGGTGAGAATCGATAATATATGTATATATATTAACAAAAAGGTTGGATCAAAGTAGTTCGCATCATGAATTCATACGATAAACGTTAAGTTTCACGTCACATTAGGCAGCTATTTTTATCAGTCATACAAGAAAACAAAAATCGAAAAAGACCCGATCGATACTTTGTATACCATCATTGCACTGCATGTCGTATATTTTCGCCAACTGCCGTTAATATTGTCTGCGAGCTTTGCCCATACGAAATTTGTCTGCTTCCAGTGATATAATAAATACATGCTGTATATCATATGTATATAACTCTACGCGCACACTATGCGATTGATCTTAAGATTATAATAGCTAAAGTTCTACCTTTTCACGTCGTGGATATTAGTTCTTTTATAATTGGTTCGTTAACACACGTAAGGTTTATGTATAATATGTATAATTCACGAGTGATCTTTTTCACATTGAAAAAATATATATCAATTTAAGAAGACAACGATGTAACCGCTGACGCTTGGTGGTAGTACACGGATATGTGTATGTGGCTGTATGTGGGAATATCAATCCATACTTGGTTGCTTTTTAATTCGGGTTCTGTAACGTGTCGTTTTGTTAGTGCGCCTAAGTGTGGGTCAGAGTCTCGTACACATAAGGTTGAACTATAGTTGAGTGGATTGTGGCTAATGGGAAAGATACGTGATTTATATGTAGCGATCGTATTATTTCTTTATTTATTTATTCCTTTAATTGTTTAAATGCGTATTATTATTATTATGATTTTTAGGATCAATCAACATCAATAGAATTTCGAAAAGTTCAAAGTTGCTTAAATTAAATTTGGAGAACGTAAAGTACATTCGCGAACGTTCAATGTCTTGTAGCAATATTTTAAACAATCTTGTATTTTGGTAAATGATATGTCGAAATTTCGAACTATACAATAGTTAGGATAGCGATGGGTAATATTTTTAAAATTTATTTACATTACGATTGGACACGTTTATATTTTAACATCAGTGCAGTGCAAGGTTTCACTTTATACAATTTGAGCAATAGTTTTTCTTTCAACTTTTAGTCTTACTCTTTACTTTATTTATTTTTGTATTCAAATAAATTACATGTAATTAATTTAAATTCGCAAGGAATAAAAAAACAGTCTATAAAGCATTACAAGAATTAATCACGATTCAATTTTTATCAAGGCATACAGAAATCATTTAATAAGTAACTAAACTAATTTTCGTGTAAAATAGTTTTAATAAATTATTCACGAAGTTAAAGGATGTAAATGATTACCTACAAACATATTCTACATTGTTACAGAAACATATAGCGATTACAAACAATTTTTTTCTGCATCTATTTTTGCTTTTCTCATCCGGTTGCTTATCTTGATTTCGGCTATTCACTCGGGTATTCGAGAGTAGAACGTGTTAAATTCTTTCAGTTTTTAAACGTTAACATAGATTGTACTAGTTTTGGTTGTAATTTGGCATACACCCAGATGTTCATGATACATTCTGTCGATATCCGCCACCGTTGCGGTAGCGTAAAACAATGCAACGACGAAAATAACCCCCACACAGTAGTGTGGGAAAAAAGAAGGAGAGTATGATTTGTGGCTAATCCAGTCTGATTTATAGGATGCATGGCAATGAAATCAAAAAATGAATTACTGGCGCTTTTTTTAAATTTTATTGTAATCGTTATTAAACTCGTATCTCTTACTCTTTAATTCCGATACATAAATTGCATAATGCGTTTTACAGGTCAACGAATTTCACCTAATAAAAAAATAAAATTTCATTAAATTAATGGATGATTCGCGTAGAGCGGATATAAAAAAGAAACTTACAACGAAATTTCGAAGGTCAAAAATTTGATATGCTTGTCTGCGAATTAGAGCATGCTTCGTTTTGATCAATCATCACAGTACACGAAATATTTATATTCACTTACAAGTAACTTTAATATCTTATAAACTAGAAACTTGCATTGTTTTATGCTCCATAATATATTTCAACGCTATTGCTTTCTTTTTAATATAATATACACTATGTTGTATAAAAAATAATAATAATACAGAGGACGCAAATATTTAAAGAAATTAACAATAAATACAATGAAAATCAATTTCGCTCGCAGGCTTACACTGGTAAGAAATCATTAGAAAAATTTGTTTTCGTAATAATACTTTTTGTCGAAATGGCGATAATAACATAATACCAGACCTGCGCGTTTACATACAATATTACCAATAAAGAATAACTTTGTATTCGGAAAGCCGCGTTTTGTTGATTTTCTGATCCTGTGCAGAAAAAGACTAACGAGAGACGAACATTGTCTGGTCCAGAGATCAATGTCTTTCTTTTCATAGTACACCCAAGTGGAAGTGCGTGAAAAAGGAAGGATTACTCTTGCACATTGTTTCCTCGTCTTTTCTCGTGGAGCATAAGCTAAATAAGATGTAACAGTTGATGTTAGCACATTTATCATCTACCCGTACGGCGTATGCGCGCAATTTACATAAGATACACAAGAGACGTCGATAAAGTATTTGTGTTTTCTCTCTCGCGGGCAGAGCTGCAGCTTCCGTCCGCGATTCTCGTGGAAAAACTCGTGTCTCGGACTCTCCGGCAATGTCGCAAGCCCATCATTTGGCAAATAATACTGTATCTACGACTAACGAGACAAATGAACGATATATATTTTTCTTCAATTAGGCTACGAATGAATTTCTTTTTTTTTTCACCAAAAACGTAAAAGAAAATACAAGCGTCTCTGCTTGCAATACTTTATACAATAGTAGGAAGAAGTACATAAGCTTTTTCTTTTTCTTCTTTTTTTCATCTTTAAAGATTGCGCTAAGTCTAAGAATTGGGAGTGTATGAGATCTAGCTTATCTTCGATTGGCTTATATTCGTATTCGTTCTCTCCGTGCGCGCTTATCGAACTTTTTTCTGTGTCTAGCGAGAGAAAGGAAGAGAGAGAAAAGGACAATAGGATCACAGTAAAAATTTTTGCTTCGTCGCATGAACTGATAAACTACGTGAAAAAAGAATTTTTGAAACATTTTCGAAACTTACGCATATTTTTGTGACATTAAATATTAAACATCATTACAAACTATTTCAATAGAATAATAATTACAATTCACGATGAGTTTGATGAGTGCTTAAAAAATGTACTTTTGATTTAAAATTTTGGTACAATATTACCTAATCAATTTCATTATAGGGAAGTAATATTTTTTTTTTCATTTTTAAACAGAGGATACTGAAATAATTTCATTAATTTAAAATTTTCATTAACATTGCCGACATCAATGGTTCCGCTTGCGAAATATGTTAAACATTTTCAAATACTTGAAAATCGAAGTATTCCACAAAACTGAATGTCAGATGTGCATTCGCTTCAAAAAGACATTTCTTACTAATCAAGTCGCTACAACTACTTAAAAGTAAAACGCATACAATAAGCTCTTTATTACCGTAATTAAATAAAAAGATCCATAAATTAATCCGTAAACTAATCCGTACATATCACTTTTTCTTAGAAATCCTAGCATCGCTACAACTCTCGAAAAATACCTCTCGGCGGCGGCACAGCCGCCAAGATCCTATCCGCCTAACTCTAAAGCATCAACGCGTCAGCAAAGATCTTTACTGTGAGGGGGTGCAGGTGGTGGGCGGGCGTCTCAGAGGGGCGCGATCTTCTCGGCGTGCCGGAGGACCGGCACGTGGGTCTCGTAGACGGGCACGCACTTGTAGTACTGCTGCGGGAAGCCGGCGAAGCTGACCTCCGAGGGGGCGAGGCGCGCCCGGAAGCGGCCCCGCACCAGGTGCACCATCAGCAGCACGCACAGCAGCGCCAGCATCACGATCAGCACGATCGGCACCGTGCCCCAGCCCCGGAACTCGTCCAGCGCCTGAAACAGAGATCGATCTTCGGTCAGCTTTGCTTCTTTTTTTCTCCTTGTCGTTTGGGAGATTGCTTTTGCGGGAATTTTCTGCGGTTTCAGTTGATGCGCTTGATTTCTTATTGTAGAGGTACTTAAAGGAATACTTGGTATTCACGTACGCTTTAAACGGATGTTATTGGTGTTTTCATTATGGATTTATTGAATTGTAAGAGTCTTAATTGAGTAATGAACCCGAAAATTTGCGTTTATTATGTAAATGAAAGTATTTTCATAATTAGATTAATTTTCTCCTAATTTTCGATAATATGAGGTGAAATGTTGGGAATTAACAATGACTAATGAACAATGTTGGGAATTTTAAGTTCGTGAGGTTCTAATTGATGAAATAAAAACAGCTTTTGTAACCTAAATAAATACCTACTGTTTTTTCATCTTTTTAAATTTTAACTTTTTAAAGAAATTTTGCAATTTAATTGGCTTTTACAATCTTTTACAGCAAAAAAAAACTAAAAAATTATTTGTAAACAAGGTTTTACGATTCTTTATGCTTATTTATTTGGTCTGAGCTTGTTGCACAGTTTTTTGAGGCGATATAATGTTACTTGTGTACGACGAATATCAGGAAATGTATAAAAACTCTTAATGCAAGTGCATCCAATGTCCTCTGGTTGGTATTATCCGGATGATATATCCATAATTCATAAAGAGCACGGTAAGTGAAGCTTTTCATTATTTATTTTGGATTTGCGTTTTTATTATTCGTTGCCTTCAATAAAAAAAGGTTATTTACACATTAACAAGTCGGGTTTATATTTTTGAAATAAATATGAAGATATGATCCATTTTGCAAACGAGATCATTACATCTGATTAATGCACAATAACAATTAATGAATGAATTATCTAAAAAAAGGTGTAATTTAATAAAAAGTATAGTATAGTTATCAATCAATTTGTTTAATTACCGAGTTTGTACTTAATTGATTTTTGTGACCAAAAAATTCTGACGAGGAAGATTAATTTGTTAATCTATTTTCAATTATTACGACTACCGAACTTCTATGCGAAAAAAATGATCGAAAATTCTTTAATAATAAAATTTTTAATAAAAAATGCACTATTAAGATGAATTAATTAAAAGTTTAATTTATGTGCAACTTGTATTGCTTGTTATAATTAAAACCTAGTCGTAATTACTCAAGTTCGTTTATTTTACATCAAGTTAATTTTAAAGCTTATTACATACATAAAAAAGTTTTTAAGAATACTTCTCTTAACTTTCATGCAGACTACTTTTGACTGTATAATAAATTAGTCGGGCCAATTTTCATAATTAATCTCATACTCAAACTTTGAAGTTACAATTATTTTAAAATATTCAAAAACATTTTTGCAGTTTTCTTGTAAGTACTTGTTCTTAGTAAGTTAACAAAACGTTTCTCTTTGAAAGCCAAATTTGGGTCATTGGAGGCTTAGCAAACTATCGAAGTATTTGAAAAATGGATGTAAATGCAAATATAAAATATTTGAATGGTCTGAAGTTTGCACTCGTTTAGTAATCTTTGAAATAAATTGTCGAAAAAAGTTAATTTTTCAAATTCGCACTTTTAAGTCAAAAATAATTTATGAGTATTAGTGTTAAAATACATGAACCGGTGACAAATCATGCGTAATTAAAGAATATCAATCTATATTTTGTATATATATATATATATATATGTACATTAGAATAAATGAAAGTTAGAATTAAATAAATTACCTGTAATATTAAAGTTGCAATTTTATTTAAAAAAAAAATTTGTATTCAGCAAAACACATTTATATGTATGAACTGTGCAACAAATACTCAAAAAAAATTTTATTTTTTTTATTAATAAATAAATTAAAAAATTCAAAATTTCAGTAGTTTAGCAACACCAGTATAAAAGAAAAGCAAGTTCTAGCGAAAAATAAAAAAATAAAAAAATGGGTTCAGCCGGGATTTGAACCCGGGACCTCTCGCACCCTAAGCGAGAATCATACCCCTAGACCACTGAACCGCATATATTTATATGTGCTGCTCAAACTTTTACCGGTTATCAAGATTTGCGTGTGTGGCCAGCCCGAGCAGAAGGAGAACGCCTTTCACTTCTGATGAAAATTTACTTTCACCTCGGACTGTAGACTCGACTTGGCGCCAACGCACACGTTTACTTATCTGATTCGACTACTGCTAATGGCTCTTCGAAATTTCACATTTTTCTTTCACGCGAAAAATAAATCCATTCAATCTCCAATAAATCGAGTAGTTCTTTTTAATAAAATAGGGATCTCCGTTGAAGCAGAAAAATCGAAGCACTCATAGCCGCGTGAAGTAAGCTGCGACAAACCTGCGTGGGGCACTGAGGACAGCACTGTCCAGGCGGCGGCGGCAGCGGCTCGCTACAGGCGACGGAGCAGACGGTCTCGTTGCAGCGGACGTGTCCCCCGGCCTCGCACTTGCAGCTCCTGCAGGGCTCGACGCTCCAGCTCGCTCCCTCGGGACGGGTCACGTTGCGCTCGTCCAGACAGGTCGGGCTGCATCTGCAGCTCTGCGAACCCGAGTAACGCCCGATTTAATACTCCTGATTTTCTCGGATCGCCGAATTATTCAGGCGGTACGCCTGGCGTCGGGATGAAATTTTCATTCCGAGCGATTGTCGTGTAAGGCTAGTTTTTCGTTTGGCACGTGAAAACTGACCGGGACCTTTTTCGGAAGCTATCTTTTTCGTTATTTGGCTTTGCGCTTGAAGCAATATTATGCGTAAAATATACTGTTAAAATCGCGTTTTAATAATAGATAATCAGACCAGGATTAAATTTTTTTCTATTTCTAAGAGCGAAAAACATTTCTCAAAATTTCATTAAAAATCTCGGAGCTGAAATTGAGACTTTTTTCTGTCAGTGGCATAATAAAGAATAAGAATTTTTTAAAAGTGCATGTAATTACGAAGTATAAATCTGAGAGGGAGGAAATAATTTCTTGGTATATGCGAGCCACACGTTCGAGTATTTTTAAAATTAATGCGAGCGGAAAGACAAAGAAAGGGGCAGAAATTTACGGCATTTAAAGCCCCGCTGAATTCGGAAAATTGAGAAAAAGGATTAATTTAATACGAGAAAGATTTTTTATGGAAGAGCGCGAGAAAAAGGCGATTGTCAAAGCGTTTGGGGCATAAATTTTTAGAAGCTCCGCGAGGTAATTTATTTACACTATTAAAGAATTAAAGGGGGCGTTAAAACAGCTGCACTTATTGATCAGCCCGGCTTCCTTTAATGCGCGGATTTTTCATAACTTTTCTAAATGGATCAATACAATCGCATCAGTCAGATCCTATTAAATTTAATAAAAATTTTAACAAGCTCAATTAACTACATCAATATTCAATATTATTTTTTAAAACGTCAAACACTATTATACACACAAATTCAATAATTAAACTAAAATCTCACTTCCCCTCCAGTTACTCTTTCAAATCTCCCACATTACTCCACGTCTATCCCCTCTCCTCCCTAAAACTAAAAGCAGCTTCTTTGCGGCTCGCGAGCGCCCGAGATTTTTCATAATCCACCCGACCGCAAGCGGAGAAGTCCGGCGAAAAAAGGGAGGCCAGAAGGCAGAGAGAAACTGACTCCACATAAGCCCTCGTCCGGACAAACCGCTCGGCGGCCGCTTTGGTCCTTTCTTACCGGGCAGCCGTACTCGTCCTTCCCGTAGCCGTGGGGACAAGGTCGCTCGCAGCGCTGACTGTCCGGACAGACGGCCGGACGCGGCCGGTTCTTGTAGTCGCCTTCCTCCGCCGCGTCGTCCGCGGTCTTGCTCTCGTCCCGGTGCTCCTTGTGCACTTCGCTCTGGAAAGAGGGAGGGAGATTAGTAACGAGGTTTGCTTTTCAGGAGGAATTCGTGAAATGGTATTCCGTTTCTTTCTATTTGAAAATTCGACGTTATGATCTCGGTGTCTTTTGAAAGGTTCTTTTAAACATACACTGAGAAAAATGTCATAAGAAAATTTAATATATCATATAATAAAAATTACTATATTTTATAGTAACGCAGGGA
>JAWWEM010000027.1:6198388-6223365 GCA_035582935.1 Ormyrus thymus
TTTTTAGGATTTTTGCAGTCTGTGATCAAATTAAAATGTACTATTGTAATTTTTTCTAGAAAATTTTTCTCCGTGTGCCGGTGAACAAAAGCTTTTATTGCAGCAGCCAAGCTGCATTAACCAGTCTCTCGCCGAAAGTTTTGCTTATGGAACGCGAAGGTGCGTATAAAGCCCCGGCCGAGGAAAGTGCGCGCGAGTAAAAAGTTTGCTCCCGCCCCCACCCCGACAAATAAATCCAATCACCGAGGCCGCAAAAGCAGCAGCCTCTCCTTGCGCAACGTTAAAGAATTAATGACAATTACAAAACGGCCTCCAGAGCCAGGCGCTAAACGACTAAATACGACCGGCCAATTTGCCGTAAAGCTGCCGAGTTTAACGTCCTTACACCGGCGTTGCTCAAGCGATACGCGAAGCGCGCGCGGACCGGCCCGCGCGTATCGCGCCCATTATAACGCGCGGTGTAAAAGTCAGCGGCAGGCGACGGCGCGGGAATACTAATGGATCGCGAGCCTCGGTGTTATTGCCTGGGCGGCGTGATAAATGATGCGCGCCGATCTTCAGGCGCTGTCGATGCCTGGACGGATTCCAAGCGCGACATGTGTACCCGTAAACACGTGTGCCAGGGCGACTCTCCGATCCCGCCCGTCTCTCGCTTTTTATTTTTATCCTTCTTTTTTATACGCGCGTACGCGATGAAAAAGTCGAGTGGAATGACTTAATACTGCACTGCTTTGACGGGCTGCCGGCAGGTTTACACAAACAGGATTAGCGAGCGGGGATTAAATGTTGAAGCGAACGCTTAAATAACGAGGTGCAGTTTTTAGTGGAACTTTTGTTTGGCGGACGAAGAAGATGCGTTCGAGTTGAAATGAGTGATACGTTTTTCTTATTTCTGCGATGCCTCGGTAAAGTAACGACAAGCTTCGGTAAATATTATTTGATTTTTAAATTAAATACTCCGAGCTGCTTTTATTTTGCTGTTATCAAGGTTGTAGCAGTGTTTCGATCCTCTATTCAAACGATCTGATAATGAAATGAGAAACTGCAGAAAAAGTTATTTTATATAAAATTGTTTACATTGATTTATGAAGGTGATAGTAACAGTACACGAGTTAGATAAATTAAATTGATTATAAATTGAGCAACGTGCATTAGATTAATGGTTCTTGCATGACGTGCAGCTTAGAAACAATTTTATTGCGTAAAGCGATATTTTTTAAACAGTTTTTTTTTTATTTTTTTCACAACTTTTACCGAATTCCATTTTAATCCATGAAATTTTAGCTCGCTGCTTTCGATGCTTCCTTCGTGTTCGGTTACATTTTGCGAAATTGCAAATAAAAGATATCATTTCAACAAAAGCGAAATTCACCCTCTGCGAAAACATAGGATAAATGTTATTTCGGGAAACTATGCAAAGGCATAACAAGTTAGAACCAAGTTAAGAACCGGGGAACTTAACGTAACAAACTAATTTCTTGATTTAGAATTAAATAGCACTTTAGGACGGAATGCAAATTCACTCAAGAGATTTCAACAAATAAAAGCTCGAGGAACGCTTCACGCACCGTAAGACCCGGATAGTCAGTCTTCATTCAAACTATATGAATCATGCAAACTAGCTCGAAACTTTGACTGCATCATATTAAAACTCGGCAGGAAAGGCTAAGATTCATAATCCCGCGGGCACATTGATTTCGAAGAGTGTAGCAACCTCGACTTACGACGCCGTCAAATCACGAGAAACCGTTTAACAAAGTAGCGGTACCTCTGATTGTGTTTTGCGCAACAACAAAACGCCAATTCCGAGTGACGCAAGAGAGCCTGAAAGAAACGGCTCGTAAAGGTGAAAAAATCCTGCGCGAGGAAAAACTGAGGCCGAGCAAACAAGGCGTCGCGTTTAATGTAACCAAATCAGCCGCTGCACATTTTTTTCTCTGCGCTAAGAAATGTAATAGTCTTTATTTGACGCGGAGCACAGTCATATTTACACAGAGTCAAGAGCCGTGAATACTAATGCTAAATATAAATAAGCAAAGCCACTTTGGTAATCGCAAGAGCGCATCTCTGCGTAGCGTAAATAAATCGGTCAAAGGAAAAAACTAATCAGCGACGCATCCCGCGATTACATATTTATAGTCAATTTTCGCGCGGCGGTGTATCCAACCTGTCAGCGGGCTGCCGGAGAGACGCAGAAACTCCGGGAGGTTAAGCACACAGAAGCGAAATGATTACCAAAGGAATGGAAGCAGCCTGTATTTGTGTTTCTGAAAAGCGAAGCTGCGCGTTAATTAATGGGTTAACGGACGTAATGGCCACCGCTCGCAGACGGCATCCTATTCCGCCGCATTAAAGATGCATTGATGCGTTCGTTCACCCGCGGCGCGCGCGTTGCGTTTCCCTCGCGTCCGCCGGTGGCGGCACGAACGTCGTCCGTCTCCGTTGGTTCGGCTCGGTTTTCGAGCGGCGACGCGTCGCCGTCGTCGTCGCGGGGCGGAATCGTTGAATGCCGCGGCGCTCCTGTCGAGCCCGCGGGAACGGAAGGATGTCGGGGAAAAGAGGTTAATTCGGAGGAGGAGGCAGGAAGGAGCAGAGGAAAAAAAGGGAAATTCTACCTCTCGAGCGGACGATGATTATGCTCGTCGCGTACCGCGATAAATTCGCCATTTTGCGAAGAGCGGCAGGAGCAGCGGCCGCAAAACAGGAAGTGCCGGGGCAAATCGTGTTTGCATTTCATCTCTGGCGCGCGGATAGGCATAGACCGGTGCGCTGCTCCCCTCTCTCTTTCCCATTTACTAAGCACGTTCGCTAAACAGCCGAGCCTCTTTCAGCGAGATTGCCGCCCGGGGAGTTCTCGTTGGGAGTCGGAGCTTCGGGTGTCCGCGCGCGTCCCCCCCCCCCTCCCGCCGAGCGAGCCCGCGGAAAGTATTTTCGAATGACCGTCGGGCGCGATCGAGTCCCGGGAAAGTGGCTGGATGAAAGAAACGCACCCCTTCGATTTGAGCTGACTGAGGCCTCGCTTGAATCTCCCGGGTTTCTCGGCGGGCTGCCGGTCATTTTTGGGTGGACGAGCAATCCTTCGCTCTCGCTTTATTAGAGGCAATTTTGAATACTGCTTTAATTAGGAATGTACTATTGCTCAACTAAAACACTTAACCGCACACCTTGAAGTTGTAATTAGTTTACTTAAGAGATATTGCTTCCAAGTTTTAACCGACAATTTAATTATCAGTCGCACCCTTCAGTGAAACGGTCAATTTATCATGGCTACGGTCGACTCCGGGAAAACGGAAATTCAAAATCACGAAATAAGTATTATTTTTTCAGAAACGGAAATGGCAAATATTTGCTCAACGATTGATATATACACATTTTAATATTTACGTTAACGGTACCCGGTATAATTAATGTTTACACATCTTCGAACTTTTAATTTCGCGCACCACATTGCCGCAGTACATATATACACGTTCCGGTATAACTTGCGAGAGAAATTGGGTGCAAGTGAACTATTCATTACGTTCAATATTTAACCTAGCTAAATGTCACCAAAATTCAATACCAGCAGCTCCGTTTGAATATTACACCCAAATACCCCATAAAAGTTAAGCGCAATTATTATATTCGCGGAGCGCTATAAAAATTGGGAAAACTTCTCAGACTAGAAATTTAGAAATAATAAATTTAGCGTCGCCGAGCGCTCAATTATATAAGGTAATTTCGAGGGACGTTAATTTTAAAAGGTCGCGGCCTCGACATTTTTTCGAAATCTCTCCGCTGTACGGTTCGGTGAAATATTGTACACGCTGATAGTCCGGATAAAGTTTGTATGAAAACTGTGATCCTGCGCTGTCGCATAGACGATTAACTTTTAGAGAAGGAAAAGCCGGCTTTCAGCTTTTACTTGGTATGAAAAAAACTTATAGTATATTCGCGCAGTTATATGATCCTTCGATTTTCTCGCGTTCTCAAAGGCAGGCACTGAAAAAAGGAAGCGAGCGATGCGCTTCTTTTAAAATTACCGACAGATTCAGAACGAGCGTAAATAATATTTCTTGTAGAAAATTTATTATTGATAACTGTACAGTGCTTACTAAATCTTTTACTCGCGCGATTAATCTGAAAAAAAGCACTTTTTTTCTCTGCGAAGAAAGAATAACAAAAAATACAGTGAATAGACTGTAAAGCTTAACCATTTATTAACAATGAGTGTAAAAAACTGGGGTGTTCTCGCATAAAATGAAAAACAGTGGAAAGAGAAAAAGAAAAAAGTGCACCGCGTACGCGGCGTTCCACTGTGTGACTAAAAGATCTGTTCGGGAGACGAGCTGAAACTGCCTAAAAACTAGTATTTCCGCCGCGGTTTTAATTTCTGCATTTACCTAATTGAAACGCAGTTCGAGAGCACCTGAAAATTCAACAAAATAGAGCTGTATTAAACTTTTGAACGGCAGTCGGCCGCAATTGTGTATTTATCGCTTTAATAATTAACTTGTAGTTTTAAAGCGATTTCGCCCACTTAAACACTGACCCTAATAAAAAGGATTAACGAGGACCTGAAGTGTGCAATTAAACGATTAAGCCGCGCAGAATACGAACTACGTTCCCCTCCCCCCGCGCCGCCCCGACAAAGCGTGTATATATTTTTGCCGTCGCGACTAAACTCCCGGCCGCAATTCTCGCAGAATTCGATTACGGAATTCGGCGCGCGGCCCAGAAAATCCGCTCCCCCTTTGAGAATTCCCGCGAGATTCTTCCCGGGGCCGTCGCCGACGACGACGACGACGACGGCGACGAGTTTGCCGAAAACGAGCGGCGTAAATTCAATGACGCGTTAGCGCGCCGCGATTAAAAGCTCCTCCCTCCCTCTGTCTCGCTCCGGGTCTCGCGCGCCTTGCCGGATATATGGATTAATTGAATTTTCATTAAAGCGCGAGGACGCGCTAATTGGAAATTTAAATAAGCGCGCGCGAGAGAGAGAGAGAGAGGAGCGCGATCAAAAGAACGTACAGGCTGCGGCCGAGCAATAATTAAGAGAAAGAGGGTCTTATGAATATTAATCGAGGGGGAGGGCGCCGCTCTCGGGGCGCCGAAGAAGCAAAACACACCGAGCGCGCGAGAATTAACATACTTTTTGGCTCCCCCCGGCCCTCCCCCTCCCTCCTTTTCAAAACTACCGCTGTTATCCCGTCGGAAATTCTAATTCCCGGCCTATAATGGCCGCGCCATTTCTTTTTTCGCCGCCGCGCGCATTCAATATGCATGGACTCGCTGCAACGTGTATAATGCACGAGAGCGAGAGAGGTGCGATACTCTTGTTGTTGGCCAGCGCTAAAAATAGAACGCGACCGAGCATTCGTTGCTTACGTACGGGCATGCGCGTTATCAGCTTTCGACGCACTCTC
Source organism: Ormyrus thymus (assembly GCA_035582935.1). Classification (NCBI taxonomy): domain Eukaryota; kingdom Metazoa; phylum Arthropoda; class Insecta; order Hymenoptera; family Ormyridae; genus Ormyrus; species Ormyrus thymus. Next base: position 6,203,794 of record JAWWEM010000027.1, read on the forward strand.
TCTCTCTCTCTCTCCCTCTGTATTTTATAAAGCATAATTTTGCGGAACACCTCGCAGGACTCGGTGCTGAACTTTTGCGGGGGTTGTCGTCGGGGGGGGGGGGGGGGGGGGAGATAACGGGCGCGTTTTTCGGTCTATCTGTTACGTGCGACTATTTCCGTAATGAAGAATTGCTCGAAAAGCTTGGATGCTGTCCAGGGAGGAACGTGACGTTGGGCGCGCGGATTATTTTTGAATATTTATGAGCGTGGCGCTGGGTGGTAAGCATCGCTGAAGATTAAAGAGCTGCTTTTGAAAAAACTCCCGCGATTTTGGTTAATCATACTTTGGGGAGCCTAATTTAATTTCGAAGCTTTGCGCGCGCTTACTTTTGCCGGTCTCACGTAACGGACTGCATCTTCTGCAAAATTAATTAGCGTACGTGATATTTTTTAATTTTCCCCGTTTCGCGGTATTAACCAGTCAAGTGGGCGCGCTGAATAAATAAACGAAGTGTAAGATTGCACTGAGATGTTTTTGTATTTTAATTTGCGAGATTAATTTCATGGGAACTTGGGTTCTCGGCAAGTATTTTTAATGTTAAAGCAAAAACTCGGAGCTACAAAAGTACGATACTTGAATAAAATGTCAAGAGTGGAGTTTAATTTTCTGCAAGGAGAGAGAAAAAAGGCACGTTTATAAAATTTTCAATATCAAACTTTTATACTCTATTTTTAATTTCGAACGTTGATTGAAATTCTTTTGACAATTATACGAAAAGCTCAATTGAGAACAGTAATAACTGTCCATCAAAAGGCTGTAAAAACGGCGCCAAAATAAAAAAAAAAAAGAAATAAATAAATGACATTTCAAAGCTTTTCAACGACGAAATCAATTATTGCGGTTACTCGCACATACAAATAAAACCGAACCCTTATCAATAACCCAAAAAGGAGCCTCCCGACTAATTCTCCCCGCGCATTAATAATTCCTTGCATTAGCGATCGGACAAGATCGGCGAAGCCGCGACTTGTGAGCGAAAGGAAAAACCAGCAGCGCAGAGTAATGAAGTTATCCCCACGGTATTAAGGAAACGATAGCAATTGAGCAAAGTTAATCATTCGGCGGAGCCGGGAGAATTTTTGCGAGAGGGCGCCACTCCTGGGAGCCATAGAATACATTCCGAGCAATGAGTGATAAACTTTTATCTTCGCATGACAAATGGGTTAGCCGCACATTTGTCAGGAGAAAGGAGAGAGAGAGGGAGAGCTCGCAATTCCGGATAGGCCTCCACCTGCAAGACAGCCCGGCTGCTGCGGCCGTGACGCGCTCGGCTTATCAAGCCAGCTGGTTAAATATTGCGGCGGCGTGGACAGTCGAATTAATTTTCCGGAATGGCGAAATTCGCCCCGCCGAAAGGCGGCAATTAAAAACGCAACGGTGGATTAGCGCCGGAGGAGTATTGAAATAGTGTTCTTGCGAGGGAAGCTGGAAAAGAGAGTCGAATGCTCGATGGATAAGTAGTGTTAATGAATGAGCGGCAGTACTCTTTAGTTTTTCAGTGAACTTTATGGAAAACTCGAGTTTTGGAAAAAAAAAAAGAAACCTGTTATTTATTTATTAGAAAATAAAGACGTTTTAGTTAAAATATGTTTATTAATACAAAAGGTAAAAGAGAGTAGAAACAAAAGGATGTTGCTGCAACCCGCGCTCGGCGGAGACTGACTGTCGTTGATAAAAGGATCCGCAGTTGACACGTGAGGGCGCGCTATAATTTTAAACAAATCCAGAGGGCGCAAAGGCCCAAGTGCCAACTATGCGTCTGTAAATACATTGCGTGTGTATTTTCTATATTACATTCAACAAAACCCATTGACCCGAAAGTCGAGGATAGAAATTTTTGAACTTTGTTTAAATATTGGCTGAAAATTATTTTAAATTCATTTCATTACACGAATAAAGAATTAAAGCGGGAAAAAATATTTATTTTTTTTTTTTTTTTTTCAAAAAATTTACGATTCCAAAATTTATAACCCTGGAAAAATGTCGAATTTACGACCGTAGTTATCCGTCGCTTTAAAAAAGCCATTTTAACAAATGTGTTACGAATCACGGCTACGGATGTAACGATTATTTAATATTTGCAGTAAAAGTAGGCTATTATATATAGAACCCTCTCTAAAATTAACATCTGTCTTTTTACACTCCGATGTAAACAACTGTTTTCTTAGGCTTTCTATAAAAAAGAAAAAGAAAGTCTAACGACTCGATTTTCCAAAATGCTCAGCAAGCGCTTACTGCACTCGATTAAAAAAGCAGCAACCTGTTTATCAAATCCACAACAGCTCTTTAATCTGTCATCATTCGTCGAGTCGCGCAATAGCAATTTCCAATAATCAGAAGCGCCCCGTAAAAAGCTCCATTAAATTAAAATCCGCCCGCAGCTTAGCGGGGCGCGACCGATTCGGCAAAATGCGACAATCAACGGGAAAAATCAGTTCCCGCGCGTCATTTCTCTCCCCCGCCGCAATAATACCCCTTTTAACGAATCGAATCCCGCGTTACAAGGAGCGAAAATCATCGATGCCAGCTCGTCATCCCGGAGCCGGGACTCAAATTGAACCGGCGAGAGCGGCTTCCTTTGTTACCCGCTACCCCTCCCCCTCTTTTTCGCAATACAGACGCGGGGACGCGGCTCTCTGTATCTGGCTCGATGACACGGTGAAAATCCATCGCGGCCGTTGTCCGCGAGAGTGGAACCGACGCCGACGGGGAGGGAGAGAGGCTTTATACATGCAAGCTCGGCGCGCGATGCGATAACATTGAAAATGCTCAATAAAGCTGCCATGGGAGCTTAATTAAGGGCTTATCAACGCCGCTCCGTTTATAATGTAGTTCCGCGGGCTCGTGCACGCCGCGGAAAAAGGATCGGGAATCGATATCGCGGGGACTGGGCGACTCGAGCGCCGGAGAGCCGAGTCCGGCGCATCTTCGATCGACGTTCGACCGATCGATTTATAATTAGTGGCCGCGCTCGGGGAGCTTTTTATTGCTTTGTTTATACGCCCGTGTCAATGATTTGACTTTATAATTAGAACCTGAGTCATCATTTAAATAGAAGGTTCGATTTAATCTTACACTTGTCGACAGGCTTATTCGGGCGGGCGTGCCAAGAATTCTTCTTCGTTATTTTGACAGTTTCAAAACTACATTGTTTAGAGCGCAGAATGTTTGGGAACTGGGTTATTAGCCCTCGTTTTTCGCGCCAGCGTCATTTGATGGATCAATTATGGGTAAAATTGACGAGCTGTTTTCTCTCGCCTGGTGTCGAAATTCTTTTAATGGCGATCGCAAGAAAAATAATGATAAAAGTAAGCACCTGCGAGGCGAGGACTTTCGCCGAAAATAGAATATTCGAGTTGATAATTCGCTCTCTGAATTTTTTAATGAGAACCTTTTTAAATTAAATCTAGTTTTAATTTTCAAGACTATATATATAAACTATATTCATGGATTTGAAAGTCACGTCCGCTCCAACAAAATTTGTAAGATAATGTATTTTTTAACACTTTTATAAACTTGCAATTTAATTTTTCACACTTTTTAAATAAAATACCCACTTTGAATTTGAATGTTAAATAAACGCAAGTTATCTTTCTCATCCTGACAAATTTTCTACGTGCAATTTCTTGTTCAAGGTACCATCTGTTTTATTCAAACATTTTAATTAATTCCCTTTAATGGAAATGCACTGGTAAAAGCTTTGTCTATTCTCTATGGGGGCTACGAGATGAACAAATAAATGAATAAATATATATACTAAACCAAAAAACGGAATGAATTTTGACGCCTGAAACACGTAATAACATTTATCGCAGCAGATGCTTTTGAGGTGAAATTATTCCACTCTCTTTCTACCGATTAATAACTTTTGATCCGCAAGTAGCACGTGAGACATTTTTCTTTACCCATGAAATCATCCATGATAATTTTTCACCGGAGTTTAATAGCCCAGAAAAACGAAGCCTCAACCTCTGCTTCTCGTTAAAACGTCGCGCCAACGCCGTCCGGAAGAAAGAAAGCGGCGCATTGTGCACTGCCGAGTGAAAAAGACCGCACCGGCCCGGTATATTCCACGCGATCGCGGAAATGCAGCGCACACGCACGCGGCTGAATTAGGAAGAAGGCACGCGCGCGAAACACCGCCGCCTCTCCCTCCCCGAATATATCGGCCGCGTTATGAATACGAGAGCAGTCGTGTCAACAAACCATTTATTTGCCCGCCTTGCCGAGTAAACGGCAACCCGAGCACTGCTACCAGACGGCGCGTTTTTACAAGTGAATGGCTGCCCGGCCGCCCGGAGAACAAAACCCCTCCCCCCCTGTACAGCTTTTGTTTCCTATGCCGGGAGAGAGCGGCATCGGGCGGATTAGTCGGGTTATGCGGAAAAGCTTCCGCGAGCGGGGCCGAGAGCTTTTGTTCCCGATTTTCATGCGTTCAATGAAGATCCGAGAGCGGGCCGCCGGGCAGATGGACCGCGTTACTGTCTCGTTTTCTCGGTTACGATGCGCGAACGATGGGCCGGGGGATGAAGCGGGACAGCTGGACAGTTGGATATATTCGGAGTTAGAGCTTTTTTAGAGATTTTCTCGAAGAATAGAAAAGTCGGAAAATGAAACTTTCAGCGACACTTGGTCGTAGAAAACACATTTGTCACGTGTTTGATATTAATCTGTGCAGTATACAAGTGATAATTAGTTTTCTGAAAGTAGAAATATAGAAATATGTTAAATTTGCTGGCTTTATTTGAAAAGAATACGACAGTTAGAAAGCCAAGATTCAAATATTGAATTAGTTACTTCTCTTCCATAAAAAGTTATTTGCGCTTCTTACAACATCATTGGTCAGCTTTCAACATTGTTGGCTTCAAGTTAAGAATAAACACCCGAAGGAATTCCACGCATTACAAAACAGCGGCAATATTTATTACTTCTGTTTTTCAAAAAATCAAAATTACGCTCTCCAGTAAAGAAAATGCAATCATAGCGCCCGGAATGCAAATATTTATGCCTTATAGTTTATATTGCAGAAATTTTCAAAGATACGGAGCCCGAATTCCTCCTGCGCGAGGAATGTCCAAAATATTTCTCGAAAAATGTTGTCCCGCGCCCCCCCCCCCCCCCCCCCCGACGCTCGCAAGTTCCCGCGCTCGGAATTCGAATAATTCAAACACAAAGAACCCATAAACCTATCCCCCGCGCCTAGCTTGTCATTTCCCAAGAAACGAAACGCGCGCGGCCGCGTTCTTCGAAGCGGACCTTACATCCGGCCCTTCGCTCTTCAGGTGTTCGCCATTACCGGCGAGCGGCGCGGCGCGCGCAGAGCGAGACGGAGAGAGCACTACTGGAATTCAAATATTTTTCCAGCTCGCAACGGCAGTCGATCGACCGGCGGCACGTAGACATCGACAGGTCTGCGGGGAGAGAAGGAGAAGGAAAGAAGCGAGCTCGAGCGAGCGGATAATTGGCTGAAAATAAAGGAGCTCTCGCGTAGGGAGAGACGGAGGCGCCACCCAAGGAGAGATGCACATGTAGAGAGCGAGTCTGCGCGAGCGAGAGGGAGAGAGGGAGAGAGAGAGAGAATAAGGGAATGCCTCGTTAGCGCTTGACAAAGATTGTCTTAATTTGTCATCTAATTGAATGGCGTCGCGCTGCTCTGTTCCTGCTGAATTCGCTCCCATTTTTCGCCGAGAAATTGCTCGGCAGACGGAGTGCCTCAATTCGAGCGCGACTATCTAATCATTGCAATTAGAATCGTTACTTCCGAGAGGGAGCCTTATGCATGAAAATACTGGCGAGCGACGCTAATGACTTTCTCTCGTTTTGTTTATGCTGACGCGCCGACGCGAGAGGAATCTCGTTACAAAAGTAAGGAAAAGAGCAGTTTTTATGAAAATAGCCAGCTGCCGCTTATTTAGAAAGCTGACCATCGATAATCGATAGTTCCCCCGTCGGTTGACAATTTTCGTAGTAAATTATCCTCGACTTTATGGCCTAAATTCGACGTGTCCGTCACAAGGTATAATCACGTTGCAAAGTCGTTACGTCTTTGGACCGGTATTGTCGTAAAAATTTAAGGAAAGATTATTAAATAGAAAAAAAAAAAAAAAACATGATTTTCTGGTGTAAAGTAAACTCTGCAGTAGACTCTTGTTAACACGCGCAGGTAGAAAATTTTCAATTTTCGCTGTGATGTTTACGTAGCGGGGGTTAATGGCGCGAGTCAATATTTTGTTGTTCAGTGCAGTGCAAGTTGAAATCCAGCCGTGCGCCTTCCATTTCACGTTGGGTTATAACTCGCAATGATTTTTCGCCCATCCTAAAAATTTATTAAGATATCAAAGCCGGCTCGATTTAAGCTCGAAAATGAGAAAGTAGATTCTCTCGGCGTAATATCAACCCTTTGCCGGGCAGTGGGCCGTGTAATGTTCCATCTTCGTTTATGATACTTTTTGCATCCATGGCGCTCAAACAAAATTCTATCATTTTTAACTTGCGGAACTGAGGGCTCGGTATCAGAAATTTGTTACGCAGTTGTTAATAAGAAATTGACACCAAGAGACTACTGATTTTTAAATACGTGCCTGGAAACGTCGACCTCGCCGAGACAGAAGATACATCGAAATAAGAAAAACAATTTTCACTTAAAATTGAAAACCCGGCTGACTTTTCCATTATCTCGCGAACCGCTTCGACGACCCTTCGTCATTTCCTGCACACCTCCGACTGTGACAACAAAACACTCAGCTTTAGGGCGTTAATCCAAAAAGCGCCATTACTTGGGCTCTTTCGTTAAATCATTTCGAGGGCAGCCTGGGCCGGCGACACAAACACGCTCGCGCCCGCCGGGACTGGGAATAATGCATTTCCGCCTGCCAGCATTTAATCGCTCAATTATCTCGGATAATTAAGGTGCAGAACGTCGCGACTCCTCCGTATCCCGCGTATTATAATGTGTAACAAGACGGCAACATTAAACTGGTGCGCGCGCGCGCGCGCCGACGACGACTGGCGAATGGCCTCGATACGACCTTCTGCCATTTTCGTACTATTAATAAAGTGACTTTACGTCTTGGAATGCGAGCGCGAAATTAAGCGCGAGAGCGTAATCGAGCCTGGTATGCGCCGGCGATAAAGCTCAGATAAAAGGCCTGCTGCGAATTCTTTGATATTATATTTTCGGAGGTGTTACTTTATCGGGGCGCACCGCCGGGGCTCAGTCGGTTATGCTAATTCGCTCTCTCTCTCTCTTTCTCTCTGTGTGCTTTGCGGAATTTTTCTGCGTCTATTTGAGGGGAGAGACGCGGCGTTCGCGGTGAATTCTTTGATCATGTGGGTGCCTGCGTACCTCGACAAATGGAAATGCCACGCGCTGTTGGTCGCTAATTGAACGCTAATTATTTTGCGCTCGAAAAAAAAAGGATGTTTAAAGGACCAGCTTTTCGACGAGGAAATAAAAAGATATCCGAGCTTGTGATGAATGTCTGAATGGTTTATTTACTTATAAAATGGCAATAAATCTGTTTACTAGTTTTTTAAATATAACGTTCTTGTTTAAAATTTTATGAAAAGTAAAGTTGCGAACTGCCGTTACTAAACAGCTAAATATACATTTGATTTTTACGTTTAATTGAGGTTGCGACGATGAGAAACAGCATGAATGAATTGATAATAGAGTCGGAACTTTGATCTATTTTAAATAGCCATCCTCGAACGATTGATCATATTGTTACGAATCTATTGAACTTTTCCAGATTAGAATTTAACCTCATTGTTCTCTGATTTTGTCAAATATTGATCCTCAAGAAAGTCCAAATCAGCCTTTTCTCTTCAAAGTAATAATAAAACAGAAGAAAGAATAAAGCCCAGCTTGTCATAATAGGAATTAGATTGATAATACAAATTCCGAATGAATTATAGAGATAGTCGAGAAGGATTGACTTAGATTGTGAAACAAAGAGATATTTTTATGCCGATGAATCAAAACGCTCGGCTAATGTAATTCGGCCTCGATTTCCCTACGCAATCGTCAAAAGCACTGACAGCAAAATTAAAAAAAGAATTTTTCATTTCAATTATACATGAGGTAGAGTTTTATTCGAAAATTCAAAGTCAAGCTTAAAAGTTTCATTAGTGGAACTTGTTTTTTTCTTTCCTGTTCCACGGAAGCACTTTTTACAAAAAAGCTCCTGCGACGTCAAAGCAGCTCTTTTGTAAAGCTCGACGTTTATAACTACTATCGAAAATGCTTGTTTCAGCCTCTCGACGAGGCGAATCGACTCGATATTGAAATTACAAGTCCTCAAGTTTAATCCAGCCTTGCGAAAAAAACTCTGCGCACCGAGTATTAATATCTTGGAATCTCTTAGGAAGATTTTGATTATAAATAACGAGCAGTTCAGGTTATCGGAACGAACAGGGAATGACGCAACAAGCGGAAACGCAAATTTAATATTTCCGTTTCAATATCAGTCCTTTAAAAACACGGACGTAAGTAATAGTTCCACGAGGGAAACGGCTTTATTTTGCAAAAATATTCCGGCTCCCCGATATCAATTTCGATCCGCCACGGAGCTCTCCCAACGTTGCTTACAAGCACAAACGTCGAAAGGGCGTTTTAGCGGCGGAAAATCTCTCGCGCCGCGGCTCAATAAAAATATTATCAACGATCCATTGAATTTATTACGCTTTCAGAGTCGCGTTCCAATAATTCAGCGCCAACTCCGCAACAATTTGCGCGGTCTCTTATCGCCCTCGGCAAACTTTCGAAAATTTTAACGAAACGCAGCCCCGCGGATTTTTATTCAAATCAGGCAATTTCAGCCGAGTCGAGGGGGGGGATTCTCTCTCCCCCTCTCTCATCCTCCTAATACGCAAATCGTCAAAGAATCGGCGCGGCAGAGAGAGAGAGAGAGACGAAATTTCCTCGCGCGCCACTTACTCCGCGTTCGGCGCGGCGAATTAGCATTTCAAATGTTTCGCGCGAGAACGCGTGCGGAGTGTGGAAAAATCGCGCGATGCGTCCGACTTTCCGATTTTTCGCACCTCGCCGAGCCACCGAATAGCCTTTAGCCAAATATAATAAAGCGAACCGCGCTGCTCCCGGAAATTTACCGAGCGCGCCGACAGAGTTGCGCCCGGCGATATAAAACTACCGAATGCATAATAATTTCGTACGCAATTAACTTTGATGTGCTTGCGAGAGCTCATTAAATTCTCATAATGCAGTTATTCCGCGCGCAATTTTCAAGAATTTCCGCGTATAACACGTAACGTCCGCGCGCAACGCCTACACCCCCCATTTGATTCCGCGCCTATTCGGGAACGGACTCGATTTATAATTCGAAACGTTAAAGTTTTGATTGACGCTCGAGCGAATATTAATTTCACTCGGGCGCGATTCAATTTCAATCGCAAACAAATAAAATCGGAAAGCATCGCCGCGCCGCATTATTTTTTTTTTTTTTCGAGAAATTGTGCGCTTTTGCGCGAAATTCGATAGCAATTGCGTCAGATAAATGACCAATAATTGCAGGTTCTCGATAAAAAGCAGATTTCAAACTTTACTCGCGAGCGTTCGCGTTTATTGTTATCTAAAGCGTCTAATTAACATAGCCGCGGATTGAGCCGTCACTTCCAGACGATTTTTCAGATACCAGTCGAAAATGCGACGTACATTTTTTAACTTATCTCCTCGATCTCTGCTTACAAAAACGGCCCCGTCCCCAGCCGATCTCTCCGCGATCTCGAGAGCAAGTCGAAACATCTCGGCTACTGCGTCGAATTCTCAGCTCGGAATCCTCGGATCGGAACGGTTTCGAGCTCGTCTTGTTTACCGAAAGGATCTACGCATGCATGGCTCGATCGACCTTCGCCCGGCGGTCCGAGCCGCGCGCCCAGCGCCTCTCCGACCAGCGAAAATTCCCCGCTCTTTTATCACTCGGCTATCAGATTCGGCGCAATCTCGAGAAAACAATGCCGGCTCGAGAGATAAGCGACTCGCTCCTTACCTGTCTCGGTTCTCGGTCCTCGGCTGGGAGAGAGAGAGAGAGATCGCCGCAGCAGCAAAACGCACCGGCTGTCTCACTGTCACTGACACTCACGTGCGAATCGGCACTGTCAACCGTCGCTAAAAGAGAGAGAGAGAGAGAGAGCACGCAACCTAACCTCTCCGACGCGCAAAACACGTACGAGACTATACAGTAAACGGCGACACTCTCGGCAGGCGCGAGCGACTCAGACTGGCCCGAAGCGCGAGTAGTCCGACGTTTTATATATGAGGAGAGAGAGGGAGCGAGAGAGAGAGAGAGAGAGAGAGAGAGGACGCGGAGTAGCGTCGAGCGGCCAGATGTTCGAGAGATGCGTTCGGCTCGCGAATTCGATACACACATGTGTATATACCGGGCGCATATACGCTCCTTCCCACCTTTGCGCGCCGGCGGCGACGGCGAGCGGCTTCTTTCTTTTCACCTCTTTCTCGCTCGCTCTCTTTCTCTCTCTCTCTCTCTCTTTCTCTCTCGGCAGGGAACGCTGCAACTCGCACCGAGGCTTTTATTTTCGGCGGCGCGCGCCCGCTCTTTCGCTCTCAAGGTCGAGAGCGGCACCGATTACCGATCGCGCGGAGAGCCAAAGCAGCCGCGGACGCGCGCAGCCTTTGCGGCGCGCGCTTTTCTCCCGCGCGCGCGCGCGCCCGTTTCGCCGATTGTTTAAACAGTTTCTCGCTCCGCCGAGGGTTTAGCGACCTTTCGTGGCAGAGGAGCGCTAAATATTGACGCGGCTTCGTTAATCATTCGAACCGCTGGAATTCCTTCCTTATTTCTTTTCATTTTGCGCGCCGCCGCCGCCGCCGAGTGATATAACCCATTATTTAATTGTAACTGTGCTTTCGGTAATTACGGTTATTAATCGGGAGAGATTCATTATTTCGACTTAATAATACGGCGAGCGATTTCTTTCTCGGGACGAATGAGTCGACTTGGCGATCCGAGTCAAGGAATTTTTTTTTAAGGAAATAAAAGCGTGAATCTGGATATCTGGAAATTTCATCGGCGCCGGTCTCTCGAGAGAAAAAGACTGTTTTTCACAAATCTTCAATATATTTAGGGGAATGGATTGAATTTTATGGACCCTTCCGAATTTTATGTATGATGACATTTCTATGCTATTTTTATACATATTACGCACACACAACCGGAAACTTGGAAAACTCGGTTCGAAATGTGATTTTGGCGAATTTCAATTTTTAAAACTCAAATATTTGAAATGCTTTCAATCTTTACAGAGATCGAACGTTTTAAATACCGCGTGACTAAGGCTTCTTTTAATAAATCGCGACTAAAAATTTCAAACCTCAAATCTTCACAAGCCCCAGAGAGGAATAAATCTTGAAACAGCAGCGGCTCCAGTTAAAACCCAAACGAGTCTTTGAACAAATTAAAGAAAACAAAGCAGCGCTCGATCGCTGCACTTTTCCCGAAGCGCGGCGCGGCGATGGAAAAAACATCGCGGGGGGACCGGTCGTCTTTTTTTTTGCGCCCGAACCGAACTGCCCCTCCGCCTATTTCGGCCGGCTTTAATCTGGCTCGGTTCGAGCAGCCTGATTCACGACGGTTATTCGATGTTTTACGACTCGCGCTGATTTGATGGCTCGCTCTCTCTCTCTCTCTCTCTCTCTCGACTCGCTCGCGCGCGACTAGTCGACGAGTCGCGTATGCGCGTCTGCATGATTGACTGCCTAATCAGAATTCGAAGAGTCGTAAAAGAATGCGGGGGAGAGCCTGCAGTCCGCGCTCGGCGCTTCCCTCTCCGCGCTCCTTTTTCTTTTTCTTTTTTTTTTCTTTGTTCGACCAAAAACAAACGGACTGCCGCGCGCTTTTTCGGCCCGGGAAAACGCGCGCGCATTTTTTTATTTATTCGCCAGTCGCGTAGTTTTTGTCTAGTAGTTTAGCGCGAGATTTACGGCTGGAGATTTAATGATGATTTACGAGTCGTAAATTGGTGGCGGGTTTGTTAATTTTAATAATGACGTCTCAAGCCCTCATCGGACTAATACAAACGTAAATATCGCGTGTCGAGGCTTCGGAGCATTCATTTTTCATTCTTCCTGGAGTAGTTTGCTTATACTGTAGGTGCAGTTAATAAGCTGCATTGGGTGTTGTTTTAGTGCTTAGCCGACTGGCTCGATGCTTTTCAAGCGATTGCAAAATATTTTTAAGTACTCGACAGTCACGTTTTAGGCTTTGCGATTAATTGCCTGTTAGAAACATTTTCGCAATTAAAATTTTTGCCTTCGTTTACGTTACGTAAAGTAACAATTATCTCGTGTTTATCTGAAAAAATAATTTGCTGACAAAATTCTCGAGAAACAAGGTGCCGGTGAACAATTAAATAAAAAAACTCGTACACAAGGAGAAAAATATTATTACATATATAATAAAGATGCTCACAAATACATTAATTTAAATATGAATCAATCACAATTCACAGGCATTTGGTGCCCATATAAAGGTGTAGGTAGTCTGTAACCGCAGCAATTCTAGAAGCTATTTCTCCCTTGCAGAAAAAAACATGAAAAAGCACTTTGAATTTCTTTAAATTAACGTTATCGAGCCGACTAATTTATAGTTTTGCATGTAAAAATAAATATCGAGAAAATAATTCGAGAGCACTGATTTCTCTCACGGTACATTATAATTAATTTCAAAGATAGTTTATAAATTCAGAGCGATCCTAAAATATACGTAATTAACTGCTTTTTGATGCAAATGAATTCAAATATTTTGGACGACCGTTTTCGATTCGCCCGATAATTATGTCGGTTCATCGGCATCTAATTAGCATGTCGTTTCTTTAAACCTCATATTTCAGCTCTAATTTTGTTTATCAAACGAGTGTTTAACATAATTTATATAAATACTACCTGTCCTTATCATAAATTTAGTTTGCCATTTTTTAAAACAGTTAGATAAATAAGTAAGTATATCGGACGTTGAATTTATTTGAAAATTTCACGGGGCACTGTATCAACTTAATAATCTTAAATCAGAATGCCGCTCCACCAATTGTAAACCAGAAAAACGTTATCAAGCGCAAGGCAATACCTGGTTTTAAGGAGCAATTCTCGATACAGCGAAAAATGCATCCAGACGCGTAAACCGAAGGCGCACTCGAAGCACGTCAAAGAGCCAGCGCAGCTCCATATGACTGGCAACAATGTCGCGGCATCAATCTCAAACACAGCTCCTCGAGCCGGGCGAGAAAGAAAGCAGGGCTCGCCGTCGTTGCCGAGGTGCATTCAGTTCTCCATCGAGAGAGAGAGAGAGGGAAAATATGTGTCTCGAGTGTCTTGGCACTCGAGAATAGCCCCGACTTTGGTCCGTACAAAAGAGCGCCTCGGGGGGGAGGAGGGGCTTGTTGCTTCGAAAGGTCGCTCCCCGGTAATCCTTTATCCCCGGCCGGAGGGCAGAAAGATCCGCGGGCACGCGGAGATAACCTAAAAGGATGAGGAAGCCAGCCCAGGCGGAAGTAAGAGGTGAACTCTCTGTCTTTCTCTCTCTCTCTCGCCTAAAAGCCTGCAGAGGGAAATTAAGAGATACGATCGGCGCGTGGCCCCGCGCGCCCCCCTCCGAATTAAAGCTCGATCGAGCTTTGCTCATTGAATCGAACGAGTTACCGAGCGCGCGGAGCTTTCTTATTTAGCCTCGCGCCTCGGCTAACGGGGAAGTTTATGGGCTTCGGGGGAGAAATAATTAAAGGCCTGCCTCTTAAAACTCGGCATTTGCATTGCCGAGCGCATTCGTCATTTTGATTTATCGGCTTTCCAGCGAGAGGAGCCGGCTGTTATTCCTTCATTTTTCGCTTGCGAAATTTCGAATGCACGCTTAGGATTTTATTATTTTGCGCTTTAATTGTTAATTTGACGGTAGATGTCCGCTTAAAAAATCCAGGATATCTTTCAGCTTCGTTAAAATTCCAGGTATTTCCGCTTCAATATTTGTAGAATGTGAAACGCTTTTTTGTTCCCGATAATTTAAGCCTTTAACGTGGAATTTTTCGTCGAGAATTTTGTTATAATTTAGAGCGAAATTCATTTCAAGCTTGAACTTTCACGGAAAATAATCCAAATTCTTTACAGTTAAAATCAAAATATTTGTTCAGGTGTCGATGGAATTGGATACATTAATACGCTCAGTTTCAATTCACCTCTATTTATTGTTACTCTAAAATACAGTCCGAGTAATGTCATTATTTTGATTAAAAGGTACAAAAATAGGATACGAATTTATTGCGCGCAGTGCATTGACTAAATGCTTAATAATATATTGCTGTTCGATAAAAGCACATCAACATTATTTGCCGTGCAGTACTTTCAATGCAAAATAAATGTAATAATCACGCGAGCGAATGGTTTATTGTTAATGTTCCACGACACATTAACGATTTGAATGTAAATGATTAAATAACGCATCGTGTTAATTTCCAATGAACACATAAATTCAGTTTTTTCCAGGATGCTTTAAATATGCGCTTATTGTAAATAAACGATACGTACTGTAAACACTTTTATCTCTTTTAATGGAGTAACTCATTCATTTTATGCGAAGCTTGGTGAAAAAAGTGGGGAGGAATCATTTTTTTTTTTTTTTTTGTACAGGTGAAAAATATTATCATGAATATTCCCCAAGCAAGGATTAAAGTACCAAAATAAATGAAATGACTTTGTGTATAATAGCACGCAAGCTAAATTTACATACAGGTCGACTTAATCTCGTGTCTAACTTTTACTTCAAGTCTGCTGATTGCAATTTGCCGTAATGCGTTAGTAATGTTGATTTCTAAAAGAAATCAGCGTCATTTCTTTGTTTCTTTTTTCTAATTTGCGACAAAACACAATGCTAGAGTTTAAGAGTAAAAAAGAAAAATAGCTATAATACCCGAAGCTAATTAAAGGTTAAATGGACATTTAGAATCTGTCGTTTTCCTCTCGAAAGGGTGGTCCGTAAGTACTTAAAATTTAGATTAGAAAATAAGATCACGACTCTGTTTTCAGTTTAACTTATAAACAATTTGAAAAGAGAAAGTTTCGATCCTTTGAAGCTCGATAATGCGACTGAGGAGTGCTTTGTATTGTCGTGCTCCGTAATAAACCACCAAGGTAGATTACCGCGGTAAATAAAGCCGCACGCAAGAAGTTTTAGTGAAGCTAAAATTAATTCACTGATTAAAGCTTCGATAATTGCGCATTCTAAAAGATTTTCCAGGCATTTCCTTCGCTTTCCAAAGGTAAAAACCTCCAGCCATCTATTTTTCAAATAACCGGGAACGCGCAGCGTTTCAGTTCGTTCTTTTTCATCGGGGCCGAATTTCATTAACTAATTGTAAGTGATAAGACTCGGTCGGAGGGGCCAAGTTTGTAAAAACCGAAGGAAAGCAGGAGGGAACGGCAGAAGAGTTGAAGGCTGCAGCTGCAGCTGGCCGAGTCTTTGAGCACTTAGACTAAGTCTCTCTAAGCTCGCAGGAACAGAAAGGCGAGAAAAGAGCTCTCTTCGATACTGGCCAGTCGGACGAACTAAGCTCCGCAAGTCGTCGGGGCGAAAGCTCCCCCGTCCCTTTTCTTTCGGATGTGTTTAAGTTCCCGAGGTGGGAAACTGAAAGTCCCTCCCTTTCTCTCGCTCGCTTCTTCTTATTATAATCCCGGCGCCGGAGCTAAATCACGGAATCCCCGGGATATATATAGGGCCGAGCCGGCTGGAGGAAAGCCCAAGTTTATACACAGCCGACGGAAAAATAATTTATTTCAATGCGCCGGTCCTCGCCGAACATACGCTGGATATTTATTTCGGCGCGAGCCTTTTACTTTCCGAGGCGCGCAGCCAGCCTCCTTTTTCGAGCCGCGGGTTATTGTGCTTGAGAGTTGTGCCTCTTCCGGCGGCAAGCGATTCAATGCCGGGCGCTTCTTATTATGTGTACGCGAGGAGTTTATCAGGAAGGGAACTAATGTCGATGCTAAATCTTAACCGGCGGAGAAGAATGGATCGTAATATCCCAGTTTTTTGAACGAATTCGCTCGAGGTGGCAGACTTGATATGTTTTCTTTGAGCGCGTAATCGGCTTTATTTAACTAAAGCTTTAAGTACGCAATCTGTTTAGTTCCAGATGCAATAACTCAAGTAAACGTGAATTTGCACAAAGCAAATCATATATTAAATGCTTTTTTAAGATATCAGTTCTGACATTGAAGCTTTTTAATTAAATGTTATTTTTAAATAATTATTTTAATCTATATCCGTTCAAAGAAATTCAATTTTTTCTTCATTCAAGAGCTCCGAATTAAATTGAAATACAGTTTAAACCATTGCTCTTTGCAGCAAACGAAATTAATGTGAAATCATATTATTCGTTAAATTAAAAAAAGAACTTTTATCTTTTTCGTCTTGACGTATCGATTATTTAATGAAAGTTTTATTTTAAACGTTATTTACAGCGTTTATTCAAAACTGCCAGCTTGAGCTGCGTTTATTTAAATGAATATCAAGTTAACAAGTAATAGTTCGCAAATTCTATTCAAAATATGCCTGTGTTAATTCATATTGCATTAAAGTGCAATTAAAAGCGAGCTCCGCAGCTTTTTTAACTACAAGGCTTTTCGCAAAAAGTATTTCAACCCCCTTTTGCCGTTCGTAATTATTGCTTGAACTTTTGAACGACGCCTTACTTAAATAATTCACATAATTTCGAGTTTAAACTTGCCCTTTTCTCGTTAAAAAAAGAGTTAATCCAATTCCATATCATCTGATATACCAACCTGTAAAAATATCGAGCCGCGGCGTTTGAATTCTAAAGAATGTTTTTAAAAATCACTTTAATCGCCCCCTCAGCAAACGGCAAACGAAAGGGAAGCCAAAAGGGAAAAAAAGAAATAAATAAATCCCTCCCTCGATTAATTATGCAGCGGAAAATTGAGAAAGAATCCTTATCGGGGACGGATTCCGCTTTGTTTAAATCTCGCGCTTGGCGGCTCATTGATTTCCCGGCTACGTGACCGCGTCGGAACTCCGGGCAGGTCCGCCGCCGGCGGAAAAATAATGTCGCAAATGCCGCGCGAATACGGGCCGCGGGGCCGGCTTTTTTCCCGCGGCTACGAGGAAACGATACACTCGGCTCGTCGTTTCTCATTTGCTCGGCTGGCCGCGAGAGCAGCCTAAGTGGATTAGGTAGTCAAAGTAGGGGCGCGCGAGTTGCGATATGCTGGATGAGAGTTTGTGGGATGGAGGATTGTTTTGGATATTTCCGGCTTGGCTGGTGATTGAAAAATTTTCGGATTAGGTGCAGTGGTGCCTGGGAATGAAGGTTTAAGAGGGGAGCGAGCTTTTCTGGCTGCCGCGCTCGCTTTTTATAGCGGTAGGCGGGATTTTAGCTAAGGGACTGAATAATTACTGCGGTCTTTTGAGAAACGCGTTTCTTAAAATGTGCATTCCATTATTATTTTAGTATTTTTGTATTGCGCTGCAATTTAAGAAGCTTAATTTACGCTCATTATACAAAAATAAAAAAACATTAAGATGCTGCAATTTCTGATTAAAACGTAAATAAGGCTTTATTTGTTTTTAAGCCACTACATATAAGTAATAAAACGTTGATAGGGCAATGAAAATTTTCAATTTGTTGCACATATTTAAAATTTACTGTACGGCACAGTAAAATAATGTTTAGCGTCGAAATGACGCGTGCGAAAGTAGTTGATAAAAATATAGCGTTAAACGGCGACTCGTTACATAAAACTTAAAAAAGTATCATACATTTATAATACATTTATATTTGTTCGTACCTTTGTGTAATCGTGCACGCTCGTTTGCATATTTCAAAAACAGCGCGCACATAATTTACGGATTTTATAGTGCGCGTGATATACTTTAATGCAATCGTAAATTAACTATTTTTTTATTATTCGAAATGTATAACTAATTTCTTCGTCTCGTTACGGCGTGTAAAACGCCTTCGAATACGTAGGCGAATCCAATTTTAATTATATAAATTTTACTAGGAAATAAACTTTTATACCGACGCGGAAAAACAAATCTGAAGGTATAAAATTTTAATACATCATAGGTATAAAACCTCTCTTAAAAAAAAAGATTGAAGAATCTCTAGTTTTAAAGCAGTTAAAGAAAAAGTCATCTGGACGTCCACTGACCCCACAAAAGGTAATAATCTTTTTATTGAAGAAGAATTAATATTGTTTGTAAATAAACTCTGTTAGCTAGAAAACGTGTTTAATTAAGCTACTTTGTCGATTATTACGTTCCAAGAAAGTCTTCAGTCACATTTTTATACAAAAATTTAAATGAGATCCTTTACAAGCCCACACGAGAGATTACATTTGTAAGAAAAAACGAGCAATCCTTCGTCTGCCCGCCTTATGCGTGTAAATACATCGCGCACTTCTACATTTCAATCTAACTCGATCAAATCGCAAGCCTCCATAATCACGGGTACACCCGAGTACATCACGTAGCGAGTCATAATCGATTATTTACACAAGCTCAACCAGGTAGAGCCTCGAATCCGCAAATTTGCGGTGGAATCGATTCCCCTTCCCTCCTCCCCGCCTCGCGCAAAAGGCGCTCGCGGCTTTTACGGCTCTGCCAGCGCAGCTTTTTAACGCGCTTATTACTTTTCCATTAGATGCCGATTGCTTTGGCGTGTCGCGCGCGAATACAAAATTCCTTTATAAACCGCCAGCTTGCGGGGGGGATCTAAAGCTCCTTTACGGCCTCCATTTCAATTAACGTCAAAAGGATATACGCGCCCGGCGAAAAGCTACTCTCTCTCTATCTCTCTCTCGCGAGCCCACAATGCGGGAGGCATGATTTCCCATTGTGCCGGACCTTTGTAAGCGCCTCGCTTAGGGCCCCTTATTAAAAATAATTAATCTCGTAATTACGTGTCCTCTTCCGCTCCGCCGCCTGCCTTTATAGGACATTAATTGCCGCTCGCGCGTCGCTTTTAAATAAAAGCACGCCGAGCGAACTGTTGAAGTACAAAGTCCAAAAGTCTGCTTCTTTTTGCGCGGCGAATTCTGCGAGAACGAGTTGAATATCGTTTTTCTGAGTGTTTGTGCGACAATCGAAATGGATATGCGGCAATGTTCGCTCCGAGATAGACGAACGGAACAAAAATAATTAAAAGAGACGAGGGATCGGAAGTCGACTGTCGCTCGTTAAAAAAAAAAACCGGAGAACTTTGGAGATTCCTTTTGAAAAATGGATAAACCTCGTTTCTTCACAATTAAACTCTACCTGTAATTGTGTTTTCCTTCGGCTCGCTTTCACTGCAGTACAAAAAGTAAATACATATAGTTAATTTAGCTAAAAAATGTTCTCGATATTCAGCGCGACGTGTAATCCAATAAAAAGGCTCAAAAACCAGACGAAATATTCGATCGCTCTCTCTCTCTCTCTCTCTCTCTCTCTCGGTATTAAATTCGCGCGCGCGATTCTCAGTGCAAACACTCGTCAGATTTTTATTTACCCC
>JAWWEM010000027.1:6223465-6243990 GCA_035582935.1 Ormyrus thymus
CTCTCTCTCTCTCTCTCGGTATTAAATTCGCGCGCGCGATTCTCAGTGCAAACACTCGTCAGATTTTTATTTACCCCCGGCTTGTATTCTTCCCCGTGGACTATCTGATTTAGAATTTCCATCATATCGGGCGCCCCCCAATTTTTCAGCGGGGAAACATTTCTGAAGCAAACGTTTTAAGAGTCGGCCTCCGCCTCCCTCCGAAATTTCATAAATATTCATGCCAGCGAACGGGCCGCCCGATAATCTCCGGCGCGCTCTAAATAAAACGAAGCCGCGCCGTAAAAAGCCGGCACATTAGTCCGGGCCGGCTATTACTTTGAAAATTAGCCCGCGGCTGGTAATCCTTTGAGGTAGAGGGAGATTATATCGAGTTCGTCTAATGCGCGCACAGACGCGGAGAGAGATCCCCTGTACATCCTCGGCGGTAGTACGGGGTTAAAGCGGGGAAGGCGAGCAGGGCGAGAAGGGCGAGAAAGCGAGAGTCATAGAGGAGCGATCATGCTCGATGGCCCTCTTAGTGATTGCATTTGCAAGTAAAACGATCCTGGGCCGGGTGGGAAAGCGACGGTGCGCCCCCGAGAAAGAGAAATATGTCCCTGATTTACGGAGGCAGCGAGCGCCGGGAGAGGAAAAGGCCGCGGCTCGATTTCGTCCGGCTATAGCCTGCTGACGACCCGCTTTTTTTTCTCATCACGTTTGATATCGAATCGTGACGTTCATCAATTTCATGC
This sequence comes from Ormyrus thymus, assembly GCA_035582935.1. Taxonomy (NCBI): domain Eukaryota; kingdom Metazoa; phylum Arthropoda; class Insecta; order Hymenoptera; family Ormyridae; genus Ormyrus; species Ormyrus thymus. The sequence goes on from JAWWEM010000027.1 coordinate 6,224,200, forward strand.
GAGAAGCCGAACGGCTTGTTTGCCGTCGGGCTTTCCCGCCCGGCAGAAATGCTATTTCGAAATTGAGGAGATCGCGAATTTTCAGGGAAATATTTTTGCGGCTTTGCCGCCTGGTATCCCTGTTATATCAATGCGGGCGATGTGTGTGTGTGTGTGTGTGTGTGTGAGCGCTTGCGGCTGGGCGTCGAGCTTTTTTTTTTTACGAGGCTTCTTTAAGGCGCGACTTTGGCGGCCTTGATTTTTGAGAGGCTTTTTACTTCGCTACCTGCAAATTGGAAAATTTACTGGCGTGTTTACTGCCGTTATTGCGAGGGCGCCTTACACTTTTTCCAAAAATTGGAGGGATTTTACGTTTGCGATAAAAATACCTTTGACTACCTTCTTCGGGCGGAACGATACGATTTCTTCTCTGGCGAATGAATTGCTGGCGCTGAGGACAACTTTTGATTGACGCTTTTGAGAAAACTTTTGCCGCAAAAGCTTATTGCAATTACAGACAGCTTTCAGTAATTTGATTTTGGGGTAAATTTCAAGATTGTAATACGATTACATTAAATTACTTGCATAGATTTGCAGTTTATAGAAATCCGCCTTTGGTGCTTTCGAGGCTAAATGGATTTATAATTAATCTCGTTTAATAATGTTTTAAATAATGCCTTCATCAAATTCCGTCAAAATCCATTGAATAGTTTGGCATCCGCCAACTTTTGGAGCACCAAATTAGTTTAAAGTTTCAATCTTGCGCGTTACCAGATGTAAATTGTTCTATTTCACTGCCTAACTAGAACTTTGTCTATTCTGCGAACATCTGGCGGATTTCAAAATGCTCGCAAAGTTGTAAATTAATTCGGAAAGAAGAATGAAAAATTTAACTTCAATTCCGAAGACGGAGTTCCGAACGTTCCAAAGGAACTTTGATCCAGCAAACGTCAATTAAAATGTGGTTTCCGCTCGACGGCTTAGTTTTTACCGCACCTTTGCGAAAGAGTTTCAAAGAGCCCGGCACTTTTAATTACCTCAAAGCCTCTTTTATTTGTCCGACGTCAAAGCCGCCAAACCTCGAACGAAAATGCAGCATAATGGCATCAAAAACGTTTCAATACCCACGAGTCTCCGCCACCGTCGCACAACCGAAACCGTAGGCGCCGTTCTTGATTTCCAGCAAGGGTTTACGCGCGGATGCGCGGAAAAAGGACGCGAACGTGTGCCCGTACAGCCCGAACAGCGGTGGGAAAGTCAGCTCGGCTTTCCTTTGTAACGCGCAGCGGAGGGGGGGGGGAGAGCTTCAAACGTCTTTTCAAAGTATTAAGCAGAATTTAATTAGAGCCCCGTGAGGCCCTGAAAAGCAGCCAAACTACATAATTATTGCTTTTGCAATGAGGTCTACAAAAATCACTTGATGAAACTCGGCCGCGTCTTTCTCTCTGGGCAATGCATCTCCGAATGATGAGCGCAAAATGCACTGTATTACCATAACAAAACTAGAGACGTACAATAATACACCTTCGGCATTAAACTCCAGCCATTCCTTAATGAAATCATCTTTCTGAAGCGTTTCGCTGGTAATGAACAGACTGCTTATATTAACGCCGCCGACTGCATTAAAGCTCACAAGTAGTTTTTTTAGGGCGTAAACAAGCAGATCGATGTAAATGATCGATTACTGTCCAGTTAAGGCTTGCTGTAAGGCGTACTACATTTGTCGCCTCATATTATTTGCCTGGCTACAATCTGTGTCGATACAAATATTCATCCAAGTAATAAAATAACATAATGAAATAAGAGCGGGCGTTTCACTGTACAGCTTGGATTAGCCACGTAAACAAGAAGAGTCTTACTGTGCCGCTAGATGGCTCTGCATATAATGGCTATTATAAATCCTCTGATTATGAGGACTTTCAGTTCGCTTTCACGTTCAGAGATGTAAAACTTTAATAGACAAGTATTTATATATTTTAATGCCTTTAGTCTAAATTTAAAGATAGCAATGGTTTCTCATAAATGGCTGCTAGAATAATACAATTAGTGATACTTTCGATAAAATCATTGATAAATGGATTTGACGTATTTCTGTTCTTAACATCCATTTCAATTATAGTTACTTTCAAATGCAGCGCTGAGACATGCACAACTTAACATTGAGTTCAATATTCGATTGGGAAACTGTTTGATATTTGTAGCTTACGTACGAACACCCTTATAACCTAGTTACTTAAGTATCGCACACTCTGTAACGTAATTTGTAACCAAAAAATGTAAAATTTAATTGTAAATTTAAAAAAAACACAACAGCCTTCTTTATTTCCACAATTCAAGCATACTTTAACAAGTCTACAGATCTCCTCCATCAAATTAAAGTAATAAAATAAAGGCGGACATTACGCGTAACACCGTTAACAGTTACGTAAGCAATGAAAAGTCTTAGTAGGCCTGTAGATGGTCCTGCATTAGAGCGCGTGATAAATCTCTTGATTACGAGGGCTCTCAACTCCGTGGAGAGATTCCAGCGCGGCGGATGTGCATTTGTTATGTACTCGGTAATATTCATGCTCAAACATTACGACGGCGAGGCTTCGTCAATGCCTCTAATCGGAATAATTAACAAACACGTGAATTTGTCGCGCCGCTCGCGGTGACCATTGCTTTCGCTTAACCAAGCTCTTGTAATAACCCTTAATTCGTTCGATTCGATTTTGGGGCCTGTTTAAATCCGCTGCGATGCGCTTAGCACACGTTTTGGCAGCGAGAGTGGAGGCTTCCAGTAAATAGGGGAGAACTGGACGAAATGAGGGATATATCCCTCATTCCCAAATTTCATTATTTAAAATAAACGTTGCGCTGTTAGAATTAAAAACTCGTTGAAAAAGAAATTGCGAAATATTGTAGGTTTTCTTTATTTGAAACTATGATCCCATTCGAATAGTTTACGAACCCTCAAGATGAAAATCATTTATAAAACTACTTTACATGCAGTCCTTTTTTTACAGTAAAGACTTGTAGAAAGCTCCAGGAATCATAAATAAATCTTTACTACAACATTAATACTCTACTCACTATGTAAAAGGGATCTTTTTATATATATTCTATCTGCAGGCAAAATTGAGTAGAGAATATTTTTTAACGTTCGTTTTTACGATGCAAACTTTGACCAAGTCGACCTAAAATATGTAAATAGGACTCCTGTCGGTGAAACTTTGTATAGATACATATTGTTCGGTTTAACAAAAGTTGCTGCCCAGCATAAAAAATTGATTTGACCTCGGAAGTAATGCAGGATTATATCGACGCGGTATTCTTTTATCTCAATAAATCATTATTAATATAAACAGATATTTTAAATGAAAGCAGAAAGATTTTGATTTGTTTTTTCACAAATGAGGGCAGTGTGAATCTCTCGCTCCTCTTGCTCATTATTCTGATGTTCGTTGGCCTAAATATAATACACGAAATTGCGTAATTTATACAAATTCTGCAATAAATTTTGTAATTGTAAGTATTAACTTTATTATTTTAATTAAGTATTAAAATGCTTTCACCCATTATTTCATTATTGTAAAATTAAGGTTTGAACGTATTTACATCAGCTACTATTTCGCTTTTGAAAATAATACTGCATTGCAGGATGCGACAATAATGCTTATTGTTACGGATGTTTTCTACTTTTCAATGTTGGTGTATTTGTGCTTTATATATTTTTTCCATTTAAAGGAAGGGCTAAAACAAGATTTGTAATTTATGAATGTTTTCTACTTCAATTAAAATGTCTTTGGTTTTTCTTACTTGTCTTAAAATTTTTGATTATTCTTTAAATTTTTCAGAACATTTATAAAATAATCTATAAGCGATCAAATAATACAACCACTAAACATCAATAAATCTAATAAACTTGTGAAATTTCGTTAGCATTCATAGAATGGTTACTATGAACCTAAATCTTAATATGAATTAAACTCTCTTCCCACCAAGATAAAAAGAATAGCCACATGAAAATTTTGATGCCTTCCACTGATCATTAAAAGCTTCAACACAGGCAACTCGTTAATCCAACGCTTCTCGCGCCAGCAATTCCTTCATTATTCAAAATAATCCTCTCGAAAAAATACGACGCTTCTCCGCCCCTCCCGCTACTTAATAACCAGCGAAGCATGCTCTAAAACGATAAAAGAATCCAGCGGCAGCCGAGGCCGTTTCTGCGCTTCCCGGAGGCAGGAAAAGTAAGCGCGTCTGGCCGAAATATCTTGGCGAAAAGTGGGACGGCTCCTTAGGCGAGTGGATTTTCGCGTTTTACCATTTTCTCGGGCGCGTAAATCCGCCTTGACGCTCGACGCGTGTGCACTCGACTGCCGGCGGGGATTATATCGACGCTCGCGAGAGCGACAATCGTCCCGAGTATAAGCGTGTCTTAACGAATCGTAAGCGCGACGAGCTGTGCGCGAGGCGGAGGCTTTGTCGCGAGGGTTTACGCTCCGCGGAATATTGCGGTTTTTTCCAGCTGCGGAGGCGTCGCGACGGATTTCGGATGTTTAAGTTGTTGCCGGCGGAGAATGGAGGTGCGAGGGGATTTAATAAGCGGGAAATATTGTTTGCTTTGGGGTAAAGTATATTTTATTAGGAAAAAATTGCTTGAGAATTTCCATCACCCAACCCTCGACGTTCAAATCCTGTAATATTCATGTTTTCATGTTTTAATATCTTATTATTTATTTATTTGAAAGACAATTCTCCCTCACAATTATTTATAATAATATTTTAATTTGACTTTGACTAAAATGCGGTTATCTTCATTACAAATTATTATTTAGTACGTGACTTTAAATAATAAAGAATAAAATTTAAATATCTTTTAACGTGTCAGAATGGAGCCACTTGATAAACTTGCAGAAACCTTTAAATATTTTACAGATTTATACGTCAAAATTAAAATTTTTCCTACAAAAACTATAAAACGCTGTAACAGAAGATTCAGGCGAGGACTCTAAAGGATTGCAGCACCATTGAAAAAACAAATTTCCTGAATGCGAGCATCCCTTTAAAATCCGGATCACGAATTATCCTCGTAAAGGGAAAAGAAATAAATGATTCCCATCTGGTTTATTAAACCGCGGAAGCGATCGATCCTTCCTTACCCACTCGGACGGAAAGTTACAATTGAACTAGATTGCGCGATCACGCTCAGCTCTAAACCATTAACGATTTTTCGTTATCGTCCCTCATTTATACAATCCGACTTCCCTCCGCTCATCAAGCAATCAGTTACCCAATAAAGGGTCCATCTAACCTCCTGGATATCCCCTCGTACCGAAAATTCGCGAAAGTCGAATCCTTAAGCTGACGTCGTAACTTTGCTAGAAGCGTTCAAGTTCGTCAGTTTGCATGACGTTTCCGGTCAAAACTAAATACTGGGTTTGAGTTTCCACGTCAGAAACTCTTTCCGTCGTATACATACTTTCTTATTAATTTTGCGTGTTGCGAGCTTTGACTCTTCCGACTCAAGGGAGATCGAGCTCCGGAGAATTTCGCAATAACGGCCCACTCGTGGCATCTCCCCAAACTTATCGTATAAGACTTTTAAACTCGTCTCTTCGACCCGGACATACATGCACACGCACACACAATCGAATTTTTCCGTTTATCGCTGGCGGCCTTTATCTTACGCATTTCTTCCAGCGACGGCGGCACAACAAGCGTAAACTTCTTCGCGGATAACGAGTTCGCGTCGAAGGACTCGCACGCTCCTAATGCTCGGGAGCATAAAGTTTGCCGCGCTCCATAAAGATATGCCGTTATTACATTCCCGCGGGAAGGACTGATATATTAATGGCCCTTCTTTATTGACCGCGATCTAAGAGACAAAGCTGATGGTTACGTGGAAATGTAGAAGGAACTGTGGACGGTAAGGGATGGTGGTTGCGCCGAAAAGTCACGGTTTTTGTGCAAAAGACGCTAGTTTAGATTTCATCCTGCGAAGGATTGTAAGCATTGCGAAACTTGCGCAATGCAAAATGGAGTCTCGCAATTAATCGATAGTCATAGCAGCCCCTTAAAACACCTCGGGTATCATGTTCATAAAGTACCGATGCTTAGAGGGGGGCACTACGTCAATGCTCCTTGGGCTCCATTCCGGAAACAAAGGATGCATTTGCATGGAAATTCAGGTGGAACTGGCCAACGAGGGACAGCAGCTGCCGCCGGTTCCTCGGGATTTTAGTATCTTTTGCGATGGGGTGAAATATAGGCGCGATGGAGAGATTGATTGATCGATGGCTGGATTTGGCGGCTGATTGATTGATTCGTTTATGTAACGACGCTCGTAACGGCAGCGCTAAGGCCCGAGGAAAAGAGAAATTAATAAAAGTTCGGCTCTAACTGTTGTTTGCATGATTTATGACGCGAAAGAGTTTCTGTTTTTATGTCCGCCGATATATTTTGCTGTTCCGGTGAAACGTCATTTTTTTCTTTTTTTTTTGAAGGGCAATTATAATTCTTCAATTGTGAATCCCATTTTTTTTGCGACATCCACCAAGGAAACATATTTATCGCAAGCAATAATATCTTAAGGATTGTTATATGATCAACTTCTGGATTTAAATATCGTATTTTTTTATAAATATACAATATTATATGACTATAATTATCTTAATCATATGCTTAAACGTAACACGAAATTGAGCATAATCACATTTTGTAGTAAAATGTAAAGACTAAGTATAAATAGAGTTGAGTAATAAATTTGATGGTAAAATTTGTGATGCAGCTATAGCAGCGGTAACTTTCCTTTATGACAATTAATTAAAAGTATAGTATGAGCTATTATGTTCTTTACAGTTTCTAATAAAATACATTAATTAAAACTATAATATAATAATATTTTACAGTATCGCGCAAAACAAAAGTAGGATATATTAAACTTGGCAGAAATGATGTAAACATTAATTATGCAAAGAAGTTTGCTTGTCCTTAAAAAAACTAATTTTTCAGTCGTAATTAAAAGGTATCCTACATTAAAAAAATAAAAAAAAATTAGAGCATTTTTTCGTATGCATTTCTACCTCGCAAGTGTACTTAACTACAAACTACAAACACAATCAAAGAGCCCGGTGCGCTAAAAAAAAGCGCAATTAAAATGAATTTAAGGCCAGTGTCGCGCAAATGCACTGGCAAGAAACGTCAATTTGGGTTATTCAGTTATTAAACGGCTCGGAGGAGGGGGGACAAGAAACGGCGGGCTTTTTACGGGCCACCTACTCATCGGAATTTGGTAACCGCAGGAGAGTCCGCCTCGCTCCTACATGCAATAACGAGTCGTTTTTCAAGGTCGGCGGCCGGGGGAGATGGCAAAAAGCGCCGCCGCCGCCGCGGCTGCGACAGCAAAACTAAGTGATGGATGCGGCTTATTTTTCTGCCGACTCACCGGAAATTAAATTCAGCCGAATATCTGTAGCGGAGGCAAAAATTAAAGCGGACCGCGCGGCTTAGCAGGAAAGAGCGAGTAAGCGCTTGAGTGCCGCGGTACACTTTGAATTGCAGTCATTTGAGCGGTACCTACTATTTATCTAATCCTGAGTTTGTACGTTTTTATACAAGTCACTGAAGGTACGCAAACGACTTGAAATAATTGGATTCTTTTATATTCACACCAATGAGCAATACTGATTGAAAACTAGTTATGTTATATAAATAATCACTATAAATAGTATATATTCCCGATAATGATTAACCGCATTAGACGAGCCTTATAAAAAACGAGTTTAATATTGAATAGATAAGGAGTATATCTACCAGAGAAGTTTAATCATAGATCTTTAATTAAATGCCTTATCTATTGGAAGCACGTTTAAATCAGTAAAAACTACAGTTCTAACTCGAGATCGAACTAAAGAAGTTTCCCCTCCCTCTAAAACGGAACTCTTTTAAAACTAGCTACAAACACGACGAGCCTGCCTTTGATTTCCTCTCGACATTACTGATGCATTAATCGCGTACTTTTACCGACAGCTGCAGCGCCGACTAACGAGAGCGGAAAAAAAGAAGACCTAAGCAAATATAATACCTCTTGCATACAAGCACTGCTCTTTGCGACAAAAAGAGACGAAGAGAGACAGAGAGAGAGAGAGAGAGAGAGAGAGAGAGAGAGAGAGAGAGAGAGAGGTTAAGATTCAAGAGTGCGACGTTGGATGGGGAGACTCACAGAGGGAGAAAGACGGGATCGTGAATTGGCGGGAGGGAAGCGAGCTTTTCATACTTCATGATGTGTACGCACGGCTTTGGTAAATAGAAAAAGCCCGTATGAAGGTGCTGTTCTCTACCCGTCGTGCGCATGCGCATGCGTTAATTTATTCGCGGTCATCAAGCAAGTGGACGTACAAAAAAAAGGCTGCACGTCAGAGTTTTTCCCAAAGCTTTCAATGGCTCTCGCTTTGTGACAAATCAAAACGAATGTTTGTAAACTTTTCTAGAAAACTACGATTGCAATCATGTGCGTATGTTGGACCGTACTTTATTACTTGAAATTAAAAGTTAATTGCTTGGAACCTTGAAATAATTGCTGTAGTGTATTTAACATTTTCAATACAGTTTCCAGTTAAATTTTGCATGTAAGCTTCTCTTTCGCGATAAGAAAGGTATCTGAAAATCGAAGCGACGTTCGGTTTCGGTTTTGCGGACAATGTTTGAACTAGATTTCATTCTGCAAAGTGAATTTTCCTCTGCGATATGGAAACTCGCTTAAGATGTTTCGAGATATTTCATAAACGTGTCTGCAACAGAGCAGCGCACTTTTCTTTTGTTGCAGAAAGCCTTTTTCCAACCCTTCTCACCTTCTTCTCTGCCTTTCACTCTCTTACTTTTGGTAAGGTTGGTATTTGGGATACGAAAGTGTTCAAAATGGAAGGCAAGTTCTTAATTAGCAAACGCCTTGCGTCGCGATTTTGATCGCCCAGAAATAATTGAAGACTCGCGTCACAAAATGTTGCATCCCCCTGTGAAAGCTCCGTCGGCCCGTTTTGCGAAATTAACTGAAATTGGCCCTCGCAGCGCATAAAACACTTGCACGGCGAATTAATCCGGCGATTCCTCCGAATCACTTTTACGCGACGGAATTTACAGCGCGAAAAAAGGCCTTTGACACGAGCCGAGAGCTAAAAAAACATTCACTGCCCGGCCGGATAAAAGCTCGACGACAACAAAAAAACGAGCCCCGCTCGGCGCAACGAAAATAAAAATAAAAAAAGAAGAAAAGCAGCACCGCACCCGTATATACGCGTGTACATTGAGAGCAGCGGCAGCACACCGCAGGGCTAAATTTCAAACGGTGCAAATCTGGGGACAAGCGCGCGCTCGCTCACCTGCCAGCCAGGGGGTAGAGAGAGAGAGAGAGAGAGAGGAAAAGAGAGAAAAGCTCGGAGGCCGAAACGTTTAGGGCTTTTACGAGGCCGTAAAACGCACTTGTCTCGTTGTCTTCTTTCAGCCGTTACAGCTTTATTGCATCGCGCCACCCCCCTCAGGACAGGAATCGCCCGCCGAGTCGAGAGCGGGTGGGGGATGTACGAGGGTCAGATCGAAGCCGCAGAGTACTGAAACTACTCCGCAAACCCCGACGCCCGCCCGACGTATATCTGTATATCCGTCTTCGTCAAGGATATATAAGAGCGCGTGGAGCGACGGCCTTTTTTAATTCAATTCCGAGGAGACAGAGGAGGAGGCGCCTCTCCTCTCCACCTAAAGCGATTAGTCCGTCGACGACGTCTTTCTCTTACCGGGGCTCTCGAAAAAAAATTCAATTTTCAGAGCGCGGCTCTCTCTCTCTCTCTCTCTGCTCGGGAAAATGGACGATCCGAGCTGGTTGCCAAGGTGCTCTCGCGGAAATGCTCACGGGTTTCTAAGCTGTTTTTAGCCTGTTTTAAGGATAAACAAGGCGCTTCGTGAAATATTTTCTCGATCCGTGTATTCGTCGACCTTTGCTAGCCGCAAAAGTAATCGGAACGGAATTTTAGCTAAAACCAACGCTAATTCCGTCGACATACAGCAAAATAAGCAGATCTTGAGCAATAATAGGGTAACGAGCGGCCATCGACTCGTTAACATTTCTAGCATGGCTACACCTCACTTACGACTCGGAGGCAAACGGCGTGCAGGCGGTCCTGTTAACGGTATTGCTGACCTATATGGGACGCGGCCTGATGTCACGCGCAATCTCATTAGCAGCTGGAATGGTCAGCGTTACCGCGGCCGGGCGACTCCGTAGCTTTGCGCCGCTGATTAATTTTATAATTTTGTTTATTACATCGTCGCGACGGCTGATCGGAGCCTGGATGAGCCGCTAGGATCAAGGGGATTCGCGGAATTTTCAATCGCCCGTTATTTTATATCATCGGGATTAGCACTGCGCCGCTCTCGTGTAATGCGCGATAAGAGACGGGGGATATGTCGTTTATTTACGCGGCATGAGAGCCTTTTCATCAGTTTTCCGCTTATGAGTCGAAAGAAATGAACCGGTGAAGTAAATATTGCTTTAATCGTTTATTACTTCCTGAGTAAAAGCTGCACGCGTTTATTAAAATAAATAAAAGTTTATACAAATATTATGACAAAGTGGAAGCTGGGTAAAACGAAATAAAAGAAATTTTTTGAAAAATTTTTCTGCGAAAAAAGGTGTACAGTTAAAAAGCGAACACGTGGATAACTTCATTGCTGAAGCAGATGGTTAATTAAATATGATATTCAGGAGGACTTCAGTGAAGAAGTTATGTTAACGTCGGTAACCAAAGTCAGCTCAACATAATTTTTGTGAAAAGAGATTAAAGTCCAGAGTATAGAGCTTTAATTTGAGAGCTTGTAAAATTTAATGGCTTAATTCGTTTCAAAATTATGCGTGATTAAAGTTAATGCAAGAGGCTTTTGCAAAATTTACTGCATTCAATTTTGATAAATTTCAAGTGAATTTCGGCGACAGCGTTTGTCTCGCCAAAGTTCTGATTAAATAAAGCCAGTGACTGTCCGCGACTGCTTTAGATTAAAAAATTACGATTTCGATTTGAGTCCAGTTGCGGTCAAAGATTATCATCAAAACGGTATTTTAAATCCTTTCTGTGAAACTGCTACTCTTCTCATCTTTTAAATTTGATACGTAAAATAAAAGCTCTTAAATAACTAAATAATTTATGTTCAATTAAGATTGAACTTCCGAAATTACTGAAAACTTTTTCAACAATCCGAGCCCAAATTACACCTTCCCAAAGCATCCCTCCAAAAACATTCCAGAAACGTCTATTCCCTCAAGCTGCTGGCCAAACATATATCCCAGCCGCCAAAAATTGCGGAACGACGCCTGGACTCCGGGCAGATCCCGAAAGGTGTCGGTTGGCCGATTTAACTACAGAGCCGAGCAGCGGGACGATAATTGCCGGCGAGCGGTTGTATCTGCGAAACGATTACCGCGGGAGATTAGTTCGATTCGGGGCTCCGTTGCCCCCTTGGGGAGAGAGAGAGAGAGAGAGGCTCGACGGCCAATCAAGACTCGAGCGCGGAGCTTCCGCCGCCGCGTGATTTATATCCGTTCCATTTCGATCCTTTGTGCGGCCTTGAGATTTCTCAGAGCTTTTTCGACCGTTAATAGGTTCGCTCGACTGTTTTGCTAAGTAGGGCCTCCGGGGCTGCTGCGCCGCCGCTGCTCAGAGAGCTGTAGCTTGGCCCTTTGTTGCCACGGTAATGACCCGAGTGTATTGTTTGCGTTTGTACGCGGGAAAGTATTGCCCGAATTGGCGGCCCGTTGCTGCACAAATGTTATTGTGGCGAATATCAGTTAATTTGAAAATTGGCTCGAAAAAGTTGGAATTCATGAGCTCGAAGATCAAAGTTTTTCAAAGTTTTTTTCAAAATCTCAAAGTAAAACAATACTGTTTGACTTCTTTTACAAAAATGTAAATTTAGTTAGCATTGAAAACTCAAAGTTTTGGTAAATTCACATAAATATACTCCAATAATTTTCTACTATATTTCAACGCGGAGTAAATAAACGCGCATTAGGTAGAAAAATGTAACAAGCAAAAAGTGCCAACTTTTATATTTTCAAAAGTATCGGAAAAACATACCGTGTCAGCTGGCAGCTAAGGGCCTTTGTCAATGTTGAAATTTTATAAAAATCCTGGATAAAAGTAGACAAAGGTCTTGCGAACCTGTCGTTATAAAATTAGAAAAATAACCGGGCCAAATGAATTGTTTAAAAGACAGCAGTTCAATTAGATACAGTTAATTTTCCCCCGGTCCTTCCCGCAAACTTTTCCCCGACAGCTTCGACGACACAATTAAATTATCATTAAAACAATAAAAGCAGGCCAAGGAGTACGCGCCCTCGGGTCGCGCCCACACGTTCTTTAACTCGGCTCTCTTTCCGCACACGTCGAGCGCGTACATAATTTTCCGGCGAAATCCTCGAAGCTTCGTAGCGAAAGCTCGCGGCGCAGTAAAGTATATAATTCCGCGAAGGCCGGGTCTAAAGTTTCTCTCGCGAAGTGCGCGCGCGCGCTCGCGGAACGAGCGAGCAGAGCTACTAGGCAAACTACAAGTTAAGGGCTGTTGCGAGGATTACGTTTGACATTGACTATTAATCACGGTAATAGCGTCGTTAAGCGATCTAAGACGACTCCCTTTTCTCCCTCCCACTGCGTAATTAATAATGGCAGCGTGGCCCGTTTTTCCTCTCTCTCTCTCTCCCTTTCTATCTCTCTCGCTCTATCTTGGCGCTCGAGCACTGAGACGGCAGCGGCGCTAATTTCGCAAAAGCGTATTTAAAGGGATGGCCCCGGGATCGACACAAAGGTTCGCGTTTATGCCAGTCTCCCTGATGGAATTAAAGGAGCCGAGCCCGGCTGCCTCGGCTGCAAAGTGTCTTGAAAGGATGGAGAAGCCGGATTTAAAATTGACTTGTTTCAATACCGCCGATCCGTGAAAATGTAATTAGGAAATGAGCAGGAATGGCTTCCTTTCCTTTTTCACGCTTAATTACTTTAATGTCGGACAACTTTTTCGGTTTTCCATCTTATTCGAAAGGTTCATTAAAAATAGAAGTCTTAGGGTTTATCCCTTCGGGGAACATACTTGTATGCCCTGTGCGTGTATTCAGCTCAGACTTTTCTTACAACCTCCGCGCTGAAAGGGTTAATAATAGAAGAAACATCATTAAACGGTAAGAGTACAATTATTTAGCCATCAAGGGATCATTTTTCTTTTTTTACAAACTTACTTTGAAAAAAGCACTGTCTTTATTCGCATTAGTCAGTTTTATGAAAGTTGATTTATAGCCGACCGGACGTCTGACCAAAGCTCGAACGCCGCTACTCGATCCAGTACTTGCCCAGAGCCTCCCAGCACCGCAGGAATTTCGACCCAATTCAAATTAATATTTCTTTTATGATCTTGCACTTGAGGACTACTTCGCTCCTCTGCTTTTCCAAATTCCCTACCGATATTTTTATAAGGGAACAAAGGATCGGGCCGCGACCGTTTGAAAAGAATTTAAACACGAATCGAGCGAATAATCTCTTTCTCCCTCTCGCTCGCTTCCATTGAGGTTCAATCTATTGAACCCAAAGGCAAATTCATCGTGAAAAAATAGTCCTCGAAACCGACATAAATTTTTCCGCTCCCAATTTAAAAACCGCGACCTGCAGCTGCGTCATTTAAATTGGCTGTACAAAAAGATACATCGAAATTCCCGGAGCAGCAAAGTCTATTTCAGAAAATAACAGCGTGTCGAGATTTTTCATTAGAAGCGAGTCCGCGCAATTACGCTTAGAAAAAGACGCTGCAATTAGCACTTAGCCAGCTTAGCAAGTTGCGTCCGCCTACCCCCTGTAATTATTGGGATCGTGCGATTCCCCTCTGCCTTCCTCCTTTCTGAAAAGCTCGACCGACTCCGACAGTCGGAGCTTACATAACCAGGAATTATTACTCGGGAAAGAACTTTCGGGAAAAAGGGAAATCCTGAATAAAATAATAGATAAAGGATCCTGACGAAAGCTCGAGGGATTCGATAAATCTCGTTTACACGCATAAACACTCTGTCGTAACAAAGATGAAAGGCCGAGACAATAAGATGCCCCGAATCCTTAAACAGCGCCAGCTCCCGGACACGTCGTATAGTAAATTCAGCCGAGGCTCTCGCCTCGATTTCGAATTTAAAGCTGCATAAACATCTGCGCAACTCTCGACGCGCCTCGCCTTCTTATAAAGAGGATTACGCCGTCGCCTCGATCGAGGATATATTTATTCTTCGCCTCCTTCGGCGGCCCCTTTTCCGATGCTGCTGCTGCTGTCGCTCTGTTGGCTTCTCTCGCGGGCGTGTGCTTGCGCGTGTGTGTGGAAAGGCGCGAGAGATCGATCGGCTGCGATGAAAGGAAGAAATTGGCCGATTCCGAGAGAGCTTTTATTTATTGTTGTGTATAATCGAGCTGCGAGAACTCCTTTCGAGAGTCTTATTAGCTCGCCGGAGCTTTGAATAGTGCATTCAGGCGGGGAGGGAACGTTTTATTCCCTTGATTAGGATTTAAAGTGCTCGAGAGTTCGAAATGTCTATTTCTGGAGGATAACTGATGGATTTCCAGCGCGAATCGACCCGATTTTTCAATAAGTTCAAAATTCATTCTAGTTATATTCAATTGATTCGACTGTTCGATTCGATTTTCGGCGGGGTCTGTATGATGCGTCGACTGGAAGGTAATAAATTACAGAGTCGCATTGAGATGGCAGACTTCTTCCTTCCGAGCGAAAGTAGCTATTGATGTTTACGCGCGGCGTATGTATGGAGTAAATGTTATCTGCATTCGCCAGGCTGAGTTTTCGGCTTCGGTATTGATTTCGGATGTAAAAGCAGACTTATTCTAGAGGATCCGAATGAGAATTATTTTTTTTTCATATTCACAACTTTCAGCCCCGTTTTTGCGTTCGAAATATGTTTCGTTGCGGAAATTCAATTTCAGGAAAGTTTTTGATTCACTTATTGAATTTAAAATTAAATTTGTTCGTCATTCAGACATCGACTTGTGAAAAGTGAATTTAAGTATTTAAACTTCAAAGTATTTGCTTTACCGAATTCCCTCAAATCGCAAGCTAACGATAATTATTGCTTTACAAAAGCAAGCTTTAAAACCTCGATAAAAATGTGACATTCGAAGCCCCCTCGAGAAAAGTAAATACACCATCGGAGAGCAAACTCTCAACTTAGTTTTATGAATTCGCAAGCACTTGTAAGAATTCCTAAAGAGGCAGCAGCAGCAAGCCCTCCATCAATGTTTAATCAAACATCAAACAAGATGATAACTCGGCGCGAATCCCCAGCAGCGCAGCTCAATTTTTAATGCGCCGGTCAATGGAGCTCGAAACTCCCGCTGGAAAAATTCGTCGGACGCGAGAGCGATATTGCGCGGTGCAGAGAAAAGAACAGGGGGAGAGAGAGAGAGGGAGAGAGATTTGTCTGCGCGGAGGAAACTTCAAAGATATCGGTGAAAAGTTAGCTTTGATCGAGGCAGAAGTGATACGTGCGGGGCCGCAAGATAAAACTCTGCCCGGGGGTTATGGCAAAGGGATGCGAGAGGAGAAAGAGAGAGAGAGAGAGAGAGAGAGAGAGATCCTTTGCATTTCCCAGGCCGGAAGCTATGTGTGGCCGACGGCGCACCTGCGCGCAACTTTCCCCGAGTCTGCCTTATCAATCTTACGCCAATGCTCCGTTAAATCTTTCCTGTCTCGATCCTTGTAGCCACTTTGCCCCCCTCCGTAACTCGCTTTACTTTGACGACGGGCGCGCAAAGAAATTTCTATTGAATATTACCCGCCAACTCATGACCTAACTAAAAATTTATCTCCGCCCCGCTGCGGATCGAATCGTTTGCGGTGCGCCTTTTAGGTTAGGTCTCGATATACTTGGAGCGAAGGAGGACGCTCATGGTGCATTATAAAGTGTGCCTCGAAACGCGGGCCTCTAAAACCATTACCTATCGTGTGGAGCGTCAAAAAGTATGCAACAAAAAAAATTTAACCTCGGCAAGAGAAGGGAAAGTGGAGTTATTCTCGAAAATGCTTTCAAAAACTCCACTTTCCCTTTCCTGGCCAAGATTAAATTTTTTTTGTTTTTGCACACTTTTTTATGCTCTTTGCGGTGGTGATGGTTTCAGACGGCCACGTTTCAAGGCACATTTTATAATCTGCCATGGACACCCTCCTTTTAAATACCATCGCGTTAAGTGACTGGCGAAATTTTATTTTTTGCTGCAAACGATTAAACGCTGCTATTATCGAAAAAAATAGGATCAGGTTGATTTTTCACATGTCGCTGGATAAACTTCTTTCATAGACTTTGCTCGAAAAATTTAATAAGGAAAGATTAGCGGCACGGAACAAGAGGCTAAAGAGGGCATGAAGTTTCGAGGGAGAAGTTTAGCACTGGAACTAATGGGAGGAAAGCTGGAAAAAAAGCAAGTTCGAGTCCACAAAGGCGGAATACCCACGAGGTTCTTCCATAAAGGATCCGTGACCTTAAGACCCACAGACATAAAACATGAATTTTAAAAAAATTTCCTTTGGGAATTGAAGGGAAGAAAACGCGACTAGAATTGATTAAATGTTGTACAGGACGTTTTCTTGTAGGCGCGACAGAAATGAATGATGAACGAGGAACTTTTTCACTTGTGGTAGTAGCTTTTTAATACCCGTTTCATGCAAATATTATGTATTAACAAACAATCATTATTTTTCAAAATTTATCGATTTAGCCAGAGTAAATTAAAGGCGAACGTGCCGAATTTTTCAAAACTTCGAATTTATAAATTACTAGGCCGATAATAACGAAAATTAATTAATGGTGGCAATAAAATGTAAAATCGAGGTTGATTTATACTTAATAATTGAATTAGGATCGTTAATGCGAATAATTAAGAACTGATAAATTACCGTATTGCGTAATCTCGTATAGAAGGATAAAATTAGTCGGAACTTTCGGTCATTAAAATTTACTTGGTCACGTGAAATTCCATTTTAACCCAAAGTTACCAGAAATTTCGGGGCTTCAGTCTGAAAAAAAAACATTTACCGTTCGAACAATGCGTTCAATCTCCAAGCAGAGGAGCATTTTAATTACACACACTTTTTTAAGCAGAGACGTAAAAGTTTCTCCAGCTCATTAAAGGCTTCCTGCCTGGCGCTCGTATTTATCATTCGAAAAGATTTTTTCAAAGCCCCGGTCGTTAATTCAAAACTTTTCAATCCTCACGTAGCAAGCATTTTTCAGTGGCAAAACTCGACTCTGTTTTACTTGGAAAACCATCTGCAGCCCTTGGCAAAGTCTTCCTATTTTCGTCACTACACAATAAATCTTCCGGAGTTTGAGCAGCGTCCCAAACTGTCTTTACACCCAGGGCTTCGGAAGGGTTTAGACGCGTCCACACCGGCAATTTGCCCCACAAATCAATCAAAACAACTATTCGGCGACCCATTTAACTTCAATATATTGAGTATACATTTGCCTGGTAAATATTTAACGACCTTCATTAACGTTAGTCCGTTGACGTCCAACCACTCGCGCTGTGTGCCTCGTCGCTCTCGAAACTTGTATTTCGCCGCTGATCATTTCGTAAGCAAATCTTGTGCTTTTTGCCTTATTGGTTTTCATATCAATTTCGATATAAGTAGCCAGCGCTTGACGCGACACAGGAGAGACCAGCTCGTGAATATGTTCAATAAAGTGAATGTTCTTATTGTTTATTAAGCCGTGTATTTTTATTTAAAGGTTAGCTTTTAATATTCTTTTTACCGCCATTAGTCTGGTATCGAATCAATATTTGAAGGAGTAAATTTTAATCCTTTGAAGTGATAAAATATTCATCTCCTCGCGCTTTTCGTGCCTCTAGAATCTTTTCATTACTTTTTCTTGCGGAAATAGTTCACACGGAAAATCTTCTGACGCGATATATTCGCGAAGCTCGAACTTTCGTCAAGCACTTACCTTCGCTAAAACTAAATACGAATTTCCATAATAACTGAAATTAAAAGTAAGCAGTACAAGTGCTTCGAAAAGGCAAGTAGAAAATTGATTCCGAGCCTTAATTGTAGATTGGCGCTATGCCGCTCCATAAAGTTTTATAGTGAGATAAAAAGCGGAAGTAGACAGAGGCTCGGAAAGTTCGTCAGATCGATATCTTTTGTGCGAAAAAGGGAGAGGCGGGGAAGACCCCATAATCCCGCACTTCTCGCACTTCCACGAAATGCAGCTCGGGATTATATTCCCGGCCGGCAAGTTTACTTTAATCTGTTAAACTCAATCGCCTATGAGTGCTAAACAATCCTAATTAAGATTCGCGGGCAAGTTGCACCTCGCTAAGTTAGCTAATTAAATAAGTCGACTCACCGTTATCCGTCGGAGTTTCCGCTGTCTCGTACAGTCCGTCTGAAATGCAAATATAAATTAAATTATAACACCGACTTCATTACTCATGTGCCCGTCCGGCCTGCCGACGTCTTAGCTCGACATGCACATGCTTATTGTTATCGAGCTAATCGAGTTATATTGTACAGAGAGGCGCTGCACATTAACAAATTCCCAGGGGCGATCGAAACTTTTTGTCCCGAACTTTTAATGAATCATTCGTTTAAACTATATTTTTACCGCTGCAGCGGAGAGAGCCGTGGAAATTAAACCGATATTATTACAAATTGTTGGTAACTACCGAAATGGGATTTAATTAAAAGTTGGAGAGTGAAGTTTTTCCGCCGTCAGCCGGCCACCGCGGCCGCGGTTACTTTTTAGCATCGAACGTCGAAATTAGCGATGCGGTGGAGTAACGAGTGTCTTATTATCCGCGAGAGAATTTCCGCGTGGAGCGGCGAGATTCGCTACACCACCTTTAAGAGCCTCCGGATTAACCCGACAGCCGGAGAAAGAAATATCGGCTTTAGCGTAATTCGCGTTACCGCGTCGTAAAGCGGCAGCCGAAGGAAAAATCGTTGCGCGCAAGACCTACTTTAAGTCCTCCGTTTCATTTGCGGCATAAATCAGGCGGGAGAGAGTTTTAGGGACGAGCCGCGCAAGGCGGCCTTCTTATTTTTCCGGCACATTAAATAGCGGTGTTAAAATTTTCAATAAACGCCGCGCGCGGCCGCGAGAGAGAAAGGGGAAGCCGATAAAAGCAATCATCATAAACTCGGCCGCATTGCAGATCCGCCGAAGAATCCGGGAGGAAGGCTACAATTTGTTCGAAAGCGAAATAGGGGAGACGGGCAGGATCGAATCAGGAGTCTCCCGTTCGGTTTGCGGTTTTTGTCGATTCCGGCGCTTAATCTCCTTTCTTGCGTGTTGTCGTCGCCGCCCGGAATAATTAATACGCGCGCGAGAGCCCGAAAGGAGATCGGTCTATTGAAAAATTGAGCCGTACACAGGCGGAGCTCCTGCGGGAGTGTACGTAGAGACACAGTCCCCAGGCGAGCCAAAGAGAACGAGAGTCGCTCGAGCTATTATTAACGAGGCACCGCAAGACGCGCCCCTTCGTTACCCCCGGCACACAGGCGCGCACACGCACGCACACAGGGGTAAACTGTGCGCGAAAAAGGTGAAAGAGCCAGGGGATCAAACTTATCGTCCCTTAAGGATCGATATATAGATGGAAAGAGCCAAGCGTAATGAAGCGGGGTTATATTGCTCATCGACCTGTGCCTCCTCTCTCGCACACATACACACACACCTGGAGATGCTCGCAAGCTTCAAAGGCATTTTCAATTCCTCTCGCGCGCGTGAGCTGCAAGGAGCCT